>CM038625.1:40477214-40954714 GCA_021554675.1 Leuciscus idus
GGCAGGACACCACCGTTTCTCCGGCAGGACACCACAGAAGCAGCTTCTGGAGATTGATCACTACGTCTATGGCACTGAATGCTCCTATCAATCTTGCAATGACAAGTTCCCATTTTGGTCAGACCCAAGTTTAGAATAGAGAAGAAACAACTTAGACATGTTGTCTTTAAGTCCTGAGGAAGGGGGGCTGCCAAAACTGCTGGAGAAGGGAATGTCCCGTCAAGCACACATGATTTGAAGGGGTGATTTCCATTGGGGAAACAACTTTGAAATTAATCCAAATTTAAAGCTTTTGCACTGTTTTGAAAAACTAGTTAACTACAATACACTCACCTAAAGGATTATTAGGAACACCTGTTCAATTTCTCATTAATGCAATTATCTAATCAACCAATCACATGGCAGTTTCTTCAATGCATTTAGGGGTGTGGTCCTGGTCAAGACAATCTCCTGAACTCCAAACTGAATGCCAGAATAGGAAAGAAAGGTGATTTAAGCAATTTTGATCGTGGCATGGTTGTTGGTGCCAGACGGGCCGGTCTGAGTATTTCACAATCTGCTCAGTTACTGGGATTTTCACGCACAACCATTTCTAGGGTTTACAAAGAATGGTGTGAAAAGGGAAAAACATCCAGTATGCGGCAGTCCTGTGGGCGAAAATGCCTTGTTGATGCTAGAGGTCAGAGGAGAATGGGCCGACTGATTCAAGCTGATAGAAGAGCAACTTTGACTGAAATAACCACTCGTTACAACTGAGGTATGTAGCAAAGCATTTGTGAAGCCACAACACGCACAACCTTGAGGCGGATGGGCTACAACAGCAGAAGACCCCACCGGGTACCACTCATCTCCACTACAAATAGGAAAAAGAGGCTACAATTTGCACGAGCTCACCAAAATTGGACAGTTGAAGACTGGAAAAATGTTGCCTGGTCTGATGAGTCTCGATTTCTGTTGAGACATTCAGATGGTAGAGTCAGAATTTGGCGTAAACAGAATGAGAACATGGATCCATCATGCCTTGTTACCACTGTGCAGGCTGGTGGTGGTGGTGTAATGGTGTGGGGGATGTTTTCTTGGCACACTTTAGGCCCCTTAGTGCCAATTGGGCATCGTTTAAATGCCACGACCTACCTGAGCATTGTTTCTGACCATGTCCATCCCTTTATGACCACCATGTACCCATCCTCTGATGGCTACTTCCAGCAGGATAATGCACCATGTCACAAAGCTCGAATCATTTCAAATTGGTTTCTTGAACATGACAATGAGTTCACTGTACTAAAATGGCCCCCACAGTCAACAGATCTCAACCCAATAGAGCATCTTTGGGATGTGGTGGAACGGGAGCTTCGTGCCCTGGATATGCATCCCACAAATCTCCATCAACTGCAAGATGCTATCCTATCAGTATGGGCCAACATTTCTAAAGAATGCTTTCAGCACCTTGTTGAATCAATGCCACGTAGAATTAAGGCAGTTCTGAAGGCGAAAGGGGGTCAAACACAGTATTAGTATGGTGTTCCTAATAATCCTTTAGGTGAGTGTATAAGCTATAAGCAAAAAGTAGCTACATTGTTGCTTAAGAGGTAGAAAAAAGTTATTTTTGATATTATTTATTAATGATGTATTTTTAATTATTTATTAATATTTATTAATATTTATACATTTTATATGCATATATAGGGTTTAAAATGCAATTTGTGCAAAAAATGGTTTAAAACCCTAATTTGTGTGATTTTTTACTTTTATATTACGTAACATCAAAATTAAACTGGATTTATTTTTTATTTTATTTTTTATATTACAATATTATATTGTAAAAAAAAAAATAATAAAATAAAATGCAATAACAAATGTTGGTTTGTAGTTATTGATAAACATATATTTCCCCTAAAATCTAAGAAAATTGTTTGGTAATTTTTATTACTTAACTTACTGTAACAGGGTTGAATAGTTAGGCTTCATGAATGCGGTAAACAAAATAAATTGTTTACAACTGAGAAAACTGAATGAAATTATTTACTTATCTGCATACAGGGTCCAAATTATGTTTCTGGGTGTTTATTTATTAAATAAAAATAAAAAAAAGTTTAATATGTTATAGGGTGAAGGGTTGCTAAATTTTTTGTACTTCAAATAAATTGATAATTAAAAAAAGTTTTTACTACAATTATTTGAAAATCAATACATGGTGAGAGGTGGAACAGGTTAAAATCACAATTTTAGTGTGGGGAAAGAAAAATGTGTTGCTTTAAGTTTAAAGCTAGCTACTTTTCATGCTATGTTATGCTAGATAATAGTGTAACACGTCAAATCGCAGGCCACAAAAACATAGTATTTGTACATCTAATGCTTTACAACACTAATTTGTACCCTATTTCTGCTTCTCTGTAATTTTCTACATACATCATCGTTACGCAACAAGACACAAAAAGGCAAAGATGATGAGCAAAGAGAAGTCTAGAGAGGGATTCTACCGGGCACAGTAAGTGCATCCAAGAGCTTGTCGTGTGGGAAGTTGGTTTGTGCCATGATGAAAGCCATTCCCTGAAACAAACCCCATCCATCACTGCTTCCCCAGATCCCAGGACAGAGGCAGTGCTCGCATGAATCCTCTTCACTCCTGCCGCTGCAGCTGAACACACAGCGTCTGTGTCATGAGACGGTCAAAGAAAGACGCTCTCTCTTGAATGCCAGTCTGGGGTGTTGAAATGCCATCGATGTCCTAGTTTGTGACATGTAGCTTCTAACAATTCAATTGTGGGATAAATAAAATGCTAGTAAAATAAAACATGGCTTGGAGAAAGTCCTCTTTTAGAAATGTAATGTCTTATACACATAAAACACACATGAAGGCATTATACATTTCTTTGGTTAAAATGCTAAAACTTAAAGTGGTACTTCAATTATTATTTTTTAATCAGTGCTACCTGACTAGAGAAAACAGAAAAGGCTGTTGTCTTCCCTTTTGCCAAATACACTATATTGGCAAAAGTTTTGGGACGCCTGGCTTTACATGCACATGAACTTTAATGACATCCCGTACTTAATCCGTAAGGTTTAATATGGAGTTGGCCCACCTTTTGCAGCTATGACAGCTTCAACTCTTCTGGGAAGGCTTTCCACAAGGTTTAGGAGTGTGTTTATGGGAATTTTTTACCATTCTTCTAGATGCGCATTTGTGAGGTCAGACACTGATGTTGGACAAGAAGGCCTGGATTGCAGTCTCCGCTCTTATTCATCCCAAAGGTGATCTATCGGGTTGAGGTTGCAGGCCAGTCAAGTTCCTCCACACCAAACTCGCTCATCCATGTCTTTATGGACCTTGCTTTGTGCCCTGGTGCGCAGTCATGTTGGAACAGGAAGGGAACATCCCCAAACTGTTCCCACAAAGTTGGGAGCATGACATTGTCCAAAATGTCTTGGTATGCTGAAGCATTAAGAGTTCCTTTCACTGAAACTAAGGGGCCAAGCCCAACCCCTGAAGCCATAATCCCCCCTCCACCAAACTTTACACTTGGCACAATGCAGTCAGGCAAGTACCGTTCTCCTGGCAACCACCAAACCCAGACTCGTCCATCGGATTGCCAGACAGAGAAGCGTGATTCGTCACTCCAGAGAACACGTCTCCACTGCTCTAGAGTCCAGTTGCTGTTGTTCCCAATTGCTTCCACTTTGTGACCAGACACGGAAAGTAGGAACACAAGTCGGTTCTGGGGCATTTTGAGTTATTCACATATTCTGAAAGTGTAGTATTCAAGCTTTCCAACGATGTGTAACACATGGAAATCTGATAATATTTGGAGAAGTTGTGGCCATTTGAAGGTAGGCACTCAAAAAAACTTGGCCTTGCTTTAAGAGTAACTCTCGCCAAAATGCAACCTAGAGTCTTTTTTTTTTATCTACTCGTGACAAACTTTCATTTAAAAGCATAATTAGAATGGAAACTCCACTTTTAAGTTTGACCATATTTTCGTTTTCGGTCAAAATGCCTTTTGAATGGGAGTGCTTGAGGCACGACTATGATAGCATCAAAATCGCTATTTTTAAAACACTAAGAAGGCTCGACACAACATGAAACTTTGCTGGAAGTATCACCAGGGGCTCTACACATGAACTGCAGCATTGAGAACAGTGTTTGTGTACACAGAGTTTACTAAAAAGAAAGATTTTGAACAACTCACTGTCTCTGTGTCCACCGGCATTTTGTCAGTCAAAAATAGTCGATCTCCGAATGTGAATGAACTGACTCTGAATTTTAGTTTTGTTCCTTATATGAGGATCCTGATTTTCACTAACGACAAAACAACAAATTATCCGTGAATTTATATGGAACTAAGCTTTAGGAGCTTTCCATCTTTACTCTCCTCCCTGTTACGTTGCATTCGGAGATCGACTATTTTTGACTGACAAAATGCCGGCAGACACAGAGACAGTGAGTTGTTCAAAATCTTTCTTTTTAGTAAACTCTGTGTACAGAAACACTGTTCACAATGTTCGATTCCATGTGTAGAGCCTCTGGTGATACTTCCAGCAAAGTTTCATGTTGTGTCGAGCCTTCTTAGTGTTTTAAAAATAGCGATTTTTGATGCTATCATAGTCGTGCCCCAAGCACTCACATTCAAAAGACAATTTGACCGAAAACGAAAATACAGTCAAACTTAAAAGTGCCGTTTCCATTCTAATCATGCTTTTAAACAAAAGTTTGCCTCGGGTAGATTAACAAAAAGACCCTAGGTTGCATTTTGGCAAGAGTTACCCTTTAATGAAAAGGACAATCTCTTCAATACCCGGTTAACACAGGAAAAACATTGCAAAGAAGGCGGCGTGACTGATCCAGACATTTTAAGGTTACACAGGGAAAGCCTTGCTCAACAAGGCTGTAAATACATAAGACAACCTAGTTAATAAATGGCTTTAGCATTTAGGCTGAGATAAATATTCTTGCATTGCCTGCAGAAAAGTAAATAAATAAATACATTTAGGATCATACAACTTTCTAAATTGCCAAGCTACCAAGAAACCCTCATTAAACCAAACACATCTGGTTGTGCTTCTATAACTGCACTTTATTGCCTCGGTGCGCAATGACAAATGCTGGCAGTTCTCTAAATAGAGCTGGTAATTATAGCCCGAAGTATCAACCCCAGATGAGATTAAAAAAAGGTGAACGGTTGCCCCCTCCGCCCCAGGACAGATGAACAACGCTTTCACCTGCATGAGCAAAAAAAAACTCTGTCCACTAAACTTTAGGCAACTGAGATTCTCATTTTAAACGGTAACCGTCTCTGACATGTGCCTCTAATGGAATTTTCAAGCACTGGGGCATTTTGCCCCCCTCGTTTCATTTGTTAAAGTCAGGCCTATAACGCACACAGGTTGTGCTTCGCGGAGCAAAGAGGATTTCTAATCTTTAAACAAGGGAAGTTAAAAAGCTGAAGAAAAGTGATACATACCTATGGATCTTCTGACTCTTCCCTCGCTGCTGTTAAATTTTACCTGTAGCTCAAGCATAGCTAAAAGAAAACTAAAAGCACACCTAAAGGGAGATTTCCATCTAAATCCCATTTAAACTGCAGTATCACGCCTTGGCATTTGTCTAGCTCATGATTTTTCTTGTGAGCGCCTTCCCAGAAGAATGCTTGTTCAGACAATTAAATCACATATATTCACTGTCATATTATCTTCTAGCATGGCTGCCATCATGGGTCCAATGAGACCATATGATAACAACCTGACTTTTCAATTACTTCCTTGACAGTAGTTGATTTAGGGCACCTACAAGGGAGAATGCTGCGAATACATTGGTTTCAATGGGGATTGTGCTTCACAAGGAAAAACGCAAAGTGACACTGTTATGAGACTAAGATTAATAAAATCTGTGGTTCCAATTCATTGTAATCCCTCTAGGTTTCATATTGAATATGTCAGTTTAGAAACAGTTAATTTGCATGCTAAAATAGCTGATTAGCCTGCTAAAATAGCTTTCAATGCTAAAAAAAAGAGACAATGAGGATACTATATTTACCTTACCTTACAGCTAGCCTCCCAGCTTAGTATACTTTTAATTGATATCTGCAAGATTAGCATACAAATAGCTGATTAACTAGCTAAAATTACAACTATTCACTAGTCTGCAAGGTTTACAGATCAATATGTGCACTTTTAGGTAAGTACTAATAATTACGTCACATATTATATAGCAAAAATGGCCAAAATAAACATCTATCATTCAGTTTTTAACAGTTAGTTAGTTAAACAGGTTAGCTTGGATAGCTTTGGATTATCCTGCTTGTTTAACTGATTGGCCTTTCCTACCTTACAGTTAGCCTGATAGCATAGCATACTGCTAACTGATTCATCTGTTAGATTGGCATAAAAATGGCTAATTAGCCTGGCTACAACTGCTAAAAGAGGATAACAAAGGGCTATTTTGTGTACCTTACATCTACCCTGACAATAACTCACTGCTAGTTGATGAACTTGTAAGATTACCATACCAATAGCTGACTAGCCTGCAAAACAAGCTAGCTGTTACTAAAGGATAACTAGAATTAATATTTTGATTATCTTACAGCAAACCTGACAGCTTAGCATACTGCTAGTTGATGAACCTGCAACATTAACATATCAATAGTTGACTAGCCTGGTAAATTTCCTCTTGATTTTTTTTCCCCCAGTCTCAAAATGAATCATACTCCTTTGTATCTATAACACTACTTGTTTGGCTATTTTTGGCCAGCGAGCTCGATCAAATGCAAGCCCATACCTTCATTTAAATGCAACTTACTTAAAAAAAAAAAAAAACATATGTATATATCCTTATGTAATATTTATCATGCCATTATTGTGTGCTACTTGATTCAATTAGGAGTGTTATTTGCATGAGAGATTTTCCAAACGAGTCATGTGAATTAATAGCGGATCGAGCAATCCACCGGGGATCTGAATGAGCGTAATGACCCGTGCAATTTCCATCTGATGCATGGCATGTAAATTAGGATGTGACACCTTTTATAAGTGGGGAAATTTGCATTTTCCCATCATTCAAAACGCCAAGCTTTATGGCTGGTCAATGTATAGCAAGGTAATTGCGTAACTACCTTGCCGTACGTTCATGTGTATTTCCTCAAGTATAAGGCCATTCATTTATATTTTTTCCTGTAGGTCATTGAAGCTGCAGCCTTCAGGATTGACAGAGATTCAGAACATACCAATAATTATTCCTAGGTAAATGTTAGTGCTCAATTGAAACTCATAGAGAAAGTTATGCAGTACCTCATCAGCATTGAGGGCAGCTCACCCAAATATTATCTTGTCATATAATTTGCACACCCTCATGTTGTTCCAACCCATTTTTACTGTATTGTATTGATGATGCCTGCAATTACCACACTTAATGCTGGTTTGGAGGTTACAAGAGTGTGCTGAATACTAAATAGATACCATGTTAATAAGCTTTCCAGGAATCGTTATTGTTTAACAATTACAGCTAGTGTAATATTACAGATCATTACCAAGTATTACTGAATATCCCACATCCTCCTGTCCTGCTGTTTGCGCTTGTCTGATTTTAAATTGGTTCATAACTAAATTACTAGGCTGTCACATTCACAATTTGATACAGTCTCCGTACTGTGTGCTTTTATTATCATAGTGAGCCAACATTGTCTATGAAGGGTTAGTGTGGAGCAGTCTGAATGAATTACAGTAATAAAGACCCTTAAATTTGAGTTGAGATTTCAGGCATTGTGAATAATTTTGAATCTTCTGAATGTGGAAGCCCATCTTTGTCTCCTTGGATTACAGATGAAAATAGAATCTTTTATCCATTAATACAATCATAAAAATTCATGCCGAGGGGTCGCCTTGACATTTCCTTCCGTTTTGTGGATCCCGCTCATAACCAAATGTGGAATCTCTAATTCTGGGAGGAAGGAGTTAAACATGTTGCGCAGCAGCCTGAAATGCCTGAGAGGAAATGTCAAATACTTACTTAAGATGCAGCTGAAATAGATCAATGTGTCCTGATTCGTATCTCAATATCCTGAGTCCCCCCACTACCAAATGGAAAGGCCAAGACGCAAATACACATTCCCTGGCAAGCAGGTTAATAACTTTCATTCCCGTGGATTGTATAAATTGGGTTCCACTGACACCTGCTATTCCTTGCTTGATAGAGGGAAAGACCTCATCAGATCGGAGACGTATCAATTTGTGACCAAGTCTGTCTTTTTAGGTCTCAATTTTGCTTAGTTTAAGCCCCCATGCCGGGTGGAAATGAAGAGATGCATTGGTTTTACTTCCAAACCTTTGTGAGAATAATCATTTCGATCATGTTCGTGTTCCGTTCCTTGAGAAGGAGGTTACGGGTATCGTTTGATGGCTCCCTTACGTCGATAAACTAAAAAGTCAATAGTTTCAGTCGCAGACAGCATGTCCACGGACCACCACGTTCTCAGGCACATGAAGGCAAAAACTTGCTGAAAAATAGCATCTCCAGTCTAAATGGCTGGCTTTTTGCACAGGTTCTTATTCGTCTGCCTGCTAACAAAGGTAAAGAAAAGGATTTTATTACCCCATTATTTTGTATACTAATAACACAAACTTTAAATGATCAAATGTAATGTTTGTTGTTCTGTTTAATCAGTTGGTTTGTAAGATAAGCAAGTGCATTAGCTTGTAAGCTAACTAGTGAACCGACTAGCTTTGAATACAGCAAGAAGATTAGCTTTTTAGCTTAGCATATGGTTAATTAAGCTTAACATATAGCTAACACCTTAGCCTGTTAGCTTAGCACATAGTTAGCTGATTAGTCTGCTTGATTAACATGGCCATTAGCCAATTAGCCTGCTAATAAAGCAAATCCTAATAGAAACATCTAATAAGAATGCTATTTTGATGATACTGAAGAATAAATTGATAAATTCACATTAAAAATTAAACCAAATTATGACCAAGATTTTACAGCTGACTTCCCAATCTGATTGGCTGGTTGTATGTGTAAGTAAATAAATAAGTATAATAAGCAAGTGCATTAACTTGTAAACTAACTGGTTAACGCACCAACTTCAGTAGATTAGCTATATAGCTTAACGCACAACTAATTTATTAGGGGCTGTTTACACGACACCAGTGTTTTAAAAACAAAAAAATGTGTATTACGTGTTCAATCTATAGTGTTTCATCGCCATCTAATGGCCTGGAGCAGAATACAGCGTTTTTAGTCGTTTTCGTGGATCTGTGTGAATGGGGATCGTTTTGACAATGGTGTCGTCTGTACGTGAAAAACTCAAATGTCGTGTAAACATACCCTTAAAATACAACTCAATAGCCTGTTCGCTTGGCACATAATTAGACTGCTTGATTATTATAGAATTAGTCAAATAGCCTGCTAACATAGCTACCTCTGGTAAACAACTAAGAAGAGGACTATTTTGATTACATAGAAGGTGAAATTCATGACCAAAATGTTATTTATCAAATGTGTAATGACCTAATATGCATCAGTGTCCTCAGTACATGGTGAGCCACGACATTTGCTGCGGCGTAAACAAGTCAAAGACGCGTTAGCAAACAGTTGAGCCATGACAGTGGTTTAGCAAATGTGTTTTGCAAGCCACACAGATTTTCTTCCTTCAACCCCTCACTTTCAGAATTAAAGACACTTTAGACTTTCGCTCTCCAGCTGTGATTGAAAGACGTTTCTCTGCCATCATCTGACAGGCCTGAGCTTCCAGCACACAACGCCTTCTGCTGACAGTGCAGTGCTTGTCAACTGCGCACACGCTTGTGCGCTAACGCACCGCCAATCAAACACAGCTTTGATCCCATTTTATAATTCAGAAGATGCTTTCCTACTAGAACTTAAACAGAAGTGTTTCCATCACTGTCCCTTGTGGGATTGTGGTCGACAAGGCTTATGCAAGTAATAGTCTGAACTGAATCTAAATTATAGGGGGTGCTATTATGCTTTAAAAAATGCAACATTCTGTAGTGTGTGATGTTTCTGTTTGAGCATAAAACAAAGGGCTGCAAAGTTACTAGAATAATATACTTATTCTATATCAGTGTCACTGTTTCTGAACTCCCTGAAACGCCTCAGTTGTAGTCTTGAGTTTTCTTCTTCTACACAAAATAAAGGGGACGAGGCCTGGTTGAGTTGGCTAGTAGTGTGTTGAAATTCACAGTTATGGTGAGTGGCGTGACATTTCCCAAACACACTAAAATCAGTTGACCAATCACAAGATATTGGTCCAGGCGACCAATCAGAGCACATTGCACATTTTGGAAGGAAGGGCTTCATAGAGACAGAAACTAAACAGGGATGCGTTTCCCAAAATCATTGTTAGCCAACTATGGTCGCAAGTTCCATTGTTACCAGCATAGTTCAATGATTCTGTTTTCACGAAACAATAATTCCAAGGAACATTCGCCATCAGCATCGCGAATGAATGAACCATCTGGAAATAAAGCAAAACAATGGAGAACAAAAATAGCGAAGTAGTCGACAGATGCCATGTTCGCTATTTACAGCAATAATCTGACATTAATTTGATCTAGAACCGATTAATTAGCATGACGTCATTAACAATTGTTGAACAACCAACGTAGTTCGAACGACGGATGTGCGACAAAGTTACTTTGTTTTCGGACGTGAGTGACTAGCTAGTTAGTTTTTCCAACGATGCATCGTACTATGGTGGTTAAGCAGTGAGTTACGTCATTTTATGGGAAACATAACCAAGAGCGTTACTGACAGACTGTGAAGAGAGGTGCTGCAACCATGTAAAATATGTGAAATTCTTTTTTTGAGCATTCAAGCGTGAAACCTATTCTAGTAGAGCCCAAAAACAAAATCAAGACTTAGTAAAAGGGCATAATAAGTGCTCTTTAAGAGTTTTTGGTTAGCATAGCACATTTAGCACCTGCTGGTACAAAATCATCTTTTTACATTGACCGCCATTCAAAACTAGCTCTTTTGTTTCTTAAAAGCCACATATATTGCTAGTATATCATTATTATAGAGATATTCCCAATTGCAGTTTCTTTTTGGAGGCTCTTAAAAGCATGAAATGGATTTGTATTTTACAAGTAATAGAGATTTTTGAAGAACGATTCCTATGCGCATTTTTATTACAGATATTTTGTGCCAATTTCCCAGGAAGTGACAATTTTGTTCTCTTGAACACATGGGATGGAAACGCTGCTTTATTCGCAAATATTTTAAGCGGTATCCCAATTTTGCACAAAGGTTAAATTTGCATCTTTGAATGGAAACATAGTGCCATGGCTCCAATGTGATTATTCACTTGGTGTTTTAAAATAACCCGTATTTGGAACTGAGTGACTATGAGCAAATAAATCAACCTAAAAATTGGCTTACTTTTAGATGTCTCAAGTGGGAACAATTTTAAGACATAATTCAAGCAAGCACATTCAAGACTAATCTACTAATAATACTACTACTAAAAATAATAATAAAGTAATAAAAAATAACCAAATGGTTTTATTTCATGTTGGTACATTCTTGGACAACACCACAGTATAGTTGCATGAGTGGCCAAACATAAAAGTCTTCCACAATATCAGCACATAAGCAGCAAGGGCAACATGAATACTTAGTACAAACAGTATAAAACATACATGCTTTTTATTTTTTTTCATATATTTTTTTAAATATATATTGATATCTTTTGCACAATTTTCTCCATAAGTTCTGGGGCAGTTAAAAATTCCAAGACAAATTAAAGCCATATTCTGCCTTGAGTGAGTGAATGTCTGAGAAATTCATGAGATAGTACTTAAGGAAAAAAGAGAGAAATCAATAAAGGCTTTAAAATTATCTGTAAACAGGCCAGTGTGAGAAAACTGTGGTGAGATTTTCATTTTCTTCAACATCAAACATATCAAGCATGCATTGACAACTGCTACGTGAACACTTTCTTTAAAAAAGAATTCTGAAACACCATCGGTCACCAGGGTTTAGTTACTGTAAAACCAATGCAACATCTCTCAAAGTCACTAACAACACAGTCGATGGTCTACGAACCCTTACAAACATGGTGGGAATGTAGAAAAATGTGAGGCATACGGTCACATTTATCACGTTAAAGGGGGAAATCGAATGGTGTCCCCCAAAATAAAGACCGTAAAACAGAAAATATTCCAGGAATGAGATCTCATAGAGAAGAATATGGCTTTAATACAATGTGCATCCAGAAAGGCAAGAAAAAAAAACAACAAAAAAAACTGAAACGTAAAAATCCCGACAGCAAAGGAAAACGGAAATGCTGAAAGAACCACACAAATTTGCACGGAAAATCCCAAAAAACTTGCAGTTTGGAAGTTCATGTAAAGATGAGGAGGACCTCTTGGCCCAGCATTCCAAAGCCACGTCGATTCATGAGCGCCCTGAATAAAGTCTGTGATGGATTATCAGAACAAGCGCCTTGTCGAAGGTCCATCACGTCAAGTGCAACCTCAATTGTTGATTGACAGGAGGTCAGTCGTGTTGTGCCACTGTTGCACCTCCATCAGAAGAAAAAAAACCCAACAAAAATGTATTTCTTCCGGTTGTACAATCCGTTGATTCCTGCTACTGTGTTTTTTTGCAGATGTCAATTTATTTTTGTGATTTTTTGGGGGGGGCATGGGTGGGTGGGGTGGGGTGGGGTGGGGTTTGCCTTTTTATTTTTCTTAAAGGTGTCGAAAATCAACTGAGATCCTCTGTCGTTGGTTTAGCTGAGGGCCCAGTCACTGTCCTGGCCCTCGGACAAAAGAAGGATGGAAAGAGAGGTACACCGAAAGCCTTTTTCCCGCTTTACTTTTGTGTCAAAGAGCCGAGAGAAACCAGGAACTGCCATCGATCACCTTCCTCCTGTGATGGAGGCCCTCAGATCACAAGGTCGTTGTAACTCACGTATTTCTTCTTAGCGGCCGGACCTGAGAGGAGAGAAAGATGAAAGATTGCTTTTCATTTGATATTTCATACTTTTTTCCCTCACTAAAAATGAGAGGAATTCATTGATTCTTGTCAGGAGGCCTGACAGGGACAAATTTTTTGGTATGGAACGAAAAAAGTCTAGAAACTGACTTTTAAGGACAATTCAGTTGCTAGGGTGTTCTGTGTTTCCTTGACAGTTTTGAGAGGGTTCTTGGATGTTCTGGGTGGTTGCTAGGGTTTTCTGGGTAGCTGCTGGGTGTTTTGATAGATTGCTTGTTGGTTGCTAGGGTGTACTGAGGGGTTGCTAGGGGCTTTTAAAAGGTTGCTAGTTGGCTGCTAGGATATTCTGAGTGGGGTGCTTGGGTGTTTTGCTAAAGTGTTTTAAGAGGTTACTAGGAGGTTGCTACTGTGTTCTGAGTGGGTTTTAGAGTGTTCTTGGTAGTGGTGGGGTGTTTAGATAGGTTGCCACTGTGTTCTGATTGGTTGTTAGGGTGTTCTGGGAAGTTGTGGAGTGTTTGATAGGTTGCTAGGTGATTGCTACTGTGTTCTGATAGATTGTTAGGGTTTTCTGGGTAGTTGTATGGTGTTTTGAGAGGTTGCTATGTGGTTGCTACTGTGTTCTGATTGGTTGTTAGGGTGTTCTGGGTAGTTGTATGGTGTTTTGAAAGGTTGCTATGTGGTTGCTACTGTGTTCTGATTGGTTGTTAGGGTGTTCTGGGTTGTGGTGGGGTGTTTTGAAAGGTTGCTAGGTGGTTGCTACTGTGTTCTGATAGATTAATAGGGTGTTCTGTTAGGGTGTTCTGGGTAGTGGTGGGGAGTTTAGATAGGTTGCTATGTGGTTGCTACTGTGTTCTGATTGGTTGTTATGGTGTTCTGTGTAGTTGTATGGTGTTTTGAGAGGTTGCTTGGTGGTTGCTACTGTGTTCTGATTGGTTGTTAGGGTATTCTGAGAAGTTGTGGAGTGTTTTGAGAGGTTGTTAGGTGGTTGCTACTGTATTCTGAGTTGTAGTTAGAGTGTTCTGTGTAGTTGAATGGTGTTTTGAGAGGTTGCTAGGTGGTTTCTACTGTGTTCTGATTGGTTGTTATGGTGTTCTGTGTAGTTGTATGGTGTTTTGAGAGGTTGCTAGGTGGTTGCTACTGTGTTCTGATTGGTTGTTAGCGTGTTCTGAGAAGTTGTGGAGTGTTTTGAGAGGTTGTTAGGTGGTTGCTACTGTGTTCTGAGTGGTTGTTAGGGCGTTCTGGGTAGTTGTAGGGTTTTCTGAGAGGTTGCTAGGCAGTTGCAATGGTATTTCTGGGTGGTTGCTAAACTGGTTTGAGAGGTTGCTAGGATATTGAGTAGTTGCTTGGGTTTTCTAGGGTGTGGTTATTTGGGTGGCTGGGCGGTTGGTGGTTTTTAGGGCATTCTGAGAGGTTTACTAAGGGTTCTGGGAATCTTCTAGGGTGTTGCTACTTAATACTTTAATAGTTACAGTAAGGGGATCTGATGAATTTCTAACCCACAGTGTGAACTCACAAAAAAGTAAATAGCTGTGTTCATTATATGATGAAAGAGCAACTTAAAATTAAAAAGCAGATGAATATCGCATAAGTCTTATGTAAGAAGCCCTCAAAATGTCTTTAGTCATAACAGCGTGACCTTCACAAGCTGCCGCTGATGTGTTTGCAGAGACTCTGTGTAACGAAATGACTCCAGTCTTAAATTACAGCGCTTATCCCCGGATGCTTGTTGTGCTCTTTTGCATGTAAATGAACTTCTAAATATTTAAAAGTAAAGGTTACCAAGTAGAGAGATCATTGTGGCCTTTAAGTGTCAGTAGCCCCTTTAGTATTTGAGTTAAATGTCACTCTGAGTGCCATCTATTCAGAAATGTGGGCTTGATGAATGTGGATTGAGGAAAGTGCCCTTAATATGCAAAAACATGCATAAATATATTATAATTATACACATAATAGGAGCTCAGGTAAGGGTGACCTAATTTACACACACACACACACACACGCACACACGCACACACACAATACCAAATAAATACACTTATTGTTTGGACTATTGCCTCCTTCACTAGAGAGTGATGGACAATAAAGGGAGATAGCCAGAATATGGGACTAAGTTGACTGAAGGTGACTGTATTTCCCTGTAAAATAAACTAAAGGTGATGTGAAAGACCTTGTTTGCACCACCAGCTGTGATGCCTCCAGACTACATCTCCCCTGACCGACTGCAGTACACCCTTAAAGCACGGCACACCGAAAACATCTTAATAGCTCTTGTCTCACATCTGCAGTCTTCCTCATGGGATGGGAAGAGTGTTGGAAACATGTGCCTGACAACAGAACGTCAGATATTGATGGAAACCAGGGCATGACGAATGGGGATGGTTTTTGGATTTCTCTTATGTCTAAATGGCTGTGTTAGGCTTCTCATTTGCATAGTACTTGTTTATTATTATTTGTACTGCGCATGCCCACACTGGATTGCATAATATAAAGCAACAATTTTTGAAGAATTTTATCAACAATATAACAAAATTACGTAACAATGTTTTTTTTGTGTGACAATTGTGACCCTGGATCACAAAACCAGTCACATGTATACACGGGTATATTTGTGGCAATAGCCAACAATACATTGTACGGGTCAAAATGATAGATTTTTCTTTTATGCCAAAAATCATTAGGATATTTAGTAAAGATCATGTTCCATGAAAATATTTTGTAAATTTCCTACCATAAATATTTAAAACATTTATTTTTGTGAGTGAATGCAGCACAATCGCCAACATAAATGGACAACTTTAAAGGCGATTTTCTCAATGTTTTGATTTTTTTTGCACCCTCAGATTCTAGATTTTCAAATAGTTGTATCTTGGTCAAATATCATCCAAAAAATGTACCCATGTGACTGGTTTTGTGGTCCAGGGTCACAATTATGCCACGTAATGTGGCAATTGCATAAAAATATGTTTTACAAATGATAATGTGGCTGTTACTTAAGTGTGTAAATTAAATCATATGAAAATTGTTCCAAATAATTGTACAAATGACAGCATTACAATTAATGTGCTGTTTACAGGACACCGTTTTCAACTAAAAACGTAAAACTTTTTATGTGGTCTTTTGAACCACATTTGATGTGTTTTTTTTTTGGCCGTTCGTTTACTCGACAACGTCGTTTTGGGTGCCTGAAAACGGTCTCCGTGTAAACAACAAAAACGCGAATCTTTGAAGACTATGACGTCATGCACATGTGTATTACGTGTTCAGTCTATAGTGTGTCAGCGCCATCTAATGGCCTGGAGCAGAATACAGCGTTTTTAGTCATTTTCGTGGATCCGTGTGAATAGGGAACGTTTTGACAATGGTGTCGTCTGTACGCGGAAAACTCGAAGGAAAAACTTCTCCGTTTTAAGCATATCGTTGTCATGTAAACGTACCCTAAGTCACATAATGCAAATATTCCGTACAAATGGTATTACGAACAATAGCGTTATAATTACGTTGCATAATGCGACAACTGAGCAACAGAGATTTTACAAATGATAGCGCAACAATTAGGTTGCATAATGTAATAATTATGTAAGAATGGTTTTAAACAGTTCACATAATGCAGGCATAATGCAACATCTGGATAACAGCGACTTTACACATGTTAATCTGACAATTACATTGCATAATGTAAGAATTATGTAAGAATGATTTTAAACACGATAACTTCACATAATGCTGAAAATTCACACAAATTGTTGTATGAACGATAGTGTTACAATTATGTTGCATAATGCGACAATTGCGTAACAGTGACTTTACAAATGATAGCATAACAATTATATTGTATAATGTAATAATTGTGCAATAATGGCTTTAAACACAATTCAAGCACTGCAGAAGTTACGTACAATGGTTGTACTAACAATAGCGGTACACATTTGTCACTTAATGAGACAATTTGGTAACAGTGGTTTCACGAACTATAGCATGACAATTATATTGTATAATGCAAGAATTATGCAGGAATAAAACAAATGAAATGTGTACAAATAGTTTTACGAACAATAGTGTTACAATTACATCCCATAATGCAACAACTGCGTGAGAGCAGCTCTACAAATGAGTGTTACAATTCCGTTACATAATGCAATATTTACGTAAGAATGGTTTAAAATGTGAAAATTATGTACAATTGGTTTTACGAACAATTACAATTACGTCCCATAATGTGACACCTGCGTGAGCGTGGCTTTACAAACTGTAGCATGACAATTACAGTGCAATAATGCAATAATTATGTAGGAATAAATTTAAACATGATAATGTCACAATTATGTCACATAATGCAACAATTAGGTAAAAACTATGTTTAAATGCAAACAAGACAGTTAAGTTGCATGATGCAACAACTTCTTAAGAATATTTTTATGAACGATAACATGACAGTTACATTGAATAATGCAACAACTATCGTACATGTACGAAAGATACCGTGAAAAGTCTGTTGCATCATGCAATAATTGTGAAAGAGTGTTTTTACAAAGATAATGAACAATTTTCCAAGAAATTCTTTCTACCAATGAGGCTTATTGAAATGAACAAATTACTGTGAACATCACTGAAAAAGAGAACTCACTGTATCTATAAGAACAGAATTTAGGTGTCTAAGCTCTTTGCACAGGGTTATCTTTACAATGGAAGAAAAATTTTATAGTGTTCATTTATATTATTTTATTAGGATGAGATTATAATACGGGCCATTAACATCGGTAATACTGCACACTCTCTCTCTTTATGCAAGGGTATGGATCATTAAGATATTGAATGTTCTGTTGAAAGCTCACAAACGGTTGTGTTTTGTTTTTGAGTCAATGTGAAAATTAATAAATAAAATATGAATCATCACTGTTGTCAGAGCAAATCTATACATCGCTTTTGATGCAAACCGTTGCATAAAATCCAGCCGTTTTATTTGCCGTCAAAACTTGTCCTGCGTTCTTGCAGTGAAGTCCAGCGCCAGTGATGAAACTCGCATATCAACTAGACTCGAATTTGCATGTGCCACCAAAATCGTTGGGAATGAGGGCGATGATTACGGCATTCCGCTCTTGGCATTGCCATCTCGGCTCAATAGTTTTAGGGTCTATTCCCCTGGGTGTCAGATATCTCAGGGTTCAGAACATTCATATACATACATATCCATGAAAATTATTTAGAGAGTCAGAGTGTGTTAGATAGCAGAGGAGGGAGAGAGAACAGTGAGTGCACAGGGAAGGCCGACACAGATGGTTCACGGCTCTTTTGGGACCTGCGATAGAGTCTGCCATGCCATCACAGTGGCGTCAGGGGAATTGAGCTGTGGGACTTGTGTTTGAAGCTCGGGATCTTCCACGTGTCATCTGATTACCTCTGACAGTTGAGTTCACCGTTTCATAACCATGTTCAGCTTTTGCTTAGACACTCTTCTTGGAAACATTAAATATGTAAAATGCTTGCTGCATGTAGATGAGAAAAACTCATCTGGTTTTGCAAATAATGTCTCCATTCAAAATCTGTTTTTCCTAGATGGCAATGAGACAGCTAAGGTTGAATGTCTATGAGAACTCTATTAAGTCTCCAGAGCTATGAATGAACTACATCTGATAAATGTTTTTTTCCCTATTGTGACATAAATCTGACTGCAAGGGATTATCAAAAAAAGAAAAAAAAGTGAGGCGGGGACTTGATTTTATGCATCGGTTGAGGATTATTAAGATGTAGGCGCGGCTCTCAAAAGTGGAGGCAGATGAATGTGAGCTTGCACTTTTTTTCTTGTTCAAGAAGCAGTTTCTCTTAGATATACGTCACAATAGGGAAGAAAAGACTATCGCAACTTTCGTTTCATGCTGAGTTTAAGGTCTTTGCACCCTTTAGTAGTGTTGTAGTCCTCGAGACCAGTAACTTGGTCTTGGTCTTGTCTTGGTCTCAACACACACTGGTCTTGTCTTGTCTTGGTCTCAACACACACTGGTCTTGTCTTGTCTTGGTCTCAACACACACTGGTCTTGTCTTGTCTTGGTCTCAACACACACTGGACTTGGTCTTGTCTTGGTCTCAACATACATTGGTCTTGGTCTCAACACACACAGGTCTTGGTCTTGTCTTGGTCTCAACACACACATGTCTTGGTCTTGTCTTGGTCTCAACACACATTGGTCTTGGTCTCAACACACACTGGTCTTGGTCTCAACCCCTCAAAGTCTTGGTCTTGATCTCAACACATACGATCTTTGTCTTGTCTTTGTTTCAACCCCTCAAAGTCTTGGTCTTGTTTTGGTCCCATCACACACTGGTCTTGGTCTTGTCTTGGTCTCATTCCCTCAAGTCTTGGTCTTGTCTTGGTCTCAACACACACTGGTCTTGGTCTCTACCCCTCAACGTCTTGGTCTTGTCATGGTCTCAACACATACTGGTCTTGGTCTCAACCCCTCAACGTCTTGGCCTTGTCTTGGTCTCAACACACACTGGTCTTGTCCATGTCTTGGTCTCAACACACACTGGTCTTGTCCATGTCTTGGTCTCAACACACACTGGTCTTGTCCATGTCTTGGTCTCAACACACACTGGTCTTGGTCTTGTCTTGGTCTCAACACACACTTGTCATGTCCTTGTCTTGGTCTCAACACACACTGGTCTTGTCTTGGTCTCAACCCCTCAATATCTTGGTCTTGTCTTGGTCTCAACCCCTCAATGTCTTGGTCTTGTCTTGGTCTCAACACACACTGGTCTTGGTCTTGGTCTTGTCTTGGTCTCAACACACACTGGTCTTGGTCTTTTCTTGGTCTCAAACCCCTCAAAGTCTTGGTCTTGTCTTGGTCTTAACACACTGGTCTTGACTTGGTCTCTGCTTAGGTCTTGACTACCCTTCAAATTGTGTAGGGCATATTGACACTGAAGTTTGAATTAAATTAAATGTTGATGTCTAACGGTACATGGTACAATAAAGATGATTTTCATTCTCTAGTTCTACTGAGGGACACCGTGGGATTGTCATCACAAGTTGTGAAACTTGTGATTAATGGCCACAAAAGACAGATTATTATTTCCACCTCGTCCTTTCGCCCAGCGTTCAAAAAGCGAGCAAGGTCATAACCAAAGGTAGAAGATTAATTTGGTCTTACCTGATAAATTATGAGAATTAGCCTGTTGGGAAAAAAACAGTACTTGGTGAGCTGTTTCTGATTGGTCCAATAGAAGCAAAGCAGAGGTTCTGATTGGTCCAAACAGTCATGAAATTTAAAATGGCAGTTTAATTTCAAGCTAGGTTAGAAGGTGGGTGTGTTTTAGCATAGATATAATTGCTAAGGTGATTTCTGACTTTGGATATGCCATTTCTTACAAGAATGGCATATCTAATAATGCAAGGAAAGCATTGCCACTGTCAGAAAAAAAACCTTGACGGCGTAATTTTGAAATTGCCATACAATTTTTTTTTTCTCTTTATGTGCTGTAGCTATTTGAGAATCCCAAAAGCAGCTGAAAGATTGCAAAGACCTGCAATTCCATTCAAAGCCGAATAAACAACACAAAAAGTACTTTTCATCTTTTGGAATTTCATTTCTTTTTCAAAGTCCCATGGCTTTCCTTTGACAGTGATGACATGCTAATCCTCTGGGCTCAAACAAGTCCTGCGCCATTACTCTCTCTCTGCGGTGTACGGACCACCATCTTGTGTTCATTAGAGGAAATGTGGTCATTCTCAGCAGACGACTTCATTCCATTATATCTGACATGAGCTCATGCTGCAACATCAACAGGCCAAAGCAACATCATTTCAGCTCATGGTGACATTCTACAATGAATCTTGCAAGCACTGCGCCCTGGGACATGAGCTCGCCATTACATCCCGTGGCTAAAGGGAAAGCAACTTTAAGGGTCAAGCTTGGGGATAATGGTTACACATTTATTAGTGGTTTTAATAAAAGATAACTACTAATTTGTTCGATCTTTACATAAGGACCACGCCTGCACAGCAAATCTATAAATGATAGGAATAAATTAACTTGTAAAATAACATAATACATTCATTAAAGGGTTAGTTCACCCAAAGATTTAAAATAAAATCATCAATTACTCACCCTCATGTCATTCTGTTGAGCCTGTACTGTATGTTCGCTGATCAATGTTTATATGTGAATAAAAGCCTAAATTAAATCTGTCCATCATATAAAGCGATCAAGTCTCTTCAGAAATGTGGACTGAACCGCTCAATTCATATGGATTAGTTTTACAGTCTCTTTATGAACTTTTTGAAGCGTCAAAGTGCTAGTTGCATAGCTGTAAATGGAGGGACAGAAATCTCTCAGATTTAATTTAAAGGGGACATATCATGCTAAATTCACTTTTTTAGCCCTTAAATGCATTTTGTTGTATATTTGGAGTGTTTAGAAGTACAGAAAAGTTGAAATTATTCTCTTCAGGTGCTTCGTTGATATCTTTATATTCTGTTTTGGTCATATTTTTCAACCTGTTCCGACTTTTCTGTTCTCTATGACGTTTTTTTAACTATTACGTCACAGTATTTGCAGCGGAACTGCCAAATAAGGACATTGACTTCCGGCCCAACACTTCCAGCAATCCGCCATTTTTATTTCTCGCTGCAATTTTGTAGTCTAAGCTCAAGGATGCAGAAGTTACGAGAGGGTAAGTTAAAATGTTCGGTTGTTGGATGTAGTAACCCACACGCTTCATTACACCGTCTAATGTAGATGAACTGCCGCGCTTGTGACAGGGTTCATGTTTAACTGAAAGAACGAGCAGAGAGAGAGAGACCCGGTCGCGCGCGCACTCTCTCTCCTCGGAGCCAAGCGAAAGTGTAAACAAGACTTCACCGTCTCCAAACTAGACGCTGTCTTGCTCTCTCTTCCTCGCACATATTAATCAAAATAAATCGACACGGTGGTAAAAGGTCGGAAGACCAAAGTTTCATGTGTAAATACAGTAACACACCATTGCGATACATACATCCATATGAAGACGTTGTTCTGCAGGTTCGTCGTCTTCATTTTCATCTCGCTCCGGCTCCGACTCTGGCTCGAACATGTAAGGCTGGATGGACAAGTCTTCCGTTGTTGACATTTTGTTAATAACGTGTGAATAAAACGTTTCTGTGCCGCTAGATAATAGTATCTCTGCTATCAAACTACAAAAATGGCCGAACGGGGTGGAGTTGAACCGAGTGTCACCGCTACAACCTGGAGAGGGGGCGGGGTATGAAGTGTCTCAATTGTATTTAAAGAGACCGCACCAAAACGAGTTGCTCTCAGACGCACATCAGAAAAGGGGTAGAAAAGGGGCCTGTGGAGCTATAATAATGAGGAATTCAGACCCAAGCATTGCAGTTCCACTTTATATAGACTACAAATGTATGATTTATATGTAAAAAGGAACAATTTAAAAGCATGATATGTCTCCTTTAAAACATCTTAATCTGTGTTTCAAAGATGAATGAAAGACTCACGGGTTTGGAACGACATGAGGGTAAGTAATTGATGAATTAATTTTCATTTTTAGGTGAACTTACCCTTTAATAACTAACTTTTATTTATAACATTTACAAACATTATTATGACGCTTAACAGATCATTTGTTAATATGCGTTATTCTTATATATTTGCTTTTTTAATTATCCTCAGAATCTGTAAACAATTAGTTTACAGTTCTAGAGTAAACTTTTAGAGTTTAGAGTTTTGTTGATGGCTTATTAATTGAAGTTATTATAAATGAGTAGTATTTTTGTTATATATATATATATATATATATATATATCAATTTAACATTAATATATAATAAATTCCATTTAAAAAAAAAAGGTTGAATTAAATTGGTCATCACTTCAGCCAATTTTAACAGTGCCATGATAAGTGCGAAAAGCCAGAAAACATGCATAATAATGTGAAAAATCACATTATTTCGTTTTGATAACTTACATCTGCTCATGCGATCCAAAATCCCAAAAAACTAACTAAAACTAAATTATTTGTATGATTTTAATCAGTCTTTCAGAGTTCACCAGATTTAGTATAAAGACATTAGAATTCATCATGAGCAAATGTACATTATCAACTTCCCCAATGTCCGGCGGATAAAACGTTTTGTTACTCACTGTTGGGATCCACATTTTCACACAGTTCGGTTTTGGCCTCGCCGTTTGGTCGGTCGCTGGGTTTGTGCGATAGACGCGAGGACATGGTGGCCGCCGTCACCACGGCCTTGAAGCTCCGCTTCCGCTTCTGCACGTTGAGCTCCGGGTGGAAGATGATGACGTAGACCTTGGGCATGTAGAGCATTCCCAGAGCAACGGACGCGCTCAGATTCATGGAGATGGTCAGCGTGGTGGTCTGGATGTAGAGCTTTGGAAAGAAAAAAACATGGAACAATTTAGTTTTATATTGGCATATAACAGCAAGGGAATTCTCCAAAGAGGCATAACAAATGAAAAACAGCTTCATAAAGATCTTCAAAAAGAGCTATAAAAGTATAATGTTGGTAGTTCATGAATTATGTAGTCCATTAGGTATTTCTGCAAACTTCGGTATGGGATTCAAGATGAAATGAAGAATAAAGTAAAATCTGAGGTCAGTACGAAAGACACTCAATGTTGATGTCCTGGTGGGAGAATTCAAAGCGAAATGGATGATAATAGTCCTTAAAAACTCGAGTAGCTGTCATTGCCTGAGAGCACAGGCTCTTGCACGGATATACTTTTCTTGAATGAAAAAAAAAGGAGCTTGTCAAAGTATTATAATGAAGGCTTTCATGCCGCGACCATATCACATTAGTACTACGGCAAAGATTCATTTCATGTGGCAGTTAACGGCACTCTGGCAAGTATGTAATTACCGATATCCTCAGTGTGTTTAATCTTTAATGTTGTGCGAGTTCAAAGCCTGTTAGGAAGGTCACGGGTGTGTTTCAATTAAGGCAACAGGACCCAGTCATGAATGAATTGTGAAAATCATTAAAAATATATTTATTTATTTTCGCAAATTGTCACATAAATTTGTTCTGCTCGTCTTTCGTGAATGAGGCCCAGCATTTCGACTGCATTTCTACCACAAACATCGATCGGCCAATGAAGCAACTCAAGTTGTGAAACCTAATTGTCTGAAGGTCAGATCCATTTTATAGCTTATTCAGATCAAAAACCATCTCCTTAGACATGAGGAAGTGCCCTTCTGAGGTGTTTCTACTGAGGGCACTTTTGGTCTGTGGACGCCATAGCACTAAATATGTATTTAGCAGGAATTCTGTGATGGAAGTGATAATGGAATAATGACATTTCATGGTAATGGCAATTTTAATATATATATATTTAAAATAAATGGCTGTTTTCTTGCTTAATTCTAGCATTTTTGTAATCTAACTACTAATTTGACAAAATTACAGCTAGACTGGAAACTACATACATTAACTTTCAAATAAAAATAATGCACAACTGTTCATTAAATGATTGGATAAAAACAAAAACAAACCAACTATAAATAAATAAGAGTGAGTGAGTGGGTGAGTGAGCGAGTGAGTGAATCAGTGAGTGAGTGAGTGAGTGAGTGAGTATCAGTGAGTGAGTGAGTGAGTGTGTGTGTGAGTGAATGTGAATCAGTGAGTGAGTAGAGTGAGTAGATTGAGTGAGTATCAGTGAGTGAGTGAGTGAGTGTGAATCAGTGAGTGAGTGGGTGGGTGAGTGAGTGAGAATAAGTGAGTGAGTGAGTGAGTGAGTGAGTGAGTGAGTATCAGTGAGTGAGTGAGTGTGAATCAGTGAGTGAGTGAGTGAGTATCAGTGAGCGAGTGAGTGTGTGAGTGAATGTGAATCAGTGAGTGAGTGAGTGAGTGAATGAGAGAGTGAGTGAGAGAGTGAGTGAGAGAGTGAGTGGGTGGGTGGGTGGGTGGGTGAGAATAAGTGAGTGAGTGTGAATGAGTGAGTGAGTGTGAATGAGTGAGCGAGTGAGTGAGTGAGTGTGAATCAGTGAGTGAGTGAGTATCAGTGAGCGAGTGAGTGAGTGTGAATCAGTGTGTGAGTGAGTGAGTGTGAATCAGTGAGTGAGTGGGTGGGTGAGTGAGTGAGTGTGTGAGTGAGTGAATGTGAATCAGTGAGTGAATGTGAATCAGTGAGTGAGTGAGTGAGTGAGTGAGTGAGTGAGTGAATGAATGAGTGGAATGTGTGAGTGAGTTAGTGAGTGGGTGGGTGTGTGAGTGGGTGGGTGGGTGAGTGAGTGAGTGAGTGAGTGTGAATCAGTGAGTGAGTGAGTGAGTGAGTGAGTGAGTGTGAATCAGTGAGTGAGTGAGTGAGTGAGTATCAGTGAGCGAGTGAGTGTGTGAGTGAATGTGAATCAGTGAGTGAGTGAGTGTGAATCAGTGAGTGAGTGAGTGTGAATCAGTGAGCGATTGAGTGAATGAGTGAGTGAGTGAGTGAGTGAGTGAGTGAGTGAGTGAGTGAGTGAGTATCAGTGAATAAATACATTTTACACCTTTAGCATAATTTGACAAAATTACAGCTAGACTGAATATGACATTAACTTTCAACACATAATTCATATTTTTATAATTAATTTCATATTCCAAGATTGAAAGTAGTAAAAAGACAAGATGTAAAATAAACATTTACAAGTGGCAAAAAAAAAAGCCAGTGTAAAAAAAAAAAAAAAAACATACGTTTTTAAAATGACTTCATATTAAAAATGAAAAATGCTAAATAAAAATCCACCCTTAGACATAAAAGTGCTAAAATCTGAAGAAAAAAAAACACACCCTCTAATCGAAATCAAGCACAGTTTGTTTTGTTTTACACTGCATTTAAGAGTTGGTTTATCTGAAATCAATCATACCACAACAATATATCACTGGAAAAATGTGTGTAGACTTTCAATGGCCCATATTTGACTTGTACCTTTTCCTTTTTTAGCACGTTATGAGAGCAACGATCACAAACCCGAACAGCCGGGATAACTGAATTCCCGTGGGCTCTCAAATCACTCAACCTTAAAACTTTCCTAAAGAAAAAGTGTGAAAACCTCTAGGGGTGTCACATTAATTTGCCAAATCCAAAGTGCAAATGCACTGAACTGACACATGATTCTTTCTGTGCCGGAGATCGACACCTAATTCTACAGCTTTTCATTGGCCGCTGAGATGTGTGATGCTGACCCTGGGATAGATGAGAGAACCCAGCATGCTTGACATAACAAAAACCATATTCACTTCCTACACCGTGTCCAAACGAGGTGTGACGTGTCAAAGCAACGAGCGATAAAAGCTAGGCTTCTTCTGTTGCATTAATTCAAGCTTCTGTCACATTTAAAACAACCCAACTGGAATTCAAAATGGCTTTCTTCAAGGCCCAAATGCACATTTAATGTAATTCACTGCCAAAGTTGCTAATGTATTTTTAAAATACATTTATATAAATATAATTACATACTTTAAAAAAATAATAATATCCTTTTTTTATATATATATATATATATAAAAACAAGTTGCACTTTACTATAAGTCGCACCAGGTCAAAATTGCATTGTTAAAAGAATAAAAACAGATAAGACACATTATGTATGTCACATGTATGTTATTAACATGTTATTACTGTACATGTTATTCAAATATAAACGTATTTTAGTTCCCCTCACTCCACAACAAATGCTTTAAATTTAACAGTATTCAGAACAGAACAGGAATGAAAAATATAAGTATAAAACAAACAAATTATAGTGACATTCATTAAAAAATATATATACATTATATATCAATATCAAGTCTGTACAAATTTATTTTCGTTTTCAAAAGTTTGCATTTCCAGGCCCCCAAAATGACGCTGTCGTGTGAATGAACGGCCGAGGCGCATAAAAAAGCTTCCTGTTTTTAAGTTGAAAATGGTGACGAGTAAAAATAAATAAATGTTTCTTGAACTAAACGCTAACTGAAATAAAATATATGAAAACTTAAACTTATTTTATTTCAGGTAGTTGACAAGGCAACCTTTCCCATTTTCATTTAGTTTACTTGATAAAAAATAAATTAAAAAATGAAATAAAAATTTAATAAACCGATATAGACATATTTGAAAAAACTTATAAAAATGACAAAAACGACAACAAAAAATAAAATAAAATAACTGAAATTAAAATGGAAACAGAAAATACAAAATGAAATCGAATTCAAAATATTAATAAAAAACGTTAATAGTGTCTTAATTATATTTATATAAAACAAATTAATTAATTAATAAACAAAAATACAAAATAAAAAATAAATACAAATTACAAAGAAAATGATCTTGTTTTTCAGCTACCTCAAAGTCCTGTGAGAAATCTTATCCCATCTTGCGGTTTATTACTTTTTCAAATATGCTTCTAATTTATTTTGACCTTCACTGAATACCGTAACTAAAGCTAAATGTCTCGTTTCACTGTCTGGTGCACTTCATTATGAAGTTTGACCTCTTTTGCCGATTTTCTGTGTAAAATGGAACCAAATGACGTAGAAATTAAATATCAGTGAGGACAGTCTGATCATGAACTTAGGCATCAGGTTTCTTAATTATATAAATAATATTATAAGTATATATCACATATTGAATGGGTTTCGTGATGCTCACAGCAAATAACCTTGTGTAACGCGCGCGCACACACACACACACACACACACACACACACACACACACACACACACACACACACACCCCTCTGGCTGCTGCTTAGCAGTGATCAGCGTTAATTACTGAGGAATAATTCTGAACACTCGCTCTCATCTGAAACGTTTGGATGTGAAGGATGATATGGCGAAGAGGGAGAGTTTTATGGATGTGATTTGGGCTAATAATGGATCAGTCAGAACCGGAGCAGTCTGGACATAAACAGCTCGATATATGAGGAACACCGATTCTACAGAGAAGAGTTTATAAAACATTGCAGAGAGATTGAAAATCGAACGAACAAGAAGTGGTCTAAAACATCCATACTACAGATTCAAGAACTGGGCTGGGCTGTATGACAATATATATATATATCGTATATACGATGAGACCATAGAAATATGTCCACTGGTACTGATTTATGTGTCAATATGTGGAAGAACTTGCCTCGAAGGGATGTTGTCACGTACCTAGAGGTTGCAACTTGCTGCATTTAAACGTGGCTTATTTTAAATTTTTAATTTAGAGTCAGAATCAATTTTATAATATTAAACCAGAAAATACGATTATTCATTACAAATGAATAAGTGTGACATCAATACAAAAACATGATGTTTCCCAATATGTAACACTTGAGGATAAAAAGCAGTAAACATAATATTTTAAAATAGATTTTGACTGTACATTTTTATTTTGTAAATGTGATGTGTGGGTATATAAATAAAAAATAAATAAAAATAATAATAAAAACAATATAAAAAAAATATATATATAAAAATAATAATAATAAATATATATATATATAAAAAAAAAAAAATAATATATATATATATATATATATATATATATATATATATATATATATATATATATATATGAAGAGTTCAGATGCAAAAGCCTCTAAATGCCATCTGGAATTTTCTCATAGAATGATCATTTTTATCAAGCTCGTATATTTAAATTCAATAATTTCACTTAAATGGCAATGAAGATTACCTATTAATTGTCATTTAAGTGAAATTACTGAACTTAAATATACAAGCTTGATAAAAATGATCATTCTATGAGAAAATTTCAATGGCATTTAGAGGCTTTTGCATCTGAACTCTTCATATATATATATATATAGGCTATGTGTGTGTGCACCCCTGGTATATACAGTGCATCCAAAAAGTAATCACAGCGCTTCACTTTTTTGTTACAGCCTTATTCCAAAAATGTATATTAAATTCATTATTTTCCTCAAAATTCTACCAACAATACCCCATATAATGACAACGTGAAAAAAGTTATCATGTTTTTCGATGCAATCCTGTCTCTGAGGTCTACATACAATTACGTCATGGCTTGGTTTGTGCTCTGACATGCATTGTTAACTGTGGGACCTTACTTACACTGTAAAAAATAAATGTTGGTTTAACTTAAAAAAAGTAAGTTAACTGGTTGCCTTAAAATGTTGAGTTCATTGAAATAAAAAAATTGAGTTAATACAGAGAAGGAGATTGGTTTAATCAACAGCATTTCAAAATATGATGTTATCTGAACCACATTAATTATCTAAGTTGATTTGACAAAAGAAAAAAAGTTTTTTTTTTTTGTTTTTTTTTACAGTGTAGACAGGTGTGTGTCTTTCCAAATCATGTCCAATCAACTGAATTTACCACAGGTGGACTCCAATCAAGTTGTAGAAACATCTAAAGGATGATCAGTGGAAACAGGAGGCAGTGAAGCGCTTTCCGGATGCACTGTAAATATACAATCAATCAATCAATTCAAAAGGTCAACAAGGTCCTTTATTGGTATATTATTGCGGCTATAAAAATAGTTTGTTAAAGCATTTTAACATAAAGTGTCACACAATGTCCCAGAGTCCCAATGCCCGAATTAAAAATCATATGTCAAAGGATTTGTGTGCCATTGCAATGCAAAGCTTAAACAAACATTGTCCCACACTAAACCACATTCGTCAGACTAAAACCAATTCCCGCAGTCTTAAATCACCTGAAGACATCAACTACGACAACCTCATTAACACCAGTGACAGACCAATTCACAATCCACCGCCTTATGACAACATGCAATTTAAATAGATAAGAATTCAATTGGTGCGCCACCCCCTGCCGTGATCACATGCTAATCCTGGCGATCTATCAGCCAGATCCCTGCAGTCTTTCCACTGTTCTTCCTCCGTCAAACAAAGACCAAAAGATCTGGAATGCTGGAATAGGGCGCTGGAGATGCATTTCAGTTTTGTGCTGGAACTGAGTCTACAGGTTTGTAACCCTCTTCTAAGCAACGTCTTCGCCTTAAAACCCCGTTTTTGAAAACCAATCCTCAAAATGACGGCTTTTGATGCGTTCAGAGAGTCACACCTATAGAGGAAGCAAAACATCCCACGCATGCCACAAGAGAGGCTTCCCGAACGGCACACAAGCGTCAGTCGGCTTCAGATAGGAAGGGACTTATTATATAAAGTGACATACATACAGTAACAGAGGAAGTTGACTCAAACTGCGTTGTGATGTAGTTTACCGTCACACTGGATGAAGGTGACACATTTGGCACTACTGAGAAACGCAATCGCGGGAGACGTACAGTAGGCGGAAAGGCAAGATTTCCACTTGGATCACCTTACATGCAAAAGGACAATGCCTTTTGTCATCTAAAGATCCTTTTCTTTTCCTTGAGAGACTCCTTTTTTTCTAGGTTTGGTGTCAGTGGGTAATTCAGCTTGAAACTAGCAAAGGCATCTACACAAAGACACAATGAGCTTATTGATGGCGTTCTCAAAGACCCACTCATTTTCTCCGCATTCAACTATCCACTGGCAACGTCAAAAAGAGGAACGTTTCTATGGCGGAATGCGGAAAAATAAAGTCTTCTGCGGTCGTCACATCAAACATGTTTTTAGCAGCATTTCAGAAGCCGGATCATGATGCGATTTGACATTAGAGTCCTAGTTAGAGCTAGGTTTTTGCATTTCCTAAAGAAAATGTGAGTGGGTTGGAAGCCCATTACTGCCAAAGTTATGACTTTGCTTCTCGTAATTACGTCTTTCTATCTTATATTGTGACTTTAAATCTCACAATTGCAAGTTTGTTACTCATAACTCAGACTTTATACATCTCAATGTGACTTTATATCTCGCAAATGCGACTGTTTCTCGTATTTTCAACTTTGTATCTCACAATGTGAATAGATCTTGCAATTCCAACTTTGTTTCTTGTAATTGAGACTATATCAAAATTTGACTATACATCATGCACATGCGACTATGCTTCTCATAGTTCAGACTTTTACTTGTAGTTGGCCCCTTTATATCTTGCAATTGTGACTTAGTTTATCATAATTGCAAATCTATATTTTACAATGTGACTATATATCTTATAATTGCAACTTTACATCTCTCAAAATGACTTCATATCTCACAATTACAGCTTTGTTTCTCGTAAATGTTACTTTATATCTCAGTGTAACATACTATCTCAACTGTGAATTTGTTTCGACTTTTTCTTGTAGTTGGCCCTTTATATCTTGCAATTGTGACTTTGTTTATTATAATTGTAAATCTATATTTTACAATGTGACTATATCTCATAATTGCAACTTTCTTGTTACGGCGACTTTATATCTTTCAAAGTTGTAATTGCTACTTTATATCTCAGTGTAACATTATATCTCCCAACTTTGACTTTGTCATATTTTCAACATTATATATTGTGCTATTCCAACCTTTTTTTCTAGTAATTGAGACTATATATCACAATTTGACTATAAATCATGCATTAGCAACCATGCTTCCCTTTTCCTTGTAATTGTAGTTTTCTTGTAATTCACATCTCTCAATGTGAGTTCATATCTCAAAATTACAACTTTGCTTCTCATAATTGAGACTTTATATATCACAATTTGACTTTATATCAAGCATTTATGATTGTTTCTTGAAATTTCAACTTTTTCTTGTAATTGGCCCTTTATATCTCTCAATGTGCCTTTATATCTTGCAATTACAAATTTGTTTCTCTTAATTATGATTTTATATATTTTAATGTGACTTTATACTGTATTTCACAATTGTGACTTTGTTTCTCATTACTACAACTTTATATATCAAATGACTTTACATATCGCTGACTTTGTTTCTTGTATTTTAAACTTTATATCTCATAATGAAAATATATATCTTGAAATACCAAACTTGTTTCTCGTAATTGACACTTTATATTGATCACAATTTGTCTATAAATCATCCATTTGTGACTATTCTTCTTGTAATTTCGACTTTTTTTATACAGTAATTGGCCTTTTATATCTCTCAATGTGGCTTTATATGTCACAATTGTGACTTTGTTTATCATAACTGCAACTTTATATCTCTCAAAATGACTTCATATCTTAAAACTGTGACTTTGTTTCTCATATTTTCAACTATATATATAGGCTATATCACAACTTGACTAATCATGTATGTGCAACTATGCTTTTTCTTGTAATTGTAGCTTTCTTGTAATTTACATCTTTCAATGTGACTTCATCTCACAATTGCAACTGTTTCTCGTAACTGAGACTTTATACATCACAATTTGACTTTATATACTCACAACCTTTTCTCGTAACTTTATATCTCTCAAAATTACTTAATATCTCACAATTGCAACTTTGTTTCTCAAAATTGCTACTTTATATCTTGCAATTGCTACTGTTTCTCTTTTTTATATAATATCTTACAATGAATATATATTTCTTACAGTTCTGACTGTTATAATTGTGCCTATAATTTGCCTTTACAATGTGCCTATATCTTACAATGTGCCTATATCTCACAATTGCAACTATATTTCTGTTCATTTAAACTTTTTCTTGCAGTTGGGCCATTTGTTTCACGCAATTACAAGAAAAGAAGTCGCAATTGTTTCCCCCAATCACTACTTTGCTCTTGACTTTAAAACATTTTTTTAAAACTTTTTGTTTGGAATAATATACACCAAAGAATAAGCATTGTGCATTAAAAAAAAAGTAAATGAGGTCTCATCCAGACAAAAGGTCAGTTGCAACACTGCATTTTTCTGAAACCCACTTGACAACACAAAGCAACCCACTTAATTCAGAGTGATGGGTGGATCTATTTGGAATGCATTATGTTTCATTTACATTTAAAATATCTGTAGACGGGGATGTAGCATGTAAGAAGCGGTCTGAAATGCTTAACTGGCATGACTAATCCTAAAAAAAGAACTACGCATGCATTGCAAATTAGCTTGATTGCAATCCAGACTTCCATGCATGCTCATGAAACAAACAAAGCTAAGCGTTGGCGGTACCAACACATACAAATGGCCCTTTCTGTATGACACACATGTATATGTCTGATCCTACGCTTTGAAGTGCATGCATGTGTACACCGCAGTGTGAAGGAAGAGACAGCATGCCACATCGCTATAAAATCTGAGACACCTGCGTTCACTGACCTAAATCCACATGGGAAGGCCACAGATGGCATAAATAAAACAGCCCCCTGCATTAAACATGGGTCAACACCCATGCATGCACAGTATCCTAAACTCAACATCGCATGCATTTTCACTGAAACGGCATATTCATTTACAAAAAGCACCTGCTTTGTTGTAGTGTAACAGTACAGTCGAATTTGATTCATATGGATGTTTTTTTAATTCAATGTACAGATTATTTGCAAGATAGTGGCCATAAGCAGTAAGCTGTGACAATTAATAAATCAATAATTTATATTTGGGTCATTCCTACAGTTTGGTGAATTTGGTAAACAATACTAAATATTTTACAGTAACACTTAATTTTACAGTATCCTTGTTACATGTTACATGTACTTGCCATAGTAATAAAAGTAAATTATGCATAATTACATGTAACTAACTCTCAACCTAATCCTAACCTAACCTTATAGTAAGTATATGTAGTTCATTAATATTACTCCGTACTTAAATATATAATTACACTGTAACAATGACACCTTGAAATAAAGTGTAACCTATTTTACATTATTTTCATGCCACGTGGCTTTCTATGCATAGATGTATCCTGTTAACAAAAAAAAATCTGATTTTGATTAGTACCTATGAATCATATTAATTTAATAAACACACCCATTTGAAACACTTGAAAGAGAAATTTGCATGTTCCCAATCATGTTTTCTCGATTTCACTTTGAAATAATGGTTACATATACGGAATGGTTTTAAATTAGCAATTTTGAGGAACAGTATATTCATTTCGACATAAAATACAATTTATTGTGATACATGTTTCTTTTAAATGTGTAAAACCATTAAATTAGGTAGTCTGTCAATCTCCAGTGGGTTTGTCATTCTGTTACATTGCTGTTACTTGCCCTTTAAAATCTAAAGCGTATGAACAAAATCACATGACTTACTCAAGAAGTATTAGTCATGAACTTTCCTCTATTCCTTTTCATTTTTAGAAGACTTGTAATTTTAGACTTATAATAAGAAAAACAAATAACATGTCCACCCTGTTGTGTCACTTTATTTATCTTTATAAAATAGATTTTATATATCCATTAAAAGTCTTCCTAAATGTTAGACTTCTGCTAGCATGTTGTTCTTTCCTAGCTAGTAACGGGCTTCTAAACTTAAAGCGTCCAGCCTGTTAAGGTCCACCTTGTTACACTGTAACAGGGTGGACAAATTTCCAAGCCCACATGTGAAATATTTGGTTGGAATTATTAAGTAATACTACTAGCCTTTTCAACTTTTTTCAACTTTCCCACACAATGGCGTAACTCGCTGCTTAACTACAATAGTACGATGCATCGTTGAAGAAATCAACTAGCCAGTCACGACTGTTTCCCAAAGTCGCAAAGTGGTAGTTCAACCACGGTGGTTAATGATGTCACGCACGTGTTGGAGTAATAACTTCTTTTAATTAAACTGTTTGAGATCGAATTAATGCTAGATGTTTTACTATAAATTACGGACATGACATCTGAGGACTATTTCTCATTTTTCTCAGTTATTTTGCTTTATTTCCAGATTCAATCATAGGCTCGTTCGTACATACTAGAGCACGTTCACACATGCGCAGTCCTCAAAACCACTGCTTTAAATCTCTTGACAAACTAAAAGACGTAAATGACATTTGTATGTATTCTAAATAAATGATATAGGTTGTCCTGAGTGTCAGATTACTTATTTTGCTCAAGATAAGGATTTATTAAGTCCACATGTCATGCAAACTAGAAACTCTGCTTCTATCCACAGCTCGAGAGCTGTCGTTCCAAACACACAACTTTGCGATGCTGTTTGCGAATGTTCGTTGCACGTCGAAACACAGACTCGTTGAACTATGTTGATGACGACGGAACTTGCGACCATGCTTTCGGGAAACGCACCCCTGCTCAGTCCCAAACCCACCAAACTGTAGGACTGACTATGTAGCTCGTCCCATAAACATATTTTGATTGCCTTCAACTTCAACTTTCACTTATTTGTCGCACCTGGTCATGACACAGAAGTCTGTTTACGCAAGTTAATTCAGATCTGACAACAACACCTGCAGGTCAGGTGAACTCTTTGTCCCTTTGTCAACCTTTGTCATTTTCCCACCTGCTCTCCATGTGCATCTTACGTGACTCATCCTCAGCCCAGGTGGCCCATACATGCTGACCACCAGCACAAGCAGATACGAGGCGACTATTCAGTGTGCGTGTTGCTCAGTGGTGCTCCTTAAATCGGCAACGAAGTGAAAATTTGGTGTAGGTTAATCCTTGTGCATTTATAATTACGGATGTTCCAGTCAGAAAGCAAATGTAGGCTGGGATTATGCAAATGAATGCATAAAAGGCACATAATGAGATTTATTGCAACAGCCCGCACCTGCTAGGGGTATGATTGGCGATTATGTTCGGAATCAGTACGCAAGGAAACAAACGCTAACCAGGCTTTTTTTGAAAGCATATTCAGCAGAGGGAAATGAGAGGCCGTGATTGAACAAATGTGTTATGATTGGATACTTGATGACTCTTTTGGTTTTTTAATAGTTATGCTTGCTCAGATGTCAGCATGGATTAGTGACTCTGCATAGAAAGGCTTCATACCGATTATGGAACGCTTTCCGCACGTTAGGGTTAGTAACTAATAGTTAATAACTCGTTTTTTTTTTTTTTTTTTTTTTTTTTTAACAATAATAGATATTGTTGACACTAAAATCCAAGGTGGGGAAAATGTGATTATTCGGCTGATCGTTTTATAAATCTATATCATTATTGGTATTATTATGAATTATAATTATTATAAATAAATGATTTAAAGGATTGATTGTGTCATGTGCCAGTGTTTCTTTGTATTAGTCACATGTCTTCCTTTGTTCTGTTTTCCCGCCACTCATTTGTTTCCATGACAACCTTTATCAGTTCATCTGTATCACCTGTGTTTAGTTAATCATCATCATCATCATCATCATCTGTATCACCTGTGTCCTGTTAATCAGTATTCATCTGTGTTTGTATTTAGTTCCATTCTGTTCAGTCAGTCCGTCAGTGTGTACCTTCTGCCTGTCTGTACCTGTTTGTATTATATTGTTAGTAAAAGTTTGTATTGGAACTTTTGATTCTCCCTCGTCTTCTTCTGCACCACACCGTGACAGATTGATTGATTGATAGCTAATAATAATAATAATAATAATATCGTGGAAAATGTAGATCATTAATTGCTGAAAACTTTACATTAACTTTCCCTGTGGCAAAGCAAAAATGTTCATCCGCCTACACAGCCATAAACTAACTACAAGCTCTAAAATAATGAATGAGCCCTGGGTCACTTCATCCACTCCAGCCTTGAGACCACAGACACAATAAAACACTGGACTTTAGAGAGCTGAAAGCACCGCTGAGAGACAGATGCAACGTTTCTCTGTTCATTTAAGACAAGAGCGGTTCAGTCGCAGGCTAATGCCAGTCTCACATCTTATAGCACATATTCAGTGGCTGCTCTCATCAAAAATACATTTTCACAGTCTCTTCAAAAACATGTGAGTGATGGTGGCTTGTGTTGAAGGTGTTGCGATTGCAATGCGGCTGCAAAGGTCAGGGATCCCACACTTTATGACCAACCTTTCCAGTTATGATTACTGGATTTTGAATTCTGATTCAGACCAATTAGCTAATAAATTAATGACAAATGTGTACCTTTCCCATGAGAATTGATACTGTAAGCCTGTCTAAATCGGTCCAATGGCAGTATCCAATAGAACGGGTGAAGGTCTCTGCGTGTTACTGTTTTTTCCGCGTGGCCAAGTAATTTAGTTCCAATTAAACTTATCTGACTCCATTTTATCATGACCTCAAATTTAGGTTAGAATGCCAATTGGTTAATGGTCATTTTTATAATAGTTTAGCAGCACATTTGATTATTCTTTTCAACTCTTTACTTACATTTTACCCGTTCATATTAGGAAGCAATGTCGCTTAGAGGTCCTCACGCCTTGTTTAACGCGGGTCTCACGATCACAAGCTCACCAGCTTCGGTCACTAAACAGAGGTAATTGGCTATATACCTGAGATTGGTCACATTCAGGCTTACACAAACAGCTATACTTTGGTATAGTCCCCGTGATTGCATACACTTGAAATTAAAGTAACGTTTACTTCAGTAAAGGTATGGCCACTATTTTGTGCTTTGGATTGCAGGTCAAATGATTGTGAAATAATGATTATGTTAAAACACAACCAATACCATCAGATCACCTTTTCTATTTGTTCATCTGGCTGTTGTAACTCAGATACAGCAGCCAAACAAAATCTAAAGTTAATGATGTAAGAGTCAAAAGACCAACTAAAACAAACACTAATCACCATAATGGTGACTTAAAATTACGGTTTTCTCCTTCAGTGATTCTGCTTGTTAACATCAGGTGTATTCAATGCTGGCAATAAAAAAATAAAGAGTTCTTAATTCATCTTTGACGTCTGTCTGTTATTCAGATATTTCAGTAGAAATAAAATCAAATGGTTACAATTTATTTCATGTAAATGTATCATGCCAATTACATAATCAGTTCAAAGATAATACATACAAAACATCAAATGCTCTGGAATAAAGAGAAAAGATGTGAACATGACATTAGAAAATACATGATGCAGAGAGTCTCAGCCACTCTCTGCATCACGGGCTAATTTGAGCTACAAATCGCCCTGAGCCTTCTTCAGCATCTCCCTAAATATTCAGACCAAGGCAGAAACCTCTTTTCAAATATAAACATGAGTTCACAGTGAGAATTTGCTTTAATCACCTTCCCAGACTTACTGGGGACAGAGATTGATTTACATGGGGGCATACCCACAGCAATTAACAAGATATCTCTAAACTCACCACACCTTATTACCTTTTTGGTTTACTTCTGTGGGAATGAGACCTTTGTACCAGTCGCACTGAGACATTTCAAATGATACCAGACATGTATAATACTGTATGATAATTGTTCATATTAAAGGAACACTCCACCGTTTTTTGAAATAGGGCTTATTCACCTTCTTTCCCACATTTAGACAGGTGGGCAAATGCATTTTTGTCTCAGTGCATGCATTGTTTTAGTTTGACAGGGTCGGCGTGAGCTTAGCTTAGCATAATGAATGGAATCCATTGTTGCCAGCTAGCATGTCCTGAATAAAAGTGATATAAAAAAAAAAAAACCCTACCTAATTACTTCTTGTGGCCTGCGTATTCACAACAAGTACAAATAGCGATGCAGATTAACACTAGGCGATTTCCTAGGCAGATATTGACTTAAGATATATTAAGGACTATATTAAGGGGAAGCACAGGCGAAGCACTGCTACTTGGGCGTGATATCTCTGCGCCCAAGTAGCAGTGCTTCGCCTGTGCTTCCCCCTAATATAGTCCCAAGTCAAAATCTGCATAGGAAATCGCCTAGTGTTAATCTGCATCGCTATTTGTACTCGTTGTGAATACGCAGGCCACAAGAAGTAATTAGGTGTTTTTTTTTATTTTTTATATATCACTTTTACTCATTCATTATGCTAAGCTAAGCTAGCACCAACCCTGTCAAACTAAAACAATGCATGCACTGTTTTGACAAAAATGCATTTGCCCACCTATCTAAATGTAGGAAAGAAGGTGAATAAGCCCTATTTCAAAAAACGGTGGAGTGTTCCTTTAAACCATATAGATGTTTGGGTGAATTCAGGTAGGGATGGGTGAAGGGAATGATGTGTAAATTGGGAGGTGATCAACTCAAGTGTGATCGTGTCTCGAATGGGGATGGTAATAAAGCAAGAGAGTTCAAATGTAAATTTCCTTTGTTTTTTTTCAGAGACTAGCCCACTCTTCCAGTTCTTCCAGTTTCTCCAGTCTTACAATACTAATACTGCTATTATTATAGAAAACCAACCATCATCATTAACCTGGCTTGCACAGATTCTAAATCCAGCCCACAAGCACTTGAGTCTTTGAAAAAACTGAACATCCTACAATTACCAGCATAATAGGAAAAGTGTTTATTTTGCTGGATACAGGCCGATATCGGATTGGCTGGCAATAAACAGGCAGATAAAGCAGCAAAGGAAGCACTTCAGTTGGAAATGACAGAACGTAATATACCAGCATCTGACGTTAATCCCATATTGAATCTGTACATTTACAATAAATGGCAAATGGAATGGAACGAATGCATAAACTATATGAGGTGAATCCAGTACTAAATTAAGGAGTTATTGTTATTATTTTGAAAATAGACCAGGTTGTGTATATACGAGAAGTCAAATTGGTTACTTCAAGACTCATTCATATTTATTGAAAGAGGAACCAGTTTGTGATTTGTGTAAGAATTTCTTGAATGTAAAACACATTTTAATTGAATGTCCATTTTTAAAATGATATCCGACAGCGATTTTATTCAGAAAATACATGAATGGACATTTTTAAAAAGGTTTCTTCTGGAATAATTTTAGAATTTCTATCATATATTAAATTGAAATATTCTATATAATTGTTATTTTTACTGTTGTTATATATGTATGTTTTTGTATATTGATTGTTTTTAAGACAAAATTGTTAAATGATTGTAGACAATCATGTATAGTCATAAGTATTTAAAACAAATACTGTTGATTTTGCCGAATGAATGAATGAATGAATAAATGAATGAATGAACGAATGAATGCATGCTATTATTATTATTAAGAGTGCAGCAACAAAAACAACAACAACAATAATAATAATAATAATAATAATAATAATAATTATTATTATTATTATTAACAACAGCAATTATTATTTGGACAACATTATTATTATTATTATTATTAAGAGTGCAGCAGCAAAAACAACAACAATAATAATAATAATAATAATAAAAATAGAAAAAAATAAAAAGTATTATTATTATTATTTTTATTAACAACAATTATAATTTGGACAACGTTTTTATCATTATTATCAACAACAATAGCAATAATATTATTATTAGTAGTATTAGACAACAACAACTATTATTATTATTATTATTATTATTATTATTATTATTATCAATAACATTATTATAAACAGTGCAGGCTGCTTTTGAGTTATCTGATGTTGTTAATAATAATAAAAATGGAAAATGTATTCAGAGTGTTTTTAATGCATTAATATGCAGTTGCTCTGGTGTTCTGGCTGGTTTCTAGTTGCCTAATTGTCAAAAGAGTCCCCTACATGATACGGCCCGGGTCCCTCCTTCAATATCCGCCCATTTCAACACCCCTAACCCTAGCAAGCACCACTAAGACAAGCAATTGTTTTCACATCTTAAAACACAATATACATTTTATGCAGCTGTTAGATCACAAATTCAGCCTCTCCGTCTCTGCATTCGGCATCGTCCCGGAAGAGCGTCACTGAAGTGCCTCAGTCCCAAGCCCTCATCAGTGAAATCCCACACAAGACTCTATCAGTGACTCTAATCTGTGTGCTGGTGTCCCACGTTCACAGCGGCTGATGAAAAACACCCCCAAGGCCACCTTGAGCTAAACACTCACTGTCTGAACCCTTCAGTTGCCGTTTCCCTGCACTGAGCCAGGCTTCACTGGGCCAGGGTGGGGAACTAGGACACTTCAAGAGGAGAAAAGAGACTCAAAGGAAGAAAGATCAACCCGAAATGCAAGCTCCTCTAGCTTTGCTCGGTTCCTTCTTGATGTTTTCTTGTGAGCGAGCAACATTTCTGTGTTTCATGAGTGCAGGGAGCATTGCGCGTACAAAAGGTACTGGCATTGGTGTATAGAGTCCAGTGTTGAGGAAGCTGTTTTACAAGCTACAAACTACAAGCATGTCATTATTTAAAGTAGTCAAAACAACAACAAAAAAAGACACTAAAAGCTATAACTAAAAGGGTTTTATTTGACTTGAAAAAAACAAGGGGATCAATTACAGAGCATTAAACTTGCTCACCTTTAAGATTTTTGTTCATTATAACAAAAACAAAATGCAACTTATAAAACTAAAAATGCTTTTAACTGAATCAAAAATAGTCAGAAACAGCAGTTTAACTAAATTTCTATACCATACTTTTCATGAGTAATAAACATAAAAAATATGTATCGATAACATTATTTAATGGAACTGAGCAAACATGAACTAACAATGAACAGTTATTAACAAATATTAATAAATACGGCAACAAATGTTTTTGTGTAGTTTAGTTAATGCATTAACTAATGTTAACTAATGGGACCATTTTTACTAATTAGAATGACAATAATTATTCAAAATGAATAATTATTAACTTTAACACGTTTTATAATAATATTTGGTAACACTTTATTTCGATAGTCCACTTTAGACATTTTACTAACTATTGGTCAAATGATTGTGAAATAATGATTGTTAAAACACAACCAACACCATCAGATCACCTTTTCTATTTGTTCATCTGGCTGTTATAACTCAGGTACAGCAAACAAAATCTAAAGTTAATGATTTATGGGTCAAGAGCCCAACTAAAACACACACTGATCATCATAATGGTGACCTAAAATTACGGTTTTCTCCTTCAGTGATTCCGCTTGTTAACATCAGGTGTCTTCAATGTTGGCAAAAAGAAATAACGAGTTCTTAATTCATCTTTGATGTCTGTCTGTTATTTTTGTACATTTTACTCATTTTAAATGGCTAACTAACTTTTAAGGAATTAATTTGATTAATAATTACTCAATTCTAATTTGTTACATTTAATTAATAATATTGCTTGTAATCTGTTGCCACAATTTTATTGAGTAGATATAGCGTATTCATTTTTACAGTGTAAGTAACTTTGCAGCTACATGTTCTCTAACTCTTATTAGAGTATTAGTAGACTGTTTATAATAATAATACTAATACTACTAATAATAATAAATTAAAGTTATTTAAAAATGTTCTAATAATGATTTATATTATTATAAGAATGACAATAATTATTCATAATTATAATATATAAAAAACAGTTTAAAAAGGTTTAGGTTATGCTGTCTAAAAAAAAAAAAAACCTGATTCGTTAAAATGAATCAGACTTTATCTGACTACACATGATAAAAGGCTCACTCACATCAAGAACGGTAACGATAACTATATTAGCGTCCACACCAACGTGCGATAATGTTCAGTTTATTTTCAGCATGTGTTGCAGTTTTGTCGTCTGTTTTATGCAGCAGTTTAAATGCTCGAGCTCCTTAAAGCAGGATGGATTCTGATTGGCTGTCAATGTTTTTATTGTTCATCAGCTGGGAAAAAAAACCCACTTTAGACGAGTGTGTGATTATTGCCTCAGTTCAATGTAGACTGTTTTTGCACTACAGCACAATTTGTTGGAAAAGTAGTTAGAGGGAAAGCTATGCAATTTAAAAACAACAACAACAAAACACCTGAGCTAAGCTATTTTGCATTGTTACTTTAAGCTAGTTACTCCTCAACCACTGCAGTTTTCATTTACATATTGTTACCTAAAGTTTTGTCAGTGCACAAGTTCCCTGGGAATCAAACCTTGCTACTGCTAGCATAATAGCAGTTGAGCTACAGTAACGACAAGTGTTCAAAACAAATACCCTGAGAAGAAAAAAAGAACCTATTATCTGTATTTAATTGCAGAAAAAAATGCTCATAGCTTTTCTTTACATGCTGTACGTTCAAATGTCCGTATAGTCGGGTTTTAACGGCTTCTGCTTTAAACATGCTCGCGAGCGAGGGAAGCTAATGGAGGCAACGTGCGGCTAATGAATTTGGGTCACACTCCAGCGGAGACGCTCTCTAAGGTCCTCTCCGATGTTCAGAGAGTCAAATACTGAGTTCTGTTTTCAAAAACTGAAAATAAATGGGAACATGTACAGACTGAAATCTTTTTTAGGGCATCACACATCCATCTATTCAATGATGGTAAGTAAACAATCCAAATGCAATACTGTTACAGACTCATTTCACTTGAACTGCTCCTCAATTTCATGTAATACTTTTCAGTCCACCATCAAACCTTCAGTAAATATCAAACATTCATAAATGTCCCTACTTCCTCCCCCCCCACCCACCAACCCACCCCCGCCCTTCATGCTGTTGCCATGGATACGGTCATATAAAATAGAGAGATTGACGAGCATCTCTCTTCTACAGCAATGTCAAAGAGTTTTGTACTCCCACGGCAAACCCCTTAAGAACAGATTCTGCAACACAAACCGTTCACAAAGGTTATAGTGGCGAGCTTTTAGTCGTTTTTAGTAAGGGGAAGTGTGAGACTGCCATTACCGCACACTCAAAAAGTGTAAAGCGACAGACACGGAGCCCTGAGGGACGCCCCATTAAACTTAGCTGCTTAGCTTCACTGCTTGCCTGCAGACGCCGGCTCGCAAACAAGACAGATTGTTTACATATAAGACGTTCTTCACGCAAGGCAGGGGTAACAATGCATTTTACGAAATGCAGGGAGAGGATTTTAACAGCCAGCTGGTGACGCCAACTAGACACTTTTCAGGAGAATTCTGCCATTTGTTTCTGAAATCTCAAATGTCGTATTGTGTTTGACTGCATTTTGTTCTGGAAAAGAAATGTTTTGGATTAAAATGGCTGACTCTGTAGGAATAAGGATTATTTCACAGCTAGTATTTTTATCTTGCCACAATACACTGAGAAAATTACTTTCACAATTTTCTCTCAGATTTTGCCAGTAGAATTCACAAATAATTACAAAGAAACAGCAAGTAACACATTTAAGTTAAACAAAATGTTATTTTCTTTTAAACATAGACATATACTCTTCATTTACAACTTCGTAACACACTATTATACACACTATATATATATATATATATATATATATATATATAATGTATTTATTTTTAGCGTGATAGGACATGACACACACACAGACACAAAAAAACATTTTACTTTTGATTTTGTTTTTTACTTTTGATTTTGTTTTCTTTACACACACGGCTCATTTCATCTCAGTGTTGCAAAAGTATTATTCGGGCAAACTTGTTTAATGTAAAAAAAACCTCACAATTACTTTTTCATTCTTTGTTTAGATCATCATAGTTTTAAACATTAAAACTATGTAACTATTGTAATTCATATTTTTAATGTTACTTTTTATAGTTTTAGAGTGAAAGTTTAGATCTGGGACAAGAGTAAAACAATCCAATCCATCTATCCAATCCACCCATCCATCCATCCATTCCAACAAATCCACCCATCCATCCAATCCACCCATCCATCCAATCCACCCATCCATCCATCCATCCATCCATCCATCCATCCATCCATCCATCCATCCATCCATCCATCCATCCATCCATCCATCCACCCATCCATCCATCCATCCATCCATCCATCCATCCATCCATCCATCCATCCACCCACCCATCCATCCATCCACTCATCCACCCATCCACGCACCCACCCATCCATCCATCCATCCATCCATCCACCCATCCATCCATCCATCCACCCATCCATCCATCCATCCATCCATCCATCCATCCATCCATCCATCCATCCATCCATCCATCCATTCAATCCACCCATCCATCCATTCAACATGATAAACAAACACACAAAATCAATCAATCACTCACTAAATACATCAATCACTCAATCACTAAATCCATCCATCCATCCATCCATCTATCTAGATATAAAAGTTGAAGAATGAATATAAACAAACAAACAAACAAACAAACAAAGTAAAACAAGAATATATAAGTCTGGAGCACTTTGTGCTTTTTGAAACACTTTGTAAACAACTGAACTTGGCTCATTGTAACTGTGATACAAATGACACTCAACTTCCAACTGGCTGTAATTATCAACCACAAATTAGAGTCTCTGTAGCGCTGATTGAAAGCTGCAGCATTCTGACAAAAGAGGCACAGTTTCATGTCATGCACGCTGATTTTTACTATCTGAAGCATAGCTGACACTCGCTGATACAACTGTAATTTAAGTGGACACTTAGCCCTTAATGGAGTGTTTACAGGATGTTCATTGCATTCCCTCTCTGGCATGAGCTATGTAACATCTTTAAGATTGTGGTCTTGTTCCAAAAGTAGGCACAGATGGAGTTGGGTTTTCTTAAGTCATCATATTGCACCCAGACCGATTCATTCTGCTCGCCTCGAGAGGGAAACCACAACCTCAGCAATGACACGAGTGTATTTTTTTTGAGGCCTTGGTGTCTGGTGTACCAAAATGAGTATGATTATTGTGTAATTGCCAAGTCTGGATAATTTGAGAAGCGGAGAGGAGTTCAATTCAGTCTCGTTATAGCACAATTACAGTTTTCTAACTGTAATTGGCAATAAACCAAAAGTATTATGTTTAAAATTAACATGAAATTAAACTGACTTTACTTTCTTAATTCATGTTCCTGCTGCTATTGTGAACGATTCACTAGTTCACATTATTCTAAAAAAGTTTTCATAATTTCATGTTGGAATATTCCAGCCTAAATAGTTCATTCAACTGCTTTTTTTGGCATAATGTTGTTTATGAAAAAAAAAATATATATATAAAGATTATAATTTTAATAAAAAAAACAAAAACAAAGTTGTATAATGTATTTATCCAGCAGCCATATCACCCTGTAGCCCAAGACTGGTTGCCCACTGAAGCTAAGCACGATTTGGGGAACATTTCATATTGCGATTATTGAGGTCAATATTGCGATTGCGATATAATAAACAAATGGTTTCATGAATCAACTTGCTTGGTTCTCAAGGAAAATGCACACAAAATGTATTTCTCAACTCAAACTAGCACAGTGTTTTCAAATTATTTTATTTATTTTTATTACGTTTTGTGACACTGTTCTCCAGCTGTTTTATTGACCTCTTTCCGCGGTTAAAAAACACAGATTGATTGATATTATGTATGAGGCATAAACATTTCGTTAAGTTGTACTGTATCTTTCAACACACCTATTGTTCATTCGTGTTTATTTACTATTAACTAGTAAAGAGTAAGAGATGTTCTGTTCACGACCACGATCTGTCACGTCACATTTGCAAGCGCCAAAACGCTATTGTTTGAATTTTGTAATAAAATTGACAAAATCTGCTGCACACCGGAAAAAGTGACTGGTCTTCTTTTTATTAGTGGTGTAGAAAATGGGCAAACAGCTCTCAGAGAGAATGTGTCCACACATGCCTTTATTTATTTACTAAAATCGCAGCATTTTGAGTCATATAATCACATAGGCTTGACAACGCGATTGCGATTGCGATATGATTAATCGTGCAGCACTAATATTAACCTTTTAAAAATAAATCACAGACAGATGATTTCATTGGCTTATGTAAAACATCATACCTGTCCAAGAGAGCGTCTATAAATATCCCTTCTGTTTGGTTAGCCTGTGGAGAGATAAGATAATTTACCATTTAGAGCCTGGGACCCACTGACACTATCCCTGGCCGCCGCTATGATTAATGGTGCGGTCAAATATAGCCTGCCTATTAGTCTCATGTAAAAAGCATCTGGGCACACGGTGTCATGGAGAAAACAAGGGCGGGAATAGAGAAAGCAAGAGGGTTAATAAACAGTGATGCTACATCAGGCAGAACACAACTGTAATCTGACCACTGGGTCACATTTGAACCGTAACACAGTGCGCTGTTTGGATTCACACGCGCTCCAGGTCTGACAGATGCTCAAGGGCTTCCCCAGAGGGGGACATATCAAGACGGGGTGATCTATAAAACACCAACCTTGTCTTACCCCAGCTATTGAGATGAAGAAAAATCATTTGAATGAATGGGAAACCTTCCATTAATCTTCAAATAACAAAGTTATTAGACAATTTGAACGTAAAATTAACCTAGTATGAAAAGTAGCTAGTTCCAAACACCCCCACTCATTCAGTCCTGTTACCTGATCTAATAAATGTATGTTTTTTAGTTTTGAAAAATACAAACAAGACATTTGTATTTGTATATATGTCTTGTTTGTATTTTTACATCTTTATATAATGGTTACTATATTATATGCATCAAGTTCAACCATTCAAGCCTGTTACCGAAGGTATTATTTAAACAAAAGGATCTAATAAATGTTTTTTTATTTAATTTTTTTATAAATACAACTAAGATTAATATATTAATATATATGTATTGTTTCTATTTTTCAAAACTAAAAACATATTTATTAGATCAGGTAACAGGACTGAATGAGTGGGGGTGTATATATGTATATAGAATATATGGTGACTGCATCAAACATTCAACGCTATTTACCTATATATATATATATATATATATACACATAATTTCTTTATTTTTTGAGAAATAAAAAAAGATGAATGCAGAATGACCTACAAATCCTGTTGCAGAACTGCTACCTATTTATTTATTGATTTATTTATTTTTTTTATTGAAATTTTACTTTAATTTGCATTTAATTTTTACTTTATATATATATATATATATATATATATATATATATATATATATATATATATATATATATATATATATATATATAAAACACAAAATATATGATTAAAAACTGAGGAAACCACAATCTTTGCAATGGCACAAGTTATTTTATGACACCTTGGTATCCGGTTTACCAGAATGAGTATGATTATTTTCTAAGTGCCATGTCTGGGAAATTTAAGTTGAGTTTGAGTTTGATAAAGTCTCACTGTCGTCCAATTACGGTTTTCTAATTTTAATTGACAGTAAACAGAATGTTTTGTGCTTAAAATCAACATGAAATGTCCCAAATTTGGAGGGTAAGGGGGAAGAAAATAAAATGAATATAACATAAAAATTCTCATACGACACTCAGTTTGACCTTATGAGATTGTACATCAAATTTTCTGAAGGTAAAGCCAATTATTTGTTGATTTACATCGTGCACTGCATTCGTAGAAAGCATTCGTTATGAAAGAAACATGGAAGTGGATGTTTTGGTAGACGTGTTGGCCATTTTTATTTTGAGGTTGGGTTTCGATTTGCCCTTACAGACCTTGACTCCTTACTTTGCATATTGCAGCAAATCATCAAGGAAACACCCACTGTCAGTCCCGATCAGCATTAACGGATGCTGTCTATGGCAAATTACAGTGCCCAAAGATATTTCAATGGAGCAAAAACTCAACCTTATTGAATATTCATGAGATGGCTCTCTTCATCATTGAATATTCATCCATATGGTACTCAAGTCCACTACAAATGACCGAAACTTCACACTCAGTATTCCAATATGGAACTGAAAATTGCATAAGTAGATATCTTTACAAATTGAATCAAGTCTTTTGTGCTTCACTTGACCCCAGCAGTTTATTACACATTTAAAAAAACATACAATTCTGCCTTCTTAACATGCCTTTACTGCAAGATGTGATTTAGAATCAATTATTTATGCATTTTTCATCTTCCAAAACACATTACTAATGGATTGTTGTCTCAGCAGTGTGTTTGAATTAATAACTTTTGTTGTCAATAATGTTTTTGAGGAAATTAACAATGCTAAAAGGAGCAGATATGAGACGTGATAGGCCACACGCTTCTCTCACTTCTCAGACCTTATATCCAAGCTGGAAAGGCCTACAGCATTACAGATGTTAGCATGAAATCAACAGACTGCACAAAAAGCTGCTCGGCTTCAAAACAGTCAAAGCCTGTGTGACTTGAAGGGAGAATTTTCAATGGGGGAAAAAAAAGTCAGGGTTTGTTTGAAGACGACTTGGAAGAGTTTCCTTCAGAGGATTTTTTGTTACTGATATACAGGGATGAAGGTAGAGTGACTTACACTGGCCAGTTGTTGTTGTTGTTTTTAACTTCCAGCGATGTCATTCATAGTATAAAAAATATTTTATTTTCATTTTTTTGCATTGAGATAATATTGAGGCGATTAAATTATATTGAATTAAATATTAAATGTTGTATTAAGACAAGACGCCACATGTGAATAGGGTAAAAATGTTAACTAACAGATACCACCATACTTGACCCTGTTGATTAAATCCAAGTGCATTAAGAGAATTGTTTTATATTAAAAGTTTTCTGAAATGTTATGATGTATGTAGCATTATCTAATTAAATATGCACTAATATGCAGGCATTTCCAGAAACAGAGATCTGAACAATGGATACAACCACATATATTTTGAGTCAAAGGTGTTGAATCTCTTCTTATCACTTTTTATTATCTTTTTATAGAAAATACTGTCAACAGCCAGAAACAAATAACATCATATTTTTATATATTCATATTTTTACAATCCGAGCAGAGTAGACCAATCGAAACAGACTGGGCCATCTGACCAATCAGAGCAGAGTAGACCAATCACAACAGTCTGGGAAATCTGACCAATCAGAGCAGAGTAGACCAATCACAACAAACTGGAAAATCTGACCAATCAGAGCAGAGTAGACCAATCACAACAGACTGGGTCATCTGACCAATCAGAGCAGAGTAGACCAATCACAACAGACTGGGTCATCTGACCAATCAGAGCAGAGTAGACCAATCACAACAAACTGGGAAATCTGACCAATCAGAGCAGAGTAGACCAATCACAACAGACTGGGCCATCTGACCAATCAGAGCAGAGTAGGCCAATCATAACAGACTGGGTCATCTGACCAATCAGAGCAGAGTAGGCCAATCATAACAGACTGGGTCATCTGATCAATCAGAGCAGAGTAGACCAATCACAACAGACTGTCCGTCTGACCAATCAGAGCAGAGTAGACCAATCACAACAAACTGGGAAATCTGACCAATCAGAGCAGAGTAGACCAATCACAACAGACTGGGCCATCTGACCAATCAGAGCAGAGTAGGCCAATCATAACAGACGGGGTCATCTGACCAATCAGAGCAGAGTAGGCCAATCATAACAGACTGGGTCATCTGATCAATCAGAGCAGAGTAGACCAATCACAACAGACTGTCCGTCTGACCAATCAGAGCAGAGTAGACCAATCACAACAAACTGGGAAATCTGACCAATCAGAGCAGAGTAGACCAATCATAACAGACTGGGTCATCTGACCAATCAGAGCAGAGTAGGCCAATCATAACAGACTGTCCGTCTGACCAATCAGAGCAGAGTAGACCAATCACAACAAACTGGGCCATCTGACCAATCAGAGCAGAGTAGGCCAATCATAACAGACTGGGTCATCTGACCAATCAGAGCAGAGTAGGCCAATCATAACAGACGGGGTCATCTGACCAATCAGAGCAGAGTAGGCCAATCATAACAGACTGGGTCATCTGATCAATCAGAGCAGAGTAGACCAATCACAACAGACTGTCCGTCTGACCAATCAGAGCAGAGTAGACCAATCACAACAAACTGGGAAATCTGACCAATCAGAGCAGAGTAGACCAATCACAACAGACTGGGCCATCTGACCATCTATAGTTAAATTGATGTAAATATAGGATGTTGTTTATTGTTGTCAGGTCTGTTAGGTTCTGTTTATGTTCATGTCTTTGATTTTGAAGTTCTCATAGTCATGTTTCTTGTCATGTCATGTGATTCCCTTGCCCCTCATGTAATCTTGGCATGTGCTTCCTTTGCTTCATGTGTTTTGCTCTGGTTCATTGTTTGATTGCTTTTAAACATGTCTTGTAACGCCATTAGATCTTGAGTATGTATAGCCGTCATGGTGCTCTGCCATAGTCTCTTGTCTAGCTTTGCTGATGTCTTTGTAACCCGCTGTTGATGAGTTTTGTCATGTTCTGTTCAAGTCAAGTTGAAGTCTCCGGTTTATGTCATGTTTTAATCATTTTTCAATAAAACTGCACTTAGGTTTTCATCCTCGACTCGCCATCAGTGGATTAACGTTACAACTGTATTACAGTAATGAGAAAAAAACGTTCTCAATTCTCATTAAAAATAATGCTCTTATCAGTAACTTGAATAGCCCTCATTTTATAAATTAACTGAAATTTCTCAACCAAAATTTATTTTCTCATATTTCTTCATGGGATTCACCGTGATTTTCGTATCACGATGCTATACGGACAAAACTACAACAGTCCAAAATGAAGTCTGCACCCAAAAAACCTTGCCGTACTCCATCATAATGAACCATAACACTGCAGCAGATTCAGCTGCGGTTCCACTCTGCTCAATAAGATCATTTTGTCCACGCTAGATATCTTTTAAAGATTACTGTGGTGTGGATTCGTCATATGTAACAGATAGGCCTTGAGCTAAGACCTTTTTCTCTTTTTTTTTTTTTTTTTTTTTTGCGATGTGCGCAGAATGCAAACCTATCACTCTTAGAGAAAGCAGAAAACCCCACATTGATGGCACGTTAGAGAGATGTGATACTGCTGATGGTAACACACACACACACACACACACACACACACACACACACACACACACACACACACACACACACACACACACGCACACACACACTGCCTGTTGTGAAATGTTGTGATGTTATTTTCATCAAGAGGTGCATCAATTTATATATATATATATATATAATAAAAATAACACAGAAATACTCCGTCGTTATGTATTATGATCCACACACAGATCTGAACTGTATCCGTACTCATTCTTAAGATGAAAAAGGCTTGAAAAACAATCCTAAGTGCCTTACAGTGTACACAGCGTCTACACACGCATGCAGCCGAGTCAAGACATTATTTTCATTTAGGTGAGATCTGGGAAGACTTGCTTACACAAAAAACCCCTTCGCTTTGTGCCTGAAACTCAGCTCTTCCTGCATTCACACACGCTTATATACACACACACACACACACACACACACACACTTCACAGCATCCGCGTCTCTGCCACAGCGGAAGAGCTTCATTTGTATTCCGCACGACTCTTGCCAGGTAAGTAATGACAAGCAGCAAAGGCCAGCGTGTCACAGCTCCTCTCAGCTGGGACGGCCCGCTGACGTCAGGCCTGCAGATGAGCCTGCTTCCCCTCTAATGAGCCCGACGTTCGCCTCTCAGGATTGTACATCATCTCCTGTGTCCCCTGACCGGGTTCAGGTAATAGTCATGGGAATCCATGGCTATTTCTCTTCTCTCACGGATTCCAGACTCATTTGCATTTGAAAAGCCGCGTTCTTTTGTGGGGTTAAGCATAATGAGGCTGGTGAATTAAGTGATCAAGAAAAATGGGGTGAATTGGTTCAGTGATACAGCGACAAGGGGTATTTGATTCGGCTGCAGAGAGCAACAGTGACTGCATGGCCTTGGTTTCAGCAGGGTTTTTCTCATTCATTTTCTGTAAACTCACAAAACGTCTACTCACTCACTCACTCACTCACTCACTCACTCACTCACTCACTCACTCACTCACTCACTCACTCACTCACTCACTCCACCCACTCTACTCACCCACTCTACTCACTCTACTCACTCACTCACTCACTCACTCACTCACTCACTCACTCAACTCACTCACTCACTCAAGCAAGCACTCACTCTACTCACTCACTCACTCACTCACTCACTCACTCACTCACTCACTCACTCACTCACTCTACTCACTCACTCATTTATTCTACTCACTCATTCTACTCACTCACTCATTCTACACACTCATTCTACTCACTCACTCATTCTACTCACTCATTCTACTCACTCATTCTACTCACTCACTCACTCTACTCACTCACCTCACTCACTCTACTCACTCACTCTACTCACTCACTCACTCACTCACTCACTCACTCACTCACTCACTCACTCACTCACTCACTCACTCACTCACTCACTCACTCACTCACATTCTACTCACTCATTCTACTCACTCACTCACTCACTCTACTCACTAACTCACTCTACTCACTCTCATTTATTCTACTCACTCATTCTACTCACTCACTCATTCTACTCACTCATTTTACTCACTCACTCTACTCATTCTATTCACTCATTCACTCACCCACTCACTCACTCACTCTACTCACTCACTCACTCTCATTCTACTCACTCACTCACTCACTCACTCTACTCACTAACTCATTTATTCTACTCACTCATTCTACTCACTCACTCATTCTACTCACTCATTCTACTCACTCACTCTACTCATTATATTCACTCATTCACTCACTCATTCTATTCACTCACTCACTCACTCACTCACTCACTCACTCACTCAAACTCACTCACTCACTCACTCTACTCACTCTCATTTATTCTACTCACTCATTCTACTCACTCACTCATTCTACTCACTCATTTTACTCACTCACTCTACTCATTCTATTCACTCATTCACTCACCCACTCACTCACTCACTCTACTCACTCACTCACTCTCATTCTACTCACTCACTCACTCACTCACTCTACTCACTAACTCATTTATTCTACTCACTCATTCTACTCACTCACTCATTCTACTCACTCATTCTACTCACTCACTCTACTCATTATATTCACTCATTCACTCACTCATTCTATTCACTCACTCACTCACTCACTCACTCACTCACTCACACTCACTCACTCACTCACTCATTCTATTCACTCACTCACTCACTCACACTCACTCACTCACTCATTCTATTCACTCACTCACTCACTCACTCACTCACTCACTCACTCACTCACTCACTCACTCACTCACTCACTCACTCACTCACTCACTCACTCACTCGCTCACTCGCTCACTCACTCACTCACTCTACTCACTCGCTCACCCGGACATTCAATCACTCACTCGCCCACTTACTCACCCACTCACTCACAATTTAAATATATAGAAAATATAATTTGAATAAATTAATAAATTAGTTTTAACATATGAATATATTTAATATAATATTATAAAATAAATAATATAATATATTTAATTGTTAACTTTTAATATTAAATGTTTAAATAATAATTAATATCTATACATTTTTATTTGAAAATTATTCAAATATATACAAATATCCTAGCAGATTGAGAGTGTACTGTAGAGAGACCAACTCGATTATGTTATGATATTCGCAGTGAAATTAAAATTGGAAATGTTGCCTTGGTAACCATCTGAAATAAAATAAGTGTAATTTAAAGTACTAGAATTACCATAACTAAAACTGAAATCAAAATAGAAATATTTTATTATTATTATTATTAGTAGTAGTAGTAGTAAATGACAAAAGCACATAATGTAAGGCAAGGCAAGGCAAGGCAAGTTTATTTATATAGCACATTTCATACACAATGGCAATTCAAAGTGCTTTACATAGAAGAAATTAAAATAATGAAAAGAAATAAGAATAATTAAAACAGTTTAGAAAAATTAAATAAAATACAGTACTTTTAAAAAATAAAAAAGAATATTTATTATAGATCTTTCTTTCAAAGGATTCCCTTAAGACTTAAATCTTTCAACCTTCTTTTAACCTTCAATCTTCTTACGACTTCCATCTATCAACTTTCCTTTAACTTTCTTTTCTCCCTCATTTACTCACACGTTCTTTTCACTTTCTTTAGCACTTTAGCACTGCGTTCACATTCTTTCTCAGACGAAAACTTTAATATCGTCATTTAAATACTGTTCTACTTTCAAATCCACATTAATCACTTTCACATTATCACCTTCTGAGTGGGCATTTACAGTTTCGGGCTAAATGCCCTGCTGACATAGGAGAAATTAAAGTAATTAAAAGAAATAAGAATAATTAAAACAGTTTAGAAAAATAGAGTAAAATACAGTACAGTACAAACAGTCGGACGAACAGCGGCACAGTGCTCATTCAGTAAATGCACAGCTAAACAGAAGTGTTTTGAGTCTGGATTTGAATGTGACCACTGTAGGAGCACCTCTGATCTCTTCTGGAAGCTGGTTCCAGCTGTGGCTGGCATAATAGCTAAAAGCAGACTCACCATGTTTAGAATGAACCCTTGGTATTTCTAGCTGATATGATCCTAATGATCTGAGTGATCTGTTGGGTTTATATTCAGTGAGCATATCTGCAATGTATTGAGGTCCTTGGCCATTGAATGATTTATATACCAGTAATAATACTTTAAAATCAATCCTAAATCTAACTGGGAGCCAGTGTAAAGACCTGAGGACTGGTGTGATATGTTCATACTTTCTGGTTCTGCTCAGAATCCTGGCGGCAGCGTTCTGTATGAGCTGCAACTGTCTTATGGTCTTTTTGGGAAGGCCAGTGAGGAGTCCATTACAATAATCCACCCTGCTGGTGATGAAAGCATGCACAAGTTTCTCTAAGTCTTGTCTGGAAACAAAGCATCTAATTCTTGCAATATTTTTCAGATGATAGTATGCTGATTTAGTTATTGCTTTGACATGACTACTGAAACTAAGGTCTGACTCTAGTGTCACACCAAGATTCCTGACTTGATGTTTAGTTGTTTGACCCCTAGAGTGAAGGTATGCGTTCACTTTGAGAACTTCATCTTTGTTTCCAAACGCAATAACTTCAGTTTTGTCTTTGTTTAACTGAAGAAAGTTTTGACACATCCAACTGTTGACTTCGTCAATGCATCGGCACAGGGAGTCAATGGGGCTGTAATCGTTAGGCGATAGGGCTAAGTACAGCTGTGTGTCGTCTGCATAGCTGTGGTAAGCAATTTGGTTATTTCTCATTATTTGGCTCATTGGGAGCATATACAGGTTGAACAGGAGTGGCGCAAGAATTGAGCCTTGAGGGACTCCGCATGTCATGGATGTCCACTCAGACTTATGGTCTCCTATACTCACATAATAACCTCTCCCATCTAAGTATGACCTGAACCATTTTAGGACTATCCCAGAAAGCCCCACCCAGTTTTCCAGCCTGTCAAGAAGTATGTTATGATCGACAGTGTCAAATGCAGCACTGAGGTCGAGTAGTACCAGCACTGATAATTTGCCTGAATCAGTATTTAAGCGAATATCGTTTATTATCTTTATGAGCGCTGTCTCTGTGCTGTGGTGCGGTCGGAAACCAGATTGAAAATTGTCAAAGTATCCATTCGAGCTTAAGAATTTGTTCAGCTGATTGAAGACAACTTTTTCAATGATCTTGCCTATGAAAGGAAGATTTGAGATCGGTCTATAGTTGCTTAATATGGTCTTATCCAGATTGCTCTTTTTCAGGAGGGGCTTGACAACTGCAGTTTTCAGGGAGTTTGGAAAACTCCCAGAGAGAAGTGAGGCATTTACCACTTCTAGAAGATCTGCTTCTAAACTGTTTAGCACAATTTTGAAGAAAGATGTGGGAAGTGTGTCAAGGGCGCATGTTGATGTTTTAAGGTGTTGTACGGTTTCTTCCAAAATTTTGCCATCAATTTCTTTGAAGTCAGACATAGTAACTACTTTCTCAGGTGGTCTGATCTGTCTGACCCCAGTGCAACTCAATGATGTGCTGATCACCTTTCTGATATTATTGATTTTCTCAGAGAAGAAAGAAGCAAACTCACTGCACTTGCTGTTTGAGAGCATTTCACTAGGAATCTGGCTTGGGGGGTTTGTCAGTCTCTCTACAGTAGCAAAAAGAGTGCGTGTGTTGTTTAAATTGCTGTTTATAATATTTGAGAAGAAAGTCTGTCTAGCTTTGCCTAGTTCCATATTGAAAGCATGCAGGCTGTCTTTGTAGATGTTATAATGGACTACAAGTTTTGTCTTCCGCCACATGCGCTCTGCTTTTCTGCATTGTCTTTTCATATGTTGCACTGCTGTTGAGTTTCTCCAAGGTGCTTTTTGTCTGCCACTCTTCTTCCTGACTTTAACAGGAGCAATATCATCAATTATATTTTTAACTTTTGAGTTAAAAGAATCAAGGAGAAAATCAACAGAGTCAGCAGATATGCTTGGTGTTAAGGATATGGCCTTCATAAATAGTACACTAGTGTTCTCATTTAAGCATCTCTTCTTGACAGACACAGATCCAGCTTCAGTGGCAGGAGAGATCAATATATCAAAGAAAATACAGAAATGATCAGACAGTGCTACATCCTTAATAAAAATCGATGAAATGTTTAGACCCTTACTGATAAGTAAATCTAGAGTGTGTCCATGATTGTGTGTGGGTCCATGTACATGCTGAGTCAGATCAAAAGTTTTTAAAACAGTTTTGATTTCTTTTGCCATATTATTTTCTGCATTATCAATGTGAATGTTAAAATCTCCAGCAATGGCAAAACAGTCAAACTCTGAGGTAATTGTTGATAACAGTTCTGTAAAGTCCTCAGCAAAGGCTGGAGAGTATTTTGGAGGCCTGTAAATAATGATAAGTAAAATGCGAGGAGCACCTTTTAACACAGTACCCAGATATTCGAAAGACGGGTAATTCCCAAATGATATTTGCTTACATTGATAGATATCTTTAAAAAGAGCAGCTAGACCCCCACCTCTCTTAACAGCTCTGCAGACACTCATAAAAGTAAAGTTAGGAGGGGCTGTTTCATTGAGGATTGTTGCACTGCAGCTGTGTTCTAGCCAGGTTTCATTTAGAAACATAAAGTCCAGGTTGTTTGTGGTTATTAAGTCGTTGACTAGAAGTGATTTATTTTTAAGTGAGCGAATGTTTAAAAGTGCTAACTTAACAGTCTTACTTTTTGTCCCCACAGCAATCTTAGTTTGACATGTAATAGGCACCAGATTAGTTGGGTTTGCTGTACGGCTATTGAAGGCCTTAGACTTTCTATCTTGTAATAGAACAGCAATAGAGAAAGATACAGGCACACTGGGTTCCCGCTTGTTCTGTAAACATTTGAGAAAGTTACTGTTATCATAACAGGAACCCAAAACACATCACTGAGAGCTGGTATCAGTTGTTTTTGGTTCACCTCGAGCAGATGGAGGAGGGTGTGGGCCCTGGCGTTTTGGCCGAAGAGGCCGAAGAGCTCTCACAGGAGGAGGGGGCGGGCGAGCTCGGCGCGCAGGCTTCGGTGTTTGAGGTGCCTGACGATTTTTGGTTGGTATCTGGGGGCTTGCAAAAGAGTGGGATAGTCTGGTTCCAGCATGCACTAATTATGTAACTAAAAGCTAATTTAAATAAAAGTATTACAAAAGTATATTAATAATACTAAAATAACTGATGATTGGTGAATTTGTTTTAGGGATTATGGGCAATGTAGTTTTTCACTGGAAATTGCTCATGATAGGTCTGTGCTTAAAGGTTTGGATGATACTGTTAAAACTAATTTCCTCTAAGGAAAAAAAAAATGAATGGGATTTCCAGAACCAGACTGTTGTGCTCTATAGCATGTTTATCAAGGCATAAAGCAGCATCCTCTGTCTTCTTAGAAACGTAATTAAAAGGTTCTAAGAAATAGGAATGTTTTGGTGTCAGAGCCCGTCATCGTATCTGACGTCGGTACAGGCTCAAATCAGCTGGCTCTATTATTTCGGTAATTGCTTTTCAGTCCCGGCACTGAGGAGAAAAACGCCGAGCCGTCCGTCTCATATGCAGATAATGAGCAAATGTCCTTATGCTAAATAAATGTCTTTTAAAAGATTGTTGTGGGACATTGATTCTGATCCTTAACTGTGCTATTAATACCTATTTGCCCTTCTGTTCCCCGAGATGGCAGCGCTCTCCCCGTGATGAAATATAATTTTTCATTTCTTCGGGAAGGGATGAAAAATGGATGATCTTAGAGGTACAAAAGCCGGAGTCTAGATTGCCTGCAGCTTGCAAACAGGTATCACAAAATAGAGCCATTACGGCAACATCAGCCCGCAAATGGATTTGAAATTGAGTGGAAAACCATGCGACTCTTAGCTGTCTTGAAGGGAATTATAGAGAGTAAAACATTCACGCCCCGGGAAAATGGCCAAAACTAAATGAAAGAAGGGGTGACACTTACGCGCCAATACGTTTTCAATTGCCTGGACTAAAAAGATGCGAATCAGATTTTTACAAAGAAAAAAAAAATGCCTACCTGTAAAAGATCTACATTAATTCTGCTTCAGTTAATTTTACCTTCACGTTATTGTGCAAGATTCAATCCCCCACGGAAAGCAATTCTATTGGCTGATAGAACTCGCTTTGGGAATTTTATTTGGTGCCAGGCCACAAATCCTATACAACATCGCTGTCCATGTCTTATATGAACAGTTGATTCACTGAATCACTTGTTTCAGATGCTTCGTTTAGTTGAAACGGTTAAACAGGATTAATTTCCGACCTGCAGTATTTTACTATTTCAAAGTTATATATAAATGAGCGATATCACATGAGTAGCAGTACGGCTGTGATTATATATTATATTAAATTAACTACATTCTTGCCGAAAAAACTCTTAAAACTACATTTCGTGACATAAAAACAGTCTTTTTTTTTTATTATTGGTGGATTTGCTTGACCACCATGACAGTCGCCGCAAGCGGAGTGATACAAACGGTGAAACGGTTAGAGTGCTGATACTGGGAGAATATCGCACAGCTGGAAAACGCTCTCAGCCAATCAGATTCGAGAACCAGACAAAACTGTAGTATAGAATCAAATTAAAGTATTTACAACAAACCATTGTTGTCATTGCTAACTAAAACTAAAATTGCTTTTTTTATTAATTAAAATTAAGCTTAGGAAATAAAAGTATTACACTGAGTTAGAGTTAAAAATAAAACAGACTGAGTACATTTAACAAGCAATTACTTTTTCAGTCTTTCTACTTCAAACATTTAATGTTTAATTCGATGTGTTACTTGCCATTTCTTTGTAATTATGTGTGAAATTTACTAGCAATTTCTAAGTGAAAATTGTTTCCAACACCCTTTTTTTTTCAGTCTAAATGAAAAAGTTAAACTTAAAAACATTAATGAACATTGAAAATGTTGTATTGGTAACTAACTGAAAGTTTAAGTTGAAGAACTAAAACTACTACAACTAAAACAAAAAGAAAAAGTTTTCTCAGCAATCTTTATTTTCAATGTTATACGGTAGGGGGCGCAGTTACACATCTTCTAATGCGTTGAAGTCCATCCCACTGTCTCATTCACTCGGATGTGCGTCATTGCTCACGTTGCACGAGTGCCCACTACTGGCGAACCCTTGTAATGGGTTTAAATGGAACGCACTAAGCCCTTGATAACTTGTGGGTAAATCAAGTGCAAGCACTGCAAGTTGCTGTTGACGTCATAATCATGTTGCATTTTGGTCTATGAACTGAAGTGTACATATGAGTAGACTCGCTCTCTCTGTCAAAATCGAGGGGTCGAGGGTCTGTTCAAATAAACTTTCCTCATCCACTTGACGAAGTAGAACGCACTACAAAATGGTGGCAGGGATTCTCCCCAGAGGAAAGTTTGTGAGTGTATGTGTAAAAGTGGAGTTAAACAGCCCAGAAAGAGCGGATAGAAGCATTGCTTACACACAAGTAATCTAACGCGATCATCAAATATTCAAAGCATAGAGATCAAAACTGCCTAACATTGCCGAATGAAAGGTCGAACCCATGAAGAGTTAACGACTGTGAAGCTTTAGGGGTGTTGATGGACGCGATCTACTCTATGATTTGATCATCGTTCCAGAACTTGTCTGGAAAAACTGTGTGAAGATTCTTCAAACTTTCTTCTTTCTCTCTTCCATAGACAAAGTACATGCATTTGGGTTTGGAATGACATGAGGGTGAATAAATAACGGAAGAATTTCAATTCTCTCTGTGAAATATCGACAAACACAAGTGACACGGAAGTACTAGTTGAAGCCGAAAAACTGATGCGCATTGTAAACAAGTACGAAATCAAGCCTTACCTTTTCTGCAGATTGTGCCGTCCCAAAGAAAATGGGAATGAAGGCGAGCCACACGATGCAAGTGGTGTACATGGTAAAGCCGATGGGTTTGGCTTCGTTGAAGTTTTCCGGAACGCCTCGCGTCTTGATGGCATATACCGTACATGTTACCATTAGCAAGATGCTGTATCCTAGAGAGCAAATGATTTGTAGGTCTGTAATGTCACACTTGAGAACCCCTCGGGCCTTGTCGGGGTTTATGGTCTTCTGCTCGTCGTAATCGACTATGGTGTTCGGAGGATCCACTCCGAACCATATGAGGACCCCTAAGAGCTGGAAGGAGATGAGGCTAGACGTGATCGCTAACTGGGACGTCGGGCTGATCAGTTTAGGCGGAGTAACCGACCTCTTCCCTTCCTCGAAGATCCGGTAAATTCGATTGGTCTTAGTGAGCAGAGCGGCGTAGCTGATACACATTCCCAACCCAAGGAAGATTCGTCTAAAGGAGCAAACCGCCACATCCGGTGTGGCGATCATTACAAAGGTGATGATGTAACACAGGAATATCCCGGTCAGCAGGACGTAGCTAAGCTCCCTCCCGGACGCTCTTACGATCGGGGTGTCGTTGTAGCGGATGAACGTCGCCATGACGAAGATGGTGGCGATGATACCGAGCATTGCCAGGAAGACGGGAATGATGGACCAGGGAGAATGCCACTCCAGCTTGACGATGGGGATGGGCTGGCAGGCCGTCCGGTTGGGGTTGGGACGCATGTTGTACGAGCACAGCTTGCAGGACGTCTCGTCGTACTGGTATTGGTAGCCGTCGCAGGGCTCGCAGTGCCAGCAGCACGGCATGCCTTTCACCATCTTCTTGCGTTGACCCGTCTTACAGGGCAGACTGCAGACCGAGCTGGGTATTTCCATCTCACCGTTGGGCCACTGCATGTCATCGATCTAAAGAGATGGAGACAAATCAGCATGTTGGTCAACGACATTGTCTAGATTTTCTTCTTTTTTTAATAAATGAAATTGATAAATCATATACAATGACTTGAATACACCACTTTAATTATGAGTTTTGAGTTTCTGAATTTTAAATTGATTTTTTTTTTTTTTTTTTTTTGGTATGAAGGGAACATCTCAGGGTGATACATCGGCTCTTACATCATAATAAAGAAGAACAAAATCCTAAATCAAAAGGAAATTCTTGAAAAAATAAATAAAATAAAAATAAATGCATAAATACCACAACAAAAGAAAATACCAAAAAAAAGAAAAAAAAGAAAACTAAACAAAACACAAATAAGTTAAATCAAACAAAACATAAAAAAAAAAAAAAAATACAAAACACAACTAAACAAAAAACAAACCAAACCAAACCACAAAACAATACAAAAAAAACCTAAATGAAATACCAAAAAAATACAAAACTTTAAACTAAATTAAATTAAACAAAAACAAAACAAAACAAAAACAACAACAAAATCTAAACAAACAAACAAACAAACAATAGATAAATAAATAATAATAGACTCATGTCATGACTGTGTCAGGATCAAAAAGTCTCTGAAAATATCAGATAATTTGACTGGTGGTGCATTTCAAAGTCATGCAAAGCTCTGTTTTTTTTATTTTTTTTTTGAAGACTTTATATTACAATTTCAGAAGACATACTTTAAGAGCAACAGAACCAACATGCCCTTTTTTGTTTTCTTAACAAGTTAATTATACACACCCATTAAAGGGCGTGAATGCTTTTAAGTGTGATCACAGGGAAGAAAAGAAAACTGCACAATTTTGAGCCTGCTCATTGCTTTCCATCCACTCCCTTATACCTCCTTTAATATGCACTTTGAATTTCATGCCTTTCATTCAAACATTGCTGATTGCAGTGTGATTACCAATGATTTCTTTTAGCCCTTCATGGCAACAATCACCATGGAGACGGGTGCATCTTAATGAAAACAGGCAATAAGAGGGTGGCGAGAGAAATGTGGGAAATGCCGCTTTTTTGGAATGCGTGAATAAATCACATAACATAATAAAAGAGCATTAAAAACACTGAGTGAACTCCGCAGTGATTACAGGTTTGGATTCAGTGGAGAAAATTCACTTTCAACAAGAGGCCTGCATGAAAATATAGAATAAAATACACAGGATTAGACAAACAAGGAATTGTTCATTTAAAGGAACAGTTCACCCAAAATTGAATTTGAGGCCAGGTTTTCTTTTAAGGGGGATCCGGTCCTTTAAGAGCATTCAATTTGCTTATACTTTATTAAACAATCTATGAATAGTTTGACTGAAAACAACTCTAACGCCCAAACTCTGGTATTGATGGCTTTACCAGAGGATAGCCAGGGGAAATTAGCTGCAGAGTAACATCCTATTACACCCGGCTATTATTGGGTTGTGTCTGCTTTCAGGAGCACAGAGCATTTCGCTGTTTCCGTGGGTGTGAATGTTGGACTGACACCTGGAGACGGCGTAATGAAAAGCCACATCAATCCAGATGACGCACTCCGGAGCCAGGCTGATTGGACACGGAGAGCGTTCTGTCGCCCAAACAAAAGCAGAAAGACAGCGCAGTTAATTTAGCCACTGAATCCCATCTAGGGGTCGGGGTGGAGAGGCACGACAAAGAATGAGAGGACTTTTCGTCTCGTTCATGCTCTCTGAATCTTATTTTAAATTCCTTGCACCATCTTATCTCCTTTCTTGCTGTCGTTTTTTTTTTTCTTCTTTTTTTTCGACTCTCTCGCAACAATCCGGCGATCCTTTATCGGGCATCGGGGTTGGATAGATTCAGAATTTAAGAAATGGCTCCTTTTTAATTCATGACAAGTATTTTGAATTAAAATGAGAGGAAGAGGAATTTACTAAAGAAATATAAAGAGATTCAGGGGATACACAAAATGGCTGAGATACATAGATAGACAGACATATAGACAGATAGACAGATAGTTAGATAGACAGAACAATAGATAGAACTATAGAACGATAGATAGATAGATAGATAGATAGACAGATAGATAGATGCACAGACAAATAGAACGATGGATGGATGGATGGATGGATGGATGGATGGATGGATGGATAGAACGATAGACAGAATGATGGATGGATAGATAGAACAATAGAACGATGGATGGATGGAGAGATAGAACGATAGATAGAATGATGGATGATGATAGATAGAACAACCGAACGATGGATGGAACGATAGATAGAATGATGGATGGATGGATGGATGGATAGATAGAACAATAGAACAATAGATAGATTAGAACGATAGAACAATAGAACGATAGATAGATAGAACCACAGACAAATATAACGATAGATGGATGGATGGATGGATGGAATGATAGAATGATGGATGGATGAATAGATAGAACAATAGAATGATAGAACGATGGATGGATGAATGATGGATGGATGGATGGATGGATGGAATGATGGATGGATGGATAGATAGAACAATAGAATAATAGAACGATGGATGGATGGATGGATGGATGGATGGATGGATGGATGGATGGATGGATGGATGGATGGATGGAACGATGGATGGATGATAGATAGAACGATAGACAGAATGATGGATGGATAGATAGAACAATAGAACGATGGATGGATGGAGAGATAGAACGATAGATAGAATGATGGATGATGATAGATAGAACAACCGATCGATGGATGGAACGATAGATAGAATGATGGATGGATGGATGGATGGATAGATAGAACAATAGAACAATAGATAGATTAGAACGATAGAACAATAGAACGATAGATAGATAGATAGATAGATAGATAGATAGATAGATAGATAGATAGATAGATAGATAGATAGATAGATAGATGCACAGACAAATATAACGATAGATGGATGGATGGATGGATGGAATGATAGAATGATGGATGGATGAATAGATAGAACAATAGAATGATAGAACGATGGATGGATGAATGATGGATGGATGGATGGATGGAATGATAGAATGATGGATGGATGATAGATAGAACAATAGAATAATAGAACGATGAATGGATGGATGGATGGATGGATGGATGGATGGATGGATGGATGGAATGATAGAATGATGGATGGATGGATAGATAGAACAATAGAATAATAGAACGATGATGGATGGATGGATGGATGGAATGATAGAATGATGGATGGATGGATAGATAGAACAAAAGAACGATAGGACGATGGATGGATGGATAGATAAAACAATATAACGATGGATGGATTAATGGATATTACCCAAAAATTGTAAGTGTGTGTTTTTTAACACTAATTACAGTGTCACAGTTAGCTTAGCAACATGCTAAGATCAAAATCTACCAACATCGTTCACTTATAAGGTTCCATGACTGAACGGATGCTGTCTTAGAAGACTTACTTCAGAATCTTAATAAAAACTACCAACTAAAAACTTCATTTCACGACTCTACATCATGTTTGTTACCAAAATGAATTTCAATTTAAGAAGTCCAATTCCAAACGTCCCTCAACCCTGGCACACAAACACGTGTGCAAAGATTACGCATAAATATCCGCATTTCGATGAGCTTTAAAATCGTGCTATTCCCATTAGCTCCATTAAAAAAGCTAGCATGATATCCGATGGCTAAAGCATGACACGTACATGCAAAGATGAAAAACGCATACATCCACACTCTCATGAGATCAGCTTGCCAGGAGCAACAGTCGGAGCAGAATCAATTATTTACCCAGAACACCAAATATCTCTCTGATAGAACAGAGACAGCAGTGCTGCTCTAAATTATTGAAGCGTTCGCTCAGATGATGTCACTATCGGGAAAGCAACCTGAGAATTACTCCCCTACGTTCCCATAACACACATTCCTCTGAGCCAGGGTTTTCGTAAACTAAAACTAATGATATAAAACTCGTCTTAAACCAAATCAGAATTAATGCCAAGTAAACTAAAAACAAAGTTGAAAACAAGTTTTAAAATACCAACTGAAGCTAGTGATGAAGATAGCTAATCGAAGAAAGCGGTTTGGAAACAATGCTTTGAAGCGCATATCAACAGGCTGACTCACATGATTTCAGAAATACTGTTTAGAAAAGTTTCTATAAGTGTTATGCGTCAAAAGTGTGGCTTTAACTGATCTCAACTCAATTGTTGTAACAAAATCAGGCATTTATCTCTGTCCCCGCCAGCGTTTAAAAAAAAATAATTAGCCAGCTACTGCTAGTAATTTTGATAATTTTCACAAAATCGCCGCCAGAATATTTGATTATGAATATCCGAACATTCAATATATCAAAAGAAAGAACATACCTTCTGCTTTAAAAATAATAATAAAATAAAATTAAAACATAAAATATTTTATTCTATCTTCATGCATAATTTTTTTATCAACACTTGAATTATGGAATTTTTTTATAAAAAAAGCGCAATTTTGAGTAAAAAGCTGAGAAAATCTATTTTTTTGTCAAAGTCTACATCCAGATCTGATTCAGAACGATGATCAAAACACAGATGGAGTAAATCGAGTCCATCAATACCCCTAAAGCTTCACAGGTCTAGAGCTCATCCAGGGTCGACATTTCATTCAGTAACATTAGGCAGATTTGATTTATATGCTTTTTAAATGTTGATGATCGTGCTATTTTACATGTTAGTCTGCTTACATATGCTATCGCTTGTTTCTGCTTCTTCTTCACCTGTGTTTTGATCAGGAGATTCAGTACTCTTGCAGAATATGTGTAATAGCGCCCCCTACTGTATAACAGTGAAAACACGGAATCCGGAATATTCTGTCACTGTCTGGGAAAAAGTTAAAAACTGGTTGAGATTCTGCACTGTGTATTTAAGGTTATTGTAGTTTGTCTGTAGATAAAATAAAAATAAAAAAATAAAAACAATTTCAGTCCATATTGCATTTACATTTATTTCACCAGGAAATGTCCTGAGTGTGCATTGTCAAAACACGCTTCCGCGCTTCGTAAAAGTGAATCATTTTGCAAAACATTAGTTTCAATTCATTTAATGTTTCAAAAAAGAAAAGAAAAAATCTGTTGTAATAATCTGACCGATTGACTGCGAAAAGCCATCCAGCCAGAAGGTGGCGATATGCTGTTAACACACAGTAAGAAAAAAATCTGTACAAAAACAGAAAATATACTAGTAATTTTCTGCCAGGACATTATCCAATAAGTTTATAGACATTTCCTTTAACCCTAAAACATGACACAATGCAAAATATGCGTAAAACACCAGTGAAAAATCAATCGTAATTCGAATGTACTACATTCATCATGCTGTTGTTGTAGTTGTCATGTGACTTACGGCGTCGGCTGCATTTCACAAATCCTCTCCCGTGGCCTAATCAGTTCAGCACTTATTTCTCGCTGGAAATAGTAGGTATTTTCCAGGTTTTTTCAGCTATTGAATTCCGACATACTGTTTTTCATCTACTTTGTAGCTATACAAGCTATATGTTGCCCCAAGTCTTGCCCCACCTTAGAAAACAGGAAAGGTCACACCTGGAAACTGTCCAGACTGCAGGGAAGTGTGAAACTAACTAAAAGTAAACTGAAATGTACATCTGAAAGTAGTTAAAAACTCATTTGAAAGTGCAACAATAAAAAGTTCACAGCTGAAAAGCTTTGAGCCATCACGCTAGCAGGCTAACAGGTAGGAGTTGTTGTTTTCTGTACTGAAAGGCGTAGCATTATCATTAAAGCTGTTTTCCAGTCAAACAACCTGAATCAAAGCAGAACTAGGAATACATTACAACCCTCAACCCGAGTTCGAAGCACTTTTCAAACCTGAGCTTCCAGCTTCCTCTGACAACCGGTAATTTATTTTTCCGCTAGCTTGAGTTCTTTAATCTGGGCCTCCTTTCTTGTTCAAGAAAAGGTCAAAAACAAAGTTACATGTGAACAAGCCAAAGTCCCCACTCTTGATTTGCAGAGCTACAGTTCTATTTAAAGAGCAATCTCTACCTCTGGGCGAATCAGATCTTGTATCATCTGCTATCATTGCTTCCAGTCGGCCGAACATTGGGGGGTTGGTGGCTAGCAGGCACTCACGAAGGAAGGCCATTAGGAGTCATTGGGAAAATGTCGGCTGAGAGATTGAGAAACTCAAACTAACTACAGCAGAACTGACACTGGTACAACAGAAGTCAATTACTTGTCCCTCAGCGACAGATTGCCTCCGCTTTTTCGAAGCATACACACCATGAGGTTCCCAGATTTGACTGATTAGCTGTCTCGCTACACATTTTAAATGTAAACTACTTAGAAAGTACACAAGATGATAACAAAAAAAAAAAAAAAACCTTCCCAGGCTGCAATCCAGGCAGGAACAGACTGACAAGTGTTTTTTTGTCCCTGAACCAATTTAGTTCAAGCATTTGTCGACTACTGTAACTTTCTGAGCTGGTTTAAAGTGAGCAGTGAGCACAGACACATTTCTGCAGGTTTGAAGTTTCCAGTTTCTGGAGTTGAAAGAAAAGTGACTGTTTATAAACAGGTTTTCTGTTTATAAACACGCCCCCCAACATTCATTGGTCAGACCAACCGATGGCCACACCTACAGCTCACCTTATTGGTTGAGCCGCTGTTGCTATGCTGGCCTGGGGTGCGTTTCCCGAAAGCATCGTTAGCCAACTATGGTCGCAAGTTCCCTCGTTGCCAATAGAGTTCAATGGACATTGCGATGAACTTGCGACCATAGTTGGCCAACGATGCTTTCGGGAAACGCACCCCTGGTTGGGCCTCTCAAACAAACAACGTTTTGTGGCAGTGGTAACACTTTGGGGGGGGATCAACTGACAAATGTGAGTATTTGAATATTTTAATATCAAGAAATTATATACATTAGCTTTAAAGTTCAAATGTGGTAAAAAAAAAATAGTTTTTAATGTTGTTTATATATCTATGTGGTGTTTTTAATATGCTTTAATATGAGACACTACAGGTGAATAGGGTAAAATTGATGAACACAATGAAACTTTCCCAGTTGATTACCTACCATTAAGATGAAAAAAAAAAAAAAATGTATTACAAGTTTTCTGTAATTGAATGTTTAAATATGCAAATTCGGCATTATCTAATTAAATATGCGCTAATTTGCATATATTTAAAAAAACGAAATCTGAGTATTGGATAAAGCCAGGTTCAAAATATTTTTTTCATTGTGTTCACATATTAGATGGGAAAAAAATTACAGAGGGATTTATGGATATCTACTTTTGTTATCCTGTAAATCAGAATATACTGTCAATAGCCTTAAAAAAAATGGTTTTTCGCCATGTTTTTTTAAATAAAATGTTATAGAAATCAGGCTAGGAATAATATATTTACAAATACCTCTGTAAATGTCTTCATAATATAACTAGGTACAAGACTGGAGAGTTTGGTGTGTATAGGTGCTACTGAAGTGGATATTTCGGACTTGGAGTGTGAGAGAAAAGTCATTTTGAGAAAACGGGCTTTAAAGATTTATATCAGCCAATGAGATTGCGCATTTAGAGTTAAATCCCCCCTTTTACTTTAACGTTCGGTTGTTGATAAAAAGGAAACGACCATATCTGGATCAAAAACACGGTTTGAAATCACTGGTGTTTCTGACATCACAAACTACCTTGTAACCAATCAGATCAACGAGTGATCGTCAACGAATGAATCTCTGAGCTGGAGTGAGTGAGTGGAGGCGGGGCTCATTTGCATATTCTAAATGAGGCAAGGGTGTAGAGTTACATTCAAGCTATTTTAAGGCATGAAGATTTATTTATTTTTCAAGGAAAAAACGTTTAAATATGTAATTTTGTTGAGTTTTAAGGGATAAAATCATTGACTTTATGGGGACTTTAAGAATGATGGCATCATAGATGAAGAAAGAAGGTAACTACAACTTTTACAAAGTGACAATACACAATAATACGAAGGCGACATGAATGTATTTAGCAGAGCTGACGACTAATTCATATTAATGCTTAATTTTATTCGATTGACAGCCCTGGATTGGCTAAAATACTGAACTGAATGTGTCTCTTTACACATCTCACTCCCACTAAATATGCTGCAAAACATAATTAAATACACCTGACTTAGATTAACCTTGTTTACAGTCATCATAAACACTGATAAACATGCGTATGCTATAGGCCTATTACTATACCACGCTGCTTCAATTCTTAGGCTAATGAACCTGAACGATTTATTCTATTTATTATAATAGGGCGTCGTCACCCGGCAAGATTAAGATGCCTTTGAATCAAACAACTATCTTTATTTCAGTCTTTTTATTAAATAAATACTTCACGCTGAAATTAAATAATTCTGTCATCATTTTCTCACCCCGAAGTCATTCCAGTTCATGGGAGTTTATGAGAGATGTACTGTAGCTGCTTTAGCAATGCTCCATTCATGAATAAACTGTTTTTTTTGAGTCCCAGTTCATAAAAGCAATCTGAATAATTCATTCAAGAATCTGACTGATCCTGTTCTCGACTCAATCTGTGTCGCTGCAGTTTTGCCGCCGACGGCAGAGAAAGATTATCAGTTAATAATCACTTAGATTTCAGTCTTTTCCCTCACAGAAAACTGTTGGGATTTGGGATATAGCGCATAATGAGTCATATTAACTATTTGTTATCATACTTTATGGCACTTTATGTCCTTTGATAGCTTACATGCACTGCCGTTCAAAAGTTTGGGATCGGAAAGATTTTTAATGTTTTTAAAAGAAGTCTCTTCTGCTCACCGAGGCTGCATTTATTTGATCAACAACAACAACAACAACAACAAAAACAGTAATATTGTGAAATATTATTATAATTTAAAACAGCTGTTTTCTATGTGGATATATGGTAAAGTGTAATTTATTCCTTAAAGTTGAATTTTCAGCATCATTACTGCAGTCTTCAGTGTCACATGATCCTTCAGAAATCATTCTAATATGATGATTTGATGCTCAAGAAACATTTCTCATTATTATTAATGTTGAAAACATTTAATATTTAAGGATTATATGATGAATAGAAAGTTCAAAAGAACAGCATTCATCTGAAATAGAAAGCATTTGTAACATTACCGTTCAAAAGCTTGTGTTCAGTAAGAATTTTATTTTATTTTTGGGGGGAAAGAAATAAAAGAATCATCAAGGATGAATTAAATGAATCAAAAGTTACAGTAAATACATTTATAATGTTACAAATATTCTATTTCAAATAAATGCTGTTCTTTTTAACTTTCTATTCATCAAATAATCCTGAAAAAAATAAATAATTGTCCACAACTGTTTTCAACATTGGTAATAATAATAAATGTTTTTTTTGAGCATCAAATATTAGATATTATTATATATATATTATCATATTAGAATGATTTCTGAAGGATCATGTGACACTGAAGACTGGAGTAATAATGTTGAAAATTCAGCTTTGATCACAGGAATAAATTACATTTTAAAATATATTAAAATAGAAAACAGTTATTTCAAATATTATTTAACAATATTACTGTTTTTTTTTTTTTATTTTTTTTTTTTTTATCAAATAAATGCAGCCTTGGTGAGCAGAAGAGACTTCTTATAAAAACATTAAAAATCTTACCAATCAAAAACTTTTGTGTATATTTAACAGTGTATATTTATTTTCAATACTCAAATATATTTACAGAGCCGAAAAGTGGTAAAAAAAAAAAAAAAATCAACAACACACTGACAACAACATGATCAGTTCTTAATATTTCATTGGTTCTCTCTTGTTTTCCGCACTATTTGTCCCGTTTCATTGTGTTATCACAAGTCACTCAGGTTCAGAACGAGTAAATGACCTATAAATTACACTATTTCTACATTGACAAAAACATCCTAAACCACGTTTCCCCCCAAAATCACCATCAGCACGTGAGAAATGAACACTGAAAAAGTGTTTGCTAGTGAATTTCACAATTTATGAAAACGGAAAATAACGCATTGAATTAAACATGAAACAAACTGTCTTCTGCGAACCTACAGGGAAACTCAATTGCCTCCTGAAGTCAGGCTGTGTGTGACATTTAAAACTGCGTTGTTTTGTCCCATGGCTGCTGTTCTGTTCTCAAATTCGGGTTTTTTCACGCTCCACCGGATCACTCGGTTCATGCCCCGGCGTGCTGGGAGTGCCGAGGCCGAACGGAAAGCTGGTCCGGAGTGTATTTAGCAATGCAGAGAGGAGGTGAAGATGGCCCTCATTATTCCCGGAGCCTTCTTCTCTTATCGGGCCCAGCCAGGCCTTTTCTTCCCTTCCCTGCATTTAAATTGTGAGTCAAGCACAATTGTCAATAAATCATGGTGGTGGGCAGGCCAGCGTCATAGCTGGGGTGACAGCTTAAATAACGTTAGCCTGAGGGTAAAGAAAGAGCTAGTGTTTGCCCGGCGGAGAACATCCCGCAAAGTAGACAGGTGGATAATATTATTAAATGTATCCATGTAACCTTGACCTGGGGACTCACAATAGACTTCCCAGTGGCTACACAGTAAGACATAATGTTTTTGCATTACATATTAACAACATTTTTATATTTGATTAAGGAAATGTGAGTGGTTTTTGTCTGTGAATGGCCCTTTTTCAGTGTAAGCTAATGTTTTTTTTACCATCAAGTAAAAAGTAAAAAAATGATTGCACTTTGAATACAAGAGTGTAAACACGCACAGTAAAGAAAGTATTTTCTACAAATGTTATGAATTATTCATTTGTAAATATTTGTAGGTGTTTATGGGGGTTCGTACCATAGAACATTTTACAACGTGTAAAAAACAAAACAAAAAAAAAACCTTATTTATATGATTTTGACACATTCACAATTTACATTTTTTCTCCGAATTTTGAGATATAAACTCAAAATTGTGAGAAAAAGGTCCAAATTTTGAGATATAGGCCTAATCTTCAGAATTGTGAGGAAAAAAGTTGGAATTTTGAGATGTAAACTTGGAGCCGCAAGAAAAAAAGACGGAATTGTGGAATATATATAATTAAAAAAATTAAAGGTCGCCTTGTCAACTAACTGAAATAAATAAGTTGAAGTACTAAAATTACAACAAAAAAAATTAAAAATAAAAACTATATAGAATTATTTTAATAAAAAATGAGAAAAACCCATGAGAAAATTACTAAAATGTAAATTCAAATTCAAAATTCAAAATAAAAGGTACATACTATAATAGTATATAATTAATACATATTTTTTCACCAAATATTTATACTTTTTTCAAAACTTGTAACTTTTTTTTTTTAAATAGCTGCAAATTTTAGGCGAATAATAATAAAAACAATAACAAAACTTGCTCATGCAATACTCACCACCACATTACAAAGGTGATATGGGCGATTGCCACAATGTTGCAATGCATTTTCTAAGGCGTTTACAGTAGTTTTAATCGTGTTGCCATGCGGTTGCTAGGGCATTCCGGTCTCTAGATATGGCAGGCATCCTTTTCTGTGAGTCTGTGGGATTTCTTTGTCGAATTAAGCCAATTTGAATTATCATTCATGTCAGTAGCACAAACTATTCTAGCTCCAAACAAACCCATACAGATATTGTGTGTAGTAAATCACACAAGGGAGGTTTCAGAGTTTTCCGCAAGGTGCCAAGCAGTCTCTCTAGTTGCTTAGAAACCAGGAATTAAAGCTCTCTCACTCTCGCTTTCTTTCTCATACACAGCATGCAGAAATGCGTCCACTGCGGCACATCTGTGGTCAAGGTTTTCAACTTTGACTCTGTACCTTTGTGACAATCTTCGGGGCTCATCTATTTACTACACAAGCTGGACTAAGCGTAGTTAGCATTGCGCTAACGTTCGCCTTCCTTCCATCACATCTGCAATGAAGGGGCAATAGTAATTAGCTTGATATCTGCTCCGCACCCAAAGCAATTTTCCCACCAGGCTTCATGACGCATGGTTCGTAATTTGGACTTTGGGGGCCACCATACTCTGCCCTGTTACTCGTGGCGATCCTAATGAGATTAGCGGCCCTGTTGCTATGGATACTGGACGAGATCTAACTCTTTAGCCTTCGGTCTTGGTTGGTTTCTTAATTTCTTCATCAGCTCACCTCCTCCTCAACACACTCATAGAGCGAGAAACGGCATGCAGATTCGTTCAAGTGTGGGAAGCCGTGTCACAATGCTAATTACGTTACCCTAGTAGCGCTAATGAGAGGCGTGGCAATACTCTATTTCTTTTCCATCCAAACGTTGTCGTTATGAGTTTGCAAAACTGTCCGCCGCGGTAATTGTCCCTGGCTTGTGTCACACGGTGCTTACTTTACCAACACTGCCTTCTTGTCAGTTGGCAACGCACATGTGATCTGACACCCCGCGTACGCTTCAGAGCTTCCTCGTTCAAGTGTTTGCTACGCTAATTAACTAGCGTGGAGGAAGACCCCTCTTTTAGCAGGTCCCTCGACACACGGGTGCCACTGCATAAATCTGCGGAGCGCATTAGCGCAACATGGCGTGATTGAAGGGGCGTGATTATGGAAATGTATTATGTGATAGTTTCTTCATGAATCTAGTCTGTTCTTTTGCTTAATGGATCCAGGTCTGAAAGAGGAATTAGCATATTTCATCCATTCTCGGCTCATACTGTTTTGGGTTTTGAATGCTGGAGGCCATGTCTAAAGTGACAGACGTTCATTGGCCTCGATCTTGCTAGGGGGCTGCGGTTGTTGTTAGACAATGAACGCTAAAGCTAATTTAACAGGCTGATATTTCATTCAACAAAAAGGTTTCACAAGAACATCCACGGCGCGATCAACAACAAAAGAAAATCTTTTAAAAATATGCATTTGGCAAGTTCTTTGGAAATATGAGCTCTGTATTAAAACTTCACACTCTACATTAGGGTGCACTTCTATTAACTACAACTTTTGCCTCAATAAACTCCTTATTACTGCTTATTAATAGTTATTAAGTTGTTAAGTTTAGGTATTGGGTGGATTTGGGGATGTAGAATAAGGTCATGCAGAATAAGGCATTAATATGTGGTTTATAAGTACTAATAAACAGCCAATCCCAGTAATATGCATGCTAATAATGATAATTGAACCCTAAACTAGTGTTACCAAGTTTTTTATATTAAACTTTTCATATTTTTCATTTAAATGTCATGCGGTGTAACCAAAGACTTATTAAATAATAGATAATTATATAGGTAAAAAGAAAAACGAGGTTTTACAAACATAAATCATTGATGTTTTGAAAAGAAAAGTTTATATTTTAATCAAAAGTTTTAATTTAATGTCATGTGGTGTAACCAAGTAATGAGTAATTATTAAATATCAAATAATTATTTATTTAATATTTATGAAAAAGGTCAAAACTGTTTTACAAACATACATTATGGATTTTTTTTAATGTAACGAGTAAAGCATTACAAGTAACGTGCGATACATAATCAGATTACTTTTTTTATCTAACAAGTAAAGCATTACAAGTAATGCACATTACGTTATCAGATTACTTTTGTGATGTAACTGCAGATAACATTCTAATAACCCAAATACATTTATTTACAGCCAAAAAATTACTACAGACGAAGTATTTTCAAGAGCAACAGTCACAGTAATAGTATGAATTGTAGCTGAAATATAACTGCATGATGTCCAATTTAGTGGACTTATGATTAAACAGAACTTCCTCCCAATCTAAAATCAATACATGGAATGATATGATAACAATGATATGACTCATTAGATGTTACTTGATGTTACAATATGTTTTAAGCTAAATAATTGTTTAAGCTTTTTGAATAGCAGTCCACTATAGTGACCTCAGTGTGTGAAATGGTTAAATACATGATCATCATAGAGCCTAGTTAATATTAAATAGCAGCATTATGCAGTCAAATATGTTTGTACTGTATAAACGGTATAAATGATCTAGGCATCTGAATTAAATTTATTTGCTAATTGCCGTATAATAAGGAGGATAATGCACGGATAGGATAACGCAATGCCTTTCGTGTCCACGTCAGAGTCCAGATCGCTCTGGCAAGGTTTAATTTGAGTTAATGACCAACTGACTTAGATGACATTAACTATTAGACGGGGGGTGGGGGGAGGGTGTCTTGGACGTGATCGCAGAAGATATCCAGTGTGACTCATAACCCAATAAAGTGCAACCATAATCCCTCAAGTGACAGAAGACGCATTGGCTCTATCCCCGAGACAGACATAATTAGCTCGACGTCTATAGGCTCTATTCTCCCAGACTAATCAAAGTTTGAAACTCCGGGGAAGTGCATAATTATACCCTGTTGGTATTAGGGAAAGTATCCAATGATAAGCTAATTAAAAATGAAGAATGGCTGAGCGGTTTTGTTTTCAAACAATGCTCCTTTATATGTCACGCTTGATGTTCAATTTGTGTAAATACCTTCCATTAATTTAGTGTGAACTGAATGAAGTCAACCGAGCCTTTGTTTCCCCATGTTTTCATCGTGGATTGCCGGCCCTCATTGAGTTTATTGTAAGGAAGGTTGGAAATATGCCCATTTGCAGCTTATTTATGCACTCTGTGACTCATCTGTCATGTTACACCAATAACCATAAAGAATAAGGTGTGTGCCAATCTGCAGGTAAGTGCATTGACATAAAAAAAAAAAACAGAAGCATCTCATCTTCCCGTTTTAAAATTCAGAGCTTTTTGCGAAAATGCAAATCCTAGGCAAATCAAGATTGCGTAATGTCATTAAATATTAATACTTCTGCAGCAAGCATAAAACACATTAGAGCTCTTTTCCACAGCACATCCTGATGAAATTCAATAATAACCAACTCCTCCATAATCCAGCGCCTTTTCTGGGAATGGATTCAAACTCTAGCTTTTATCGCAAGCCCACTAAGGAAGAAGGATAAACCCAACAACCCGCTGTTGTCTCCTGCTAGCATTCCGATAAGAGTCAGTAGGTGTGCATTCAGTATCAGCGTTCCCAGTACAGCTCATTGCAACATGACCTTTCATGGCCGTCTGTGCCCAGAGAGTGACGAAAAACCATTACTTGACGCTTTCTGAGACGGCGCCAAAAGCAGGGACGCATTCGTCGTGACAAGAAAGTGAGGAAAGACAAAGAATCCCTGCAGCTTTGGCCTTGCGGCTCCATTAGCGGGGCTTTCTCTTCAATGCTCTCGGTGGGGAGAACCGGGAATGAGGCGTAAATGACATTTGCTTTGGGAGCTGTAGGCAATCCTTGGAGAAGGATCCTCATCTGCGACTCAGTGGAGTTATTGTTGTGCTAACAAACCTCAGTACTCAAGGGGGCGACAGTGCTAACTTCAAATGTTGTTGAACCAAATGAAAACACGTAAAAACAACAAGATTTTCTGCAAACTGTTGCCATCCACCAAGCAGACGGTTTATGTTTATGCTTCGGTTTATGCTAACAGCTATGATGGCATTCCTTGCTGCAACGCTAAGAACGCAATTAGCACAACATTTCCACCCATAAGCGAATTTTAAAAACATTGATGGATAATTTAGACTGTTTTCTATGGAAGTTTGTTTCCGCCACAGAATGACAAATAAAAAAGATAATTGCAAATTTTTATCTCACAATTCTGTCTTTTATCTCAGAATTGTGTGATATAAAGCTGTAATCGCGAGTTATAAAGTCAGAATTGCGTGATATAAAGTCGCAATTGCGAGAAATAAACTCGAAACTCTGACTTTTTTCTCAGAATTGAATTGTATCTCAGAATTGTTTATATTTCGCAATTCTGACTTTATAACACGAAATTGGGAGATATAAAGTCAGAATTCTGTGATATAAAGTCGCAATTGCAAGAAAACGTTTATATCTCGCAATTCTGACTTTATAACACGCAATTGCGACTTTATTTCACTCAATTCCGATGTTATATATCGCAATTCTGACTTTATTTCTATGTAGACTCGCAATTGTAAGATAAAAAGTCGCAATTATCTTTAAAATTGTTTTATTCTGTGGGGGAAACAAGCTTCCATAGTTTTCGGTCACTTTGTCATAAAATAAAATAATAATCCATCTTGATTATTCTTGACTATTTAGAAACATTCCCACAATATAACATGCTAACAGCTAAAACATGCTAATCTGACATGTTTCTTCACCTTCCAAGCACAAAATAAAATGTTGTGAAAGAGACACAGCGCTTGATAAAAGACTAAAAAAAAAAGTTATTGTTGCAATAAAAATACCTCAAAATTGTGTTCTGACATTTCGTAACGCAACGACGAGTCAAATAAAGCTTTCACATACTTGAGTAGTGTTTAAAATAATAATAAAATAATATAAAATAATACCATTTACTATTATGGCATGAATGTATCCCAGAATGCATCTCACACCAACCAGCGAGCGTCAATGAAGGAGGAGAAAACCCACATCATTTTCAAAATACTACTATTAGTGAGAGTTTTAAGAGTTTTTCAGGCTAAAATGTATTTGTTTAAAGCTCAAATCTGAAGTTTATTTATAAAGATATGATTTATAAAGATACAATTATAGGCAAATTTGAAAATTTGCACCGACTGCATATATTCTCTGATTTGTGTGCGATCAGAAGGTTGTTGATGAAAGCAGTGACGTTTCCTTCGTAAGACGACGGCGGGTAAAGACACCAATGTTTGTGTTTGCGGGATTCTCTCGCCGTCTCCTGGATTTCCCCTGTGCGAAGGGCCCAGGACGGGGGGGTTGAGGCGCAAATGACATTTGCTGCGGGAGCCGTAGGCGATCTTTGGAGACGACTGAGTCAGACTTCTTTTCTGTGACTCAACGGAGGCCTGAAGATGTGAATCACAAGTAGACAGCATTCGCACCCTCACTTTCTCCGTTCTTCTCTCCTCTAATAATACAGCTTTTCACAGGCTGCGCATAAAAAAGGATTCCCACAACGCAAGACAAGTCCATTTACAGCGTCATTGAGGCCAAGCGAGAGCACAGCCTGACAAATATTAAGTATGTACGATGAGACGCATATTTCCAGCGACAAAACAATGATTCTTTGCCTTTATGGAAATAAAATAAAAAAGAGATCAAACTTTCGGATGAATTAGCACCAGATGTCAGGGAATTAAAAGTAGTTGTTGTGAATGAGATGTAGCAGGCAACCGTGGCACGGATGGCAAGTTCAGACGATGTCACATGACAACACCAAATCCTTTCATAGCATATTTTTTAGAAACTATTGAGCTTTGGGAATTTCAATATATGAAAAGCAAATGATGACAAGGGTGAAACGGCGATCATCTAATTACAGCGAGAGTGGACCTAAAAATAATAACATCATTGAGTCTGATGTGAATCACAAAACTATACTACTAAACAAAAATAAACAAAAATAAACATATATATATATATATATATATATATATATATTACAATTTTTTTTAAATAAATAAACAAACAAACAAATAAAATAAAATAAAATAAAATGAAAAATAAAATAAAATAAAATAAAATAAAATAAAATAAAATAAAATAAAATAAAATAAAATAAAATAAAATAAAATAATAATAAAATAATAAAATAAAATAAAATAAAATAAAATAAAATTTAGTTTTATGGCTCAAACACATACACAAAGCTAGTGAGACCAGAAGAAACCCCTCATTAATATCAGTATAATCCTTTTGTGTTAATCATGTGACACTGACCTCAACTCTTAGACCTCTTAGTTATGGCATGGATAAACTGTTTTAATATAACAGTTACCTCATTAGAGATAATAATGTGTAATAATAACAATGAAACAAAAATATACAATTCAACCCACTTGCTTAATGACTGCAAAAAAAAAACAAAAAAAAAAAAAAACACTAACACTAACAATGCAAAGCAAAACAAAAAGCAAAACAAAAACAAACAAACAAACAAACACTAACAATGCAAAGCAAAAACAAAACAAACAAAGCAAAGCAAAAAATCAAACACAAACAAAGCAAAGCAAAAAAAAAAAAAAAAGTAGAAAACATGTAGTTATCCTGAAAATTATTCACAAATGTATTTGAATTAAACTGGTTTCAAGTAGCTGGCTATACATATGTCTGCAGTTTAACTAACTTTAACTAACATGCTCAGCAATATTCTCTTAAAACTGTTGCTCCATCGTGACAATATTAGACCTGAAAGACAAAACTGATCATAAAAGTGTTCCTTACAGTAATGCTGAGACTGAGAGTTCATAATCAAACTGTGTATGAAATTAACTTCATTTCACTTCATTTAAACTGCACTTTATTTATTGCTGCCATGCACGTGCTCAATAATCCCAGGATGCATAGGCACGAACAGATTGGTGATATTATTAATGCACATATAATAACCTGTACACCCCAGAGCAAGGGTTTCTCATACACATTAACGTGTAATCTACGGTTCAATCAGAGGTTAAGGTTTTATGAAGCTTTTGCTATTAAGATGAATCTTTGAAATGTCCCTAGCAATTATCTGGACAAAATTATATTATGTTTATCTGTTCTGCTTGGCTGTGCCCAACCGATGGGTGTGGAAAGAGCTTCCTGAACCACCAGAAGGAAAATGACAGGGAAGAAACCAGACTGCTACTTAAATATTGATAAATTACTTAATATTAAAAATACATGAACAAACAAAGTTAAAACTAAACTAGATGAATACAAAAAAATGAAAAAGAAACTAGTTGTTAAAACCATTCACAGATACACTATTTCTGAAACTAAAAATAAATAATAAAATAACATATTTCGGTAAAAAAAAAAAATTATTATCTCTAATTGAGGTAACTGTTATATTAAAACAGTTTATCCATGCCATAACTAAGAGGTCTATAGTTGAGGTCAGTGTCACATGATTAACACAAAAGGATTATACTGATATATATATACAGTATATATAATTATTATTATTATTTTTATTTTTTTACTATTATTACTATATTATTTTTACTTTCACTTTATTTTTTACTATACGAACATTTTGATTTTTTTTTTTACTATTTTGTTGCATATATATATATATATATATATATATATATATATATATGTATATGTATATATATATATATATATATATATGTGCAACAAAATATGAAAAAAATATGAAAAATGTTCGTATAGTAATCGTATAGTAAAAATAACAATTAAATAAATATATTTATAAAATCATATACATGATAAATAAATAAATAAATAAATACATAAATACATACATACATACATACATACATACATACATACATAATAGCCTTAAGCAAAAATAGATACATACAACATATAAAAGTTGCATTAAAAATGAATAAATAAGAGCCTATATATATATATATATATATATATATATATATTAAAAGTTTCAGATTTTCTGAAACTGAATAGTAAAAAATTACAATTATTTATAAATAAATAAACAAGCAAGCTTTAAATAATAATAATGATAATGAATAAATAAGTAAATAAATAAGTAAATAATGAAAAACTTCAAACAACATGTGAAAAAATTGTATACATAAATTCACCAGTTTTTCTGAAACTGTATCGTGAGTAAATAAACAAACAAATAAGTAAAAAAAAATACAATACGTAAAAATATTTAACAGATTTTTCTTGAGTATTGCGTATGGACCATTAAACAGGTTTCATTGCTTAAAGGGATAGTTCAGGATTTTAGACATGAATCTCTATAGCTTCCCCATAAGCAGTGTGGTGCATTGACCATGACTTACCCCCGACAGCGTCCTGTGAGCCGAGCTCCGGTCCAGTTTTGGTCAAGATGAAATTAGTCCGGCAAGATTGCTGGGGTCACGGCAATAAAGCTTTTTTCTTCTCAAATCAATATGTGTTCAAAAGAGTGATATATTTGCGTCACTAAAACGTTGTCTATGGAGAGGTCAGACCTCGTAATGGCTTGGCACTATTTTCTCCCCTGTCATATCACTGCGCGCTGCCACTACCTACAGCCAGCTGCGAGCTGCGCAGGCGCACACCACTTTTTCAGTTGTTCGGCAGTGTTTACAGCAGTGTTTACGTGCTCAGAACAGCTACACGAACGAGCTAACATAGCTACTCACCAAGAGCGACACCACCATTTGTCGGCCACTCGATGTCTCACTGCAGCAGCTGTGGCTCCAGCTTCAACTTGTTCAACTTCTCTGTCCATCCTCTCTCTTTCTGTCCTTTCTAACTCCATCTGGCGTAACTCGTCATCTGTGTATTCAGGTTCGTAAAGATATCCTTTTGGCTGTGTGTCGAAGTCAATGTTGTCATCGTCGCTGCTGTAGTCAGACATGTTATCGTTCTCTTTACGAGCTGTAAACAAAGTGACACGTGCGCGGCTCCCAGCTGGCTGTAGGTAGCGGCAGCGCGCAGTGATATGACGGGGAAGAAAATAGTGCCAAGCCATTACGAGGTCTGACCTCTCCATAGACAGCGGTTTTGTGCTGCAAATATATCACTCTTTTGAACACATATTGATTTGAGAAGAAAAAAACTTTATTGCCGTGACCCCAGCAAACTTGCCGGACTAATTTCATCTTGACCAAAACTGGACCGGAGCTCGGCTCACAGGACGCTGTCGGGGGTAAGTCATGGTCAATGCACCACACTGCTTATGGGGAAGCTATAGAGATTCATGTCTAAAATCCTGAACTATCCCTTTAATGTATGGATGTTTTCATAGTTGGGAACCAGTATAAATTAAAACCGCCTAAAATGCAAGTTTCCTCTCTCTAACCTGCCAAAATCAGATTATAAACTTTTGATGTATGAATCAGAAATGCGTTATCTCACGACAACTCTTTTGCAGTTCAAATATACTCACGTTAAGTTGGAGAGTTTCCGTCCACTGTCCAATAACTTTATATCCGTGAGTGTTGTTGATATTAATCTGGTACTGGAAAAGATCATAACGTCCCGGTGCGTCACCATTCCGATTGAACGTGACGGACGTTGTAGCGCTCCCTACGAAAGAAAAAATAAGTAAATCATATTTAGAAACGTACAGTCAACATTGTCGGATGAAACTACTGTGCATCAACCACACATCAAGGGGGAAAACAACAACCTGACATGCCTTGCAGACAACAACAACATAAAAAAGAGTTGCACTCCGTAGAGAAAAAAAGTTTGTTTGTTCGTGACAGAAACACAAACAGCGCGTGGCCCTCAGGCCAGGAGCGGAGACTGACACGTCCTGACACTCAATCTCAAGCGATAGTTTGAAGAGCTTTACCTGCAGGGCTTGGCATTCACCATCACAAATCTGCCACAACACAATCAACAGTGTCTTTCTCAAGCTTCCTCTCGCTACACTCACACTCATTACACTGGGAGTCGTGGCTTGTGCCGGGTCGCTCTCAGGAGGACTCTCTGATCGGAGAAGCATTCCCTCGAAAGGGAAGAAGACCACTGCTTTACTGCGGCCTTTAAATCAGCACTTTTACTGGTTTCGAGCGCTCATCCGTGGACAAACCTAATCGAAAACAACAAAATATTAAATTACGGATGCCTCCGAATTCTCTCAAACGATTATTTTTCTGCGCTGATCCACAAAGATTATTAATTGGAAAGTTTAATTATGAATAATTCTGTTCATTCCGTTTACAGATGAAGAGACGGACTTAATAGATATTAGAAGATAGAAAAATGTATATTCATCAAGCATTGTTTTTGCAGTCACATCCTGACCAGAGTATCTATCTATCGTCGATCTGTCTGTCTGTCTATCGTCTGACTGTCTGTCTGTCTATCTGTCTGTCTATCGTCTGTCTGTCTGTCTGTCTGTCTATCGTCTGTCTGTCTGTCTATCTGTCTGTCTATCGTCTGTCTGTCTATTTATCGTCTGTCTGTCTGTAGTCTGTCTGTCTATTTATCGTCTGTCTGTCTATCGTCTGTCTGTCTATTTATCGTCTGTCTGTCTGTCTGTCTATTTGTCTGTCTGTCTGTCTATCGTCTGTCTGTCTGTCTATCGTCTGTCTGTCTGTCTATCGTCTGTCTGTCTATTTATCGTCTGTCTGTCTGTCTGCCTATCTGTCTATCGTCTGTCTGTCTGTCTGTCTGTCTATCGTCTGTCTGTCTATTTATCGTCTGTCTGTCTGTCTATCTATCGTCTGTCTGTCTGTCTATCGTCTGTCTGTCTATTTATCGTCTGTCTGTCTATTTATCGTCTGTCTGTCTGTCTGTCTGTTTATCTGTCTGTCTGTCGTCTGTCTGTCTATTTATCGTCTCTCTGTCTGTCTGTCTATCGTCTGTCTGTCTGTCTATCGTCTGTCTGTCTATTTATCGTCTGTCTGTCTATCGTCTGTCTATCGTCTGTCTGTCTATTTATCGTCTGTCTGTCTGTCTGTCTGTCTGTCTGTCTATCTATCGTCTGTCTGTCTGTCTGTCTATCTATCGTCTGTCTGTCTGTCTGTCTGTCTGTCTATCTATCGTCTGTCTGTCTGTCTATCTATCGTCTGTCTGTCTGTCTGTCTGTCTGTCTGTCTATCTATCTATCTATCTATCTATCTATCTATCTATCTATCTATCTATCTATCTAGGGTGCGATTTGCCGGGGGGATGCGTGGGATTTACCCCCTTCTGGTCAATGTATCCCTGCCTCTGCTTAATTATTTTTATCCCCGGTGGGGATAAATTTATCCCCCCCTCAAAGTGATCAGTGCTACTACACTAGTGGCGAGGCGGATCACAAAACTTATCACGGATCCGTGATTAAATTTTATTTTAAAATGCGCTACTTTGACTGGCTCCGCAGCCTCTCTGTAATCACCACTCTGCAGACTTGCTCAATGTCCCGCCCACGGCGCTATATTATTGGTTACACCTCACGAATAATAGCCTATCACTTGCGAGATGGTTGCAGGTCTTTTTTTTACACACCTAGAGGTCCTGCGGCACGGTAGACACGAAGCCCGAATGAGGCGAATTGACTTTGTCGGCCCGACACATTAACTGTAATTATAAGCACGAGCCCGATTTAAACCTGACCATTTTTTAATACGTGGGCCGTTATAACCAGGGGTGACGCCAGGGAAGTTGAGATGAAGCAAAGATGAAGTTGACGATCGCATCTCCGTAGTGAGTGCGCATATATGGAGAAATGCATGGATTACATCAGAGTGTTGCCTATTTATTTTCATTTTGAATGGTTTCGTTTAAAGACATTTCAAGTTTTCTTTAGATATATTTCTTAATATTCTCTGTGAGGCATACTGGTATGGTTTGTGGAGAGATGAACCCAATCACAGACAGTATGCAATTAACACGGTTTTATTCAGACAAAACAGGGAAAACAAAACCCACGATGGGGCAAAACAAGGCTGGTGGGTAAAAACAGAGACAATTTATATAAAAACAAAGACTAACTACACTAGACTAAGACTTGACAGATAACTAGACAAATAACTAACAACAGCAACAAGATCAGGACTTTACAAGACAGAGTTCTTCACAAGGTACTCACGGGAAGATCTACACACAGGTAATGTATCACAGGATACACACACTGAGAATCACAATGAACCAGCGCAAGACAGCAAACACAAGGGGATTAAATAGAGAGACTAATGATAAAACAACAGGTGACACAGGTAAAGCAATAATGACAAAACGAGGATAACAAGGGGGCGGGGCAAGAGAACGAGACAACACAAGCACATGGCCCAAACAAATGGCCATGTGCTTGCACACAAAACATGGGTCTGTCATGATCCTGCCTCAAGAATTAAAGAACAACAAGGACTAGATGGCAGAATCATGACACATACACTTAGTTTCGGTTAATTTATGATGAGATGCGCTCCAGTTAACGTGCAGTGCAAGTGATTATCGGGCGCCTCTATGATTATAGCCTATTGTCTGCTATATTTGCTTCTTATTTATTAAATACATGCAATTCGTTGATGAAAAAATTATTAAAATTAAGATACAATTTATACAAAACGAAATTCACTTTAAAGAAAGGTTTTCTACAAAACAAAACTTAATGAAGTGGTCAAAATCATGTCTGACCCACTCCAAATCTTACTCGTGCTGTTCACTTTTCATAAATCAACATAGATGGAAAAAAAAATAACATTATAATATTTTAACAAATATGAAACTAAATGAGCTTATTTAATGGCTACAACACATATGTATCACGTAGGCCTACAGAATCTCTGTACAAATTTCTGCACATTCATTTACTGCTTCTGAATTTTGCACACATAAATTGAAAGGCATTTGTTTGTGCATAGTAAAATATATCTGCAACATTTATCAAGTTCACGGATAATTGTGCGTGCATTTATTAATTATTATCTTAATGAATAATGCAACAAGGACAAATCAAGTAAACTGCCTTGTTTGTTTATTCAGAATGAAATGGATCGCAAATGGATCCGAATGAAGAAACGTAAAAAATAAATAAATAAAAAACGTAAACAATGATGAACACAGAAAATGAACAAGAATGAACTTTGGATGGCCTAGGAGGAGTAGGCCTAGTAGGTTACAACTCTAATTTAATTCAACAAGGTTTTAGAATATAGAATATTTTTTAAACAAAATAAAAATTTTTAAAGTTTATTATCCTGGGCCCGGTGTGATGCGTGCGAGTGGAGGAGACGCTGAGCATGACACGTGACGTGTTGCATTTTGTAACACAAGTGCTCGATCAAGGTCCCGGCCCGGGTCGGGTCGGGTCAAGTTCGGGCAGAGAATCTTAGCTCTGATTTATCTGATCCTGTCCATTAGCTTTGATCCATGTACGGCTTTTCAGAATGTCACCAAGTACAAATATTTATGTAATTTTTCTATCTATCTATCTATCTATCTATCTATCTATCTATCTATCTATCTATCTATCTATCTATCTATCTATCTATCTATCTATCTATCTATCTATCTATCTATCTATCTATCTATCTATCTATCTATCTATCTATCTGTCTGTCTGTCTGCGGAGGTTATGCTCTGCAATGTAATTTACTGTTTAAAAAAAAAAAATGTATTATTATTATTCTGCATGTTAATTGCACCACTTGACTTTGTTAGTCACATGACTTTATTTAGTAGACAACAGTTTGTCCTGCCCCCCTGCAGACAGAAGTACAAAAGATCGACTGTTGCGTCACATTGAGTGACATGGGCGGACACAAAAACGCTCTAGTTTACTCAAGTTCTTTCATTATCCAGTCACTTCAGCGTCGCCCGCTGCCTTTCAGGTTTATGTTGTTTGTTCGAGTTGCTGTTAAAAGGGCATCATGGGAAGAAGGAAGAAATATCTTATTCTACTAATAGACTTTGGGGAGAATGAAGATGCTGAAAACTACAGGAGCTAAATAACACCGACACGCTAGCAACACTTAAGAGCGGATGAGGGCCTGAAAAACCATCTGAATGCCACAAATAACAGCTTTCCAGCTTTCAGAGTTCAATGATGGATGCTTTTATGTTCCAGGTGTCGAGTTTTATCATTTATGTTTCATTTTTCACCTCACGCATGTCCCAGTTACGTCACATCACCGCAGTGCATTCTCCCAAACTTCTAAGCTACTCAATATTATACAGTAATTGCACTGTAGATTAGATTTGGACAAGACCTTCATAAGTATATATTAATTATTAGTATGCGAGGAGCCTCTGAATCTTTTTTTAATGTTTTCGTTGGAGGAACCCTTTGAAAAAATGCCAGAAGCGTCATTCGCCAAACTTCAAGCAGTATGTTCTCTCTCTTTTTTATTTAATTTCCATCTTTCATCCTTTCATCACAAGAGTTAACATGCCTAAATAACCAGCAGACATAAATAGGGCTGCATCATTTCATCAATAAGAGCAGTTATTAGATAAACAAGTAGCTGTGTAACTCTTCCATCAATATTGAATTATATCAAAGACGTTAGATGTATAAAGACTGTGTGTTTGTATCACTATGAATGGAAGAAAGTGCAATGCGCAAAATGGTGGAATAAGTCCCGCCTTCTAAATAAATGAATCTGAAAAATGGCGTTTAGTGTTTAGAAACGAAATGTATGTGACAGTTGTCGTAAGATTTAATTGATGATTTCAAATATGAAATTTAATCATAAGCTTGGTGAACAGCTTTGGAGAATTTGATGTTTCCCCATTCAAAGAGATTGAAGCTGTACTTGCTAATTTGTTTTAAAGATGGCCGCCGAGTGAAATGACTTGCCTGGAAGGGACATTTATTATGTCTTCTTTAATATATTTTCATATGTGGCAAACTGCTTAAACTGGCTATATTTATATAGTTCATACAGTATATTGTTTGAATTAGATCAGAATTTGCATTTCAATCATAACCTGCGTGTCTCAATGTACAATTTTAAAGTATGGGGAGTAAAACCAAAACCTTCTTATGCATGTACAATTTCATAGATTTACAAAGGTTTATGATTCCTCTGTCTGTACAAATGACATATTCATATTTATATGAAATACAAATGACACTTTTATAAAGGAATTAGCAAAATTTGCGTCATTATCATGAACACAATAAGAAGTTTAAAGCTGAAATTGTGTAAAGTGTAGCGGCATAAATGTTAATGTTATTTATGATAAATCGATAAATTCAATATTCCATGATGATTCATGTTCTTACTGTCAAGTCAACAGTTGAACATTGCATTTCACAATAAAAGAAGTCATGCATGAATATACATTCTGGATAAGTATTTGAATTATATATGTATGCCAGAGGGAAGGTTTTCTTATTGTGTAGGCTATGGTCATAAATTATAAACAATGTACAAGTATTACTGTGCTACTGTAAACAATATCAAAAACAATGGAAGCAAAGGTACCAAACTGCCATTTTGCTTCTTTTTTTGTGTGTGTGTGCAAATTTGCATTTTATTTAAAGATATGATCAACAATAACATTTGGGTGAAAATGTGAACTGAAATATATATTAAAAATATGAAATTTAATAATACAGTGTGTGTGTGTGTGTGTGTGTGTGTGTGTGTGTAGCTTTGATGCAATACTATTGCAAGATGTTTTTTTGTTCTTTTCAGGTCATAAAATGAAATGGATAATCATCATAAGACTTTTCAGTGATAGTAAACATTTGATCAAATGCTTGTTTATCAAGATAAGCTCATATGTTGTTTAGCATTGTTGTGCAAACTATAAATTTACAAAAAAATTTGTATTTATACAAAACAATCAACATTGACAGCTTGGAAAACAAATATTTTTCGTACTTTGAAGTTTCACAAATAATAACATTGAATTTATGCAATTCGTAAAAATATTTGACTATAGTAATAATAAATGAGGTTAACACAATAAAAAAAAAATATATATATAACTATAATATAACATATAATTCATGTTATAATTCATGTGTGGTGGCATAAACTTCTTGCTGACTTCTTCATTACCGTTTTTGCCATCAGTCTTGGTTTTCTAGTGATTAAAAGTAAGTATTTTGAGAATTCTGATTTGAGTATATCAGCAGGCCTTAAGTTAGATCACATATTTACCCGTACTTTCTCACCATCACGCAGACATCAAAGTTGCGGTTACACTTTGATCTAACAGTGCCCTGGTGCAGGACTACAAAAGTTTTACTTCATTAGGATGCATTAATGAGAGATTTCCTTTCTTCTTGGAAGTTTCCTCTTTCAGAGGTCCAACACAAAGGCAGGTTTGGGATATGTGAGATATAAAGAATTCAGGAAGTTGGAGTCCCACATAAGAAGTACCAACAAAGGTTGCTTCAAAGAGAAATGTATACATCTGTCCACAGACGAAATCTGCTCGATATTGACAAAAAAAAAACTGTCTGTAACGTCAGAAAAATGCTAATTCCCCCCAAAAAAGGAAAAATATTTTAAAAATCTAGAACATGCAAAGTTTTTATAGTCTGTGAATTCATGTTGGTTTCATTAAACCAAGTTTAAACTCGAACCACATTTAAAGTTGTTATAGTTATCTCAAACTAAAATTAAAACCATTAAAAAAAACATTAATTGAAATAAAATAAATGTTTACTGATATATATATATATATATATATATATATATATATATATATATATATATATATATATATATATATATACATGATTCACTTAGTTGCCAAGGCAGCATCCTAAAATAACTTAAACTAAAAACTTTAATAATTAATAAAAACTGCATAGATATTTTAAAATAATAATAATAATAATAATAATAATATTAATAATAATAATAAAAAAATGGCAAAACGCAACTAAATTACTAAAACTTTAACTAAAATTAAATTGACCGTAAAATGTCAAATAAAAAACTAATTCAAAATATTAAGAGAAACCATAGTAGTATCTCAATGATACCAAAATAACACAGATTAGAACTGATAAATTTGAAATTATTTTAAACTGTCATGTTGCGTAGCCAGTAAGTAAAAATGTATCATTTCTAAAAATAAACAAACAAACAAACATTTATTTAAATATATATATTTACCTGATATTTTTAACATGAGGGTCTGCATGTGTCCTCTCTACGATATCACTTCCTGTTTTATGCCTTTGCTTTGGTCGCACCACATGACTTTGTTTTGGTGGGCAAAAGTTTTCAAATATTAATAAGCAGTGAATAAATAAGATTTTAATAAAAATATATATTTTTAAAGAAATAATCATAAATGATTATGCCAAACCAATGTTATGTTTTCCTTTATAGCCCAAAAAGACCAAAATGGTTTTTAATTTACAAATTAAAACATGTTAAGAAGTATTAGTATTAAGTAGTATTTTTTACTGAATTAATGGTAACACTTTATTTTAACATGACAAGGTTACACAAATCATGTACTTAATATAGAAATAACAGTAAATTATCAATCAGTACAAGCAACTAACCCTAAGCCAAACACTAATCTAAGTACATGTAGTTAATTAATAACACTCAGTACGTATTCGTGTAATTACACAGTAACAACGTCACCCTAAAATAATGCACAATATATCGGCCACCATTTCGGTATCTGCCGATATATGTTCATTTTTAATGTTATTGTTATCGGTCCGATAAGCCAATTTATTAAAGCCGATAAATAATGGATTACTTCCTTCAGCTGAGACACTTCAGATGCGCACTTTTCGCCATTTTATTTGAGTTTTGGTAACGAATGTTGGCCATAGGAGTGTAAAATTAATTTAAAAAATGACACTGGTTTACACTTTACTTTTTTGTTTGATTTATGTTGAAGTGCTTGGGACATGATTTTAATGGTGAGACTTTGTTTTTGTGTGTATGTATATATATATATATATTAGGGATGTCCCGATACCACTTTTTCACTTCCGATACGATACCGATGCCGCAGCTTTGGCTATTTGCCGATACCGATATCAATCCGATATTTTTATTTTATTCTTGAACTAATACTCCTAATAATAAAATATATGGAAGCACTTTGCTCAATTAGCCACATAAAAACATCTCACTCAAATGGAGAACAAATACTTCTCCAGTATATAGTCCACAACAACAGCTGATAATGAAAGACTGCCACACTTTATTCAAAAGACCTAGAGATATGTTTGGTAACCTGAATGAATTTAAAATTAATTTGCTATATTTTAGATCAATATATTTGTTTCCTTAAAATTTTAATTAACTTTAACTTTATTCTAATCTGAATTATAAATAATTTATTTCTGTATAAAATAATACTACTTTTAAAAACACATTTGATTTTCTTTTTTAATCAATGTAGAATGTGTAACTTCTAAGATTAGTGCTCTGTTTTAGGACAAGAAATGAAAACCAATGCAATATGATGAATGTCCAAAAGATGAGATCATTTTTGCTTTTAAACAGCGTGTGTGTCTGTGTGTGTGTGTGTGTGGTGTGTGTGTGTGTGTGTGTGTGTGTGTGTGTGTGTGTGTGTGTGTGTGTGTGTGTGTGATTTTGGTTGGGTGACAGTTACAGTTTGACAAGAGTTTACAGTTTGACAAAAGCACAATGTTGTGTTTTACACAAATATAAGTAGGCTAAACACTTTTTGCAGTTTTAATGATGTCCTGTATGAAAATGACGGAGTATGTTTTTCGATCGCGCCCGTGCCTCTCTCTCTCTGACACACACACACACATTCCAGCATTGCAATCTTGACATCGCAGCCTGTTTTTTTTGCTGCATTCACACCAAACGCGAATAGAGCATCAAATTCGCGTCTAGTTCGATGATTGAACAGTTTGAATCCATTCGCGCGTCCAAAGTGAATAGGACGCGCCGCGCGCGTATAATGATAAAGCGAGCATTTGAAGCGATATTCATGGGTTTCATCAGGTCCCTTTCCACAGGTGTATTAATCAAGCACAATGCAGTCTGCATTCATAATCTAGGTGCTTGATTTTATACACCTGTGGAAAGGGACCTGATGAAACCCATGAATAGACGCGCGTTCAGAGCTAAGGCGGGGCTACAGATTAGGTGTCCGTCCCTAAAGAACCCGCATATGTCTATGCGCGTATCTAACAGTATCGTTAGTTCCATATTACATTAAATAATGTGCACGCGAGTTTTATTTATTTTTATACCGTGTATTCTCTGTGTAAATCCATGCACCGAACGTACGTTCAGTACGAATACATGTACCGTTCCACCCCTAATAGGTATCGTATCGGATAATTTTTTTTCTCCCCTCCGATATCCGATCTAGCGTTTTGGGCCAGTATTGGCACGATACCGATGCCGTGGATCGGATCGGGACATCCCTAATATATATATATGAAAATTTTAGCCGATACCGATAACCGATAATTCTTTATATTTGAAAGCAGATAACCGATATATATATATATATATTGGCTGAACATTTTGGCTGATACCGATAACCGATAAACTAATAAAAAATCATCGGAATTATCGGTATCGGCCAAAATAACCGATAATTCTTTATATTTGAAAGCATTACATATATATATATATATATATATAATATCGGTTATCTGCTTTCAAATATAAAGAATTATCGGTTATCGGTATCGGCCAAAATTTTCATATCGGTGCATCACTACCTAAAATAATGTGCAACTGAGTTAATAGATGTAGACAAAAATGTAATATGATGTGATGGACTCAGTATGTTGTGAGGTTTGGTCAACTCACCATTGAAGCTGACCGACCGGATGTACTTCAGGAGCTTCTTGCCACCAGCGTGCTCCATCTCCTGACAAACGCCCGACTGGTCGGGACAAAGGTCCTTCTGCATGTTGTGCAGGGCGTGGGCCATGGCGTACACCGCGTCGATCACAAACTGCACCTTCCCTTCCTGCTCGTATTTGGAGTCTAATCCTATTCGCTCTTGCCCTGGAAGGAAGAAAGAAAACAAAAAGTCAAAGTAGAGTGAAGACTTTCAAACATCTGTAGCAAGATGTGTGCCTAAATGCTCTCGCAGGAGCACGTAGAAACAAAGGAATAGGATAAACGAAGTCAACTCTGGAAGCTTTTGAAAAAAATGTGAGGTAAAGTACAAAAGCAATGAAAGTTATCACACTTTAGGAACAATCTTTCATTTGAAAAGCCTTGGCGTGTTTTGGCCGCTATCTTTAACACGGTGAAAAGTAATGCCTGAAATTGTAGGTGCTTATCTTACTTTGGTCTCTAATGTTGTCACATTTTTGCTATCTTCATCTTGGGTGGTTTAGAGATTTTTTTCCAGCGATAGCTCAAAGGCAGTGTCGAGTGTAACTACCTAAAAGTAGATTCAATAACATGACAAGTTGTCAATCGTGTAGCTTTTTTTTAATAACCTTGTGAAAAAGAAGTGTGCTTAATTGTATTGAATGTGCACTTGTAGTGAACTTTCAGATAATATATGTATGAAATAAAATCCACTCAAGTGTACTTAAAGAGAATACGCTTTCATGACAGTGTTTCTTAATACACTTTTAAAAAGTGCACTTTTAAATTCAAATTAAAGGTTACTTTAAAATACTTTTTAAATCTTTGTTTTAATAATATTTTGTTGTGCTTCAAATAAGTACTTATTTGAATGTGTTTATTAACATACTAAAGTACATTTAAGGCACTTAAATAATTAAATAACATTATTTTAACCACAGTGTTTTATTCAATATTATATTTAAAGTTAATATATTTAGAGTCCCACAAATAATTGTATCCCTTAAAACTCACCTTTGATCACCAAAATTACATATTTAAAAGTTTTTTCCATGAAAATTCTTCATGCCTTAAAATAGCTTGAATGTAACTCTCCACCCGTGTCTCATTTAGTAATCGCGGTTCTATGAATATGTAAATGAGCCCCGCCTCCACTCCCTCACTCCAGCTCAGAGATCCACTCGTTGACGATCACACGTTGATCTGATTGGTTACAAGGTAGTTTGTGACGTCAGAAACACCAGCGATTTCAAACTGTGTTTTTGAGACTGTCTTTGATTCACTGCAGTTTTAAGGAGAAAATACTCAGCAATGCTGTCGACTTATGAATTTACACATGGTTTGTATTAAAGCATATTAAAAACACCACATAGACATTAGGGCTTGCACAGACTAGTCGAGTAGTCGAGAGATCGACTACTTCAACCACTATTCGGCACTGTCGGAAACAATCGACTACTCGAGCACCCGTTAACCATAAATTAATTCAAAATGGCGAACATCACCAACAGACACCACACATCAGATGTGTGGAAGTATTTCATCAAGGATGACAAAAATATCGTAATTTGCCAACTCTGTAAGGAGCCGTTCACATCTCGCGTCTAAAACGCTCTCCTTCTTTCCACAAGTGCTTGCGCTCCCATGGCGCCTGTCATTGCTATGCAACCATGAACTGCGCTCTCCATGATGACGAGGAAGTATCAGCAAAGGATTAATGATTTCTAGCCCTTGCATTAGCTTTATTACCACTAGATATATTTATGGAGATGAGTAATAAAAACCCGCCCTGTACAGCTATGATCAGCTGTTCGGCCGAGCTTTCGATGTTGTTACGGAAATGCAAGCTTATCGGTTGGTTTTTGTCTCATGACCTGCGCACCGCTTGCGGCATTCTGACAAGTTGAGATGTTTTCATCTCGCCGCGGCATAGGCGCGCCTGGAAAATGAGCGCGCCGCGACCGCGTCGCTTCCATTATGAGCGCGCTTGCCACACGCCTACATTTGAAATGACAAACTTTAGCGCGCAAAAGACGCGGTATGTGAACGGCCCCTAAAAGCGGACATTGCGTCAGAAATGAAAGGCAAAAACGGTTATTTATTTGGCTTTACTCTGTGTTACATGAAAATTAAAATATGTAATGTCATACTCATAATTATAATGTTTTAAGAGTTTACATATGTAATTGTTGCATTAGGCTATGAATTGGGCTAATAAACATTTATTGATAATAACTATTTCATGTCTTTTCATTTACAGTCGCATGAACCACGAGTAGTCGAGTAACTCGAATATTGTTTTGATAAGAAATCGACTAGCAGAAATCAGTAGTTGTGCAACCCCTAATAGACATATAAACAACATTAAAAGCTTAATTTCACTACAGGGGGGCTTTAAATGCACTAAATTGCAACTTCATCATTAACAAATGTGCAATTATGACATTCAAGTTTCAATTCTAATGGCATTAAAGTATATTTTAGTTTACCATAAATGATTGTCAGTACATTCAGCATTACACTTTAACCATATAGAATAAATTATGGAATTACATATAAAGATGTAAGTGGATAAAAAAGCACTATTAAGTGCCTTTAATATAAATTTAAACTATAATACATTTTCATTCAATTGTAAATAACATGCAGTTAAGAGACCAAAACATTATTCTTAGTAGTTTCATTTATAATGTCTTTTATATAACACTCTTTTTAAAAGTATGCTAAAGTGTACTTTTTTGCCACAAGAAAAAGTACAACAAAAGTGGCAGGCTGTTTTTATAGCATTAGCCACATTTAGCACGGTTTCCCCGTATACTGTAGAAACTGTGTTAAACAAATTATAAATATAAGACATATATATGTAAAAGGGTAAAATACATATCTGAATAGGTATTTCCTCAATGTAGCTATACAATCTACTTTTGTGAGTAGCGTTTAGTATAGCTTATTTAGCTTTTTTTTGCAGTTAGCTTTTAGCATGGAAGCTACATGGAAGTTTTACAATTTCTTTAAGTGTTGATACATTTTCTGCTGAAAAGGGAAGTTGGGTGAGGCATTTCAAAGGATTCATTCTCTTTATTAAAATATCAAAAAGGCTTTAGCTACATCATAGCCATTAATCACGGTTTGTTAGCTGCTAATACGCTTTTGTAGGGACACTCACATTCTAGACAGCATTTGATTGGACGAAAATTTGTCTAGTGCAGGATGAGTCATCAATAGTTTGTTTTGTTTTCCCAGAAGAGACTGTCATTTATGAGAGACTGAATCTGCTAAAAGTACATTTTGTCAATTCTATGAACATGTTAGCACATAGATTAGCCTCATGGCGAATAGACAGAGTCTTTGCTGTGACAAATCGGTAGGAAATTTTTACTAAATGACTTTTCTCTTCAGAAATGTCACTGAGAGTCAAGATAATTTGCAATGCATTAATGGGAAATGTATTCCACACACAATCTTCTCAGGATCTGACCTAGTGAGTATACCTTTACCTAAACATGTCTTAATAACAACAGTGGCCAGACTTTAGGCTCACCCTAAACTGCGAGGAAAACCGTGACAGTTCTATTAAGTGCTGCTTTTCCCTGATCCACTGGTGGAAGTTCTCATGGGACATCAATGGAGTTCAGGCAATATTCTAAGCGATTTCTCTCCAATTAGCTCTGCCGTCGTCCAGATCTGACACCCACCTTTAAATGCCAGTCTGGGTTCCCCAGGGACGCTCTTATAGTCTGTCTTTCCACAATAACGCCTTTCATTAAACATACTATACAGCTGGCTTAGTCGGCTCTTCTGTCCCGCCAAGCGTGGCTAACTCAAATATGTGTATTTTCGAGACAGCTTCATCATAAATGGCCCTAGTCTGATGGGGAAGGAATGGGTGACTCTAATAGTGCCTGACAGAACAGGAAAACTAGCTTGGGGAAATATCAGCTCATCCAAAAGTGCTATTAGATATTTTCAGCGAGCTTGAGACATCCCCATCTGGGATTGGACTTCATCCACAATGATTGGATCTCATTATTTAGATGATATTTACTTGAAAGATGATTGACCGACGTCTTGAAGACATCCTTTGAAAAAATACCCAACTTGCAGGACTTTCTTTCTGTCATTAGTGAAGGGCTATTGAGATGCCAACGGAAGCTTTCTCCATGTAATATAGACCTCCTTGGTATAAAAAGAAAAGGTTGCATTTCACCTAGACCTGGGGTTTCAATAAAAATGAGATTGTATGCATGTATCCTTAACCATTTGTCAAGATAGATTCTGTAGTTAAAGAGGTTTTACACTTTCTCAACATCTCGATGGCATCAAATTAAAGGTTATGACAATTCATCTCAACATGGTCAGCACAAAAACCTTGAGGGATTCAGATCAATAGACATCAATGACCCCAGGCGGTGACAAAAACCCCATTCTGGCAGAGGTTCGTTCACGCTGAAGGTCACAACAACCATTAGAAAATAATAAGCTGCTCTCATGGTGACAGATATCTTGTTCAACAATACTTCACAATTACACCTAGTTGCCATTGACAGAAATGAGTACTGAGCTCAGAAGCTTTTTAGAAAATTGCCTCAGTCTCTAATTTATCTTTTCTTTTTGTCACAAATTACTACTTCTGAAGGTATCGACCAGAAATGAATTGCGATACATTTGCGTCATCAACGCGAGTACTACATTGCGCACTAGCAGCAGCTGTTTAGCACTTTTAGCTAGGTAAGCATTCAGTAGGAAAAAAGGGCAAATAAAAAAATACAACCAAGTTTGAAGCCAAATTGCATTTAAACATAATTGACTCCACAAAAACCGTACTTGAGGCTATGCCGCTTTGGCATTGTTCACTCGTGTACACTGTAAACAAAAATCAGCTAATTTTACACAAAAAAAAAAAAAAACAGCTAAGGTTGCCAGTAAAAAAAAAAAAATAAAAAAAAAAACATTTTAGGGTAGAAACATAACTGATTAAATGAAAATAAAAAACATCAAATTTGAAGTGTCACACGAGGAATTATGGGAATGTCAATTTACGGTTCTTCAATTAAAACTGATTAGATTACTTTTTCACTTCCAAAAAAAAATAAAAATAATGAAATTATCAAACTGTAAAATTACATGAAATGTCCCATTAGATGTATTACAGTTTTTCACTGTATACAGTAAGGCAACTTTTTTACAGTCTTTTACCCTTAAAATTACACACTTTTTTATTTTCATTTTTTACACAGTATCCCAGTTCGGGAAACAGCTTTCACTTCAAACAAACATGAACTTGGATCTTCAGCAAAAGCTCTACTGAATGTCCTGAACTCTTTTTTGACTGCAGTGGTGAATATATATATATAAAAAAAAGAGCCTCATTTGATTAAATTCAATTCCTAAGTGATAAGAACAAACTCCATTTTGGAAAATAAATCTTGATATATGTTTAAGCTAATTGGAGAGCCGGTTTCCAACTTGCATGAAATTTTCCTAATCTGTATCAGCCATATGCTATTTAAACTGCAAATTTATTATGTTTTTTTTTTTTTTGTGTGTGTGTGTGATGAAAACAGGCCAGGTGTTAATGCAGAATAAAACAGACTTGATGTACACATGCACTTAAAAGATTTAAGCAAATGTCATGTTTAATGTCAGGTCATTTCATAATTCCATTGCGTTTAATATTAATAATTGGCTTTTATTCAAATTCTAAATCTAAAGCCCACAACATACTTCAGTTTTGAAGCGAATGCTTATACAGCCGAACGCATAGCCATTCAGACTATACTCCATTTCCCAACACAGGTGATTGACATGTGCACTAGAAAGCTACATCCTTGTTTAATATCTGCGATTTTCTCACCAAAACTATGATCGATTTCAATTCTTTGTACTCTTTTAAATTAGAGTCACGTGTTTCTATTAACACTTTAATGCATACCTTGTTCTTTAGTGGACCAGGATGTCATTCACTATACCCTCCTCCTCATTCATAGACATCAACCTTCTTAGTATTGCTCCATCAATTCATTATAAACAATATAACAAAAAATAAATAAATAAATAAATAAATAGAAAAGAAAGTCTGTTTTCCCATTCATTTTTTGTAAAAATTGTACAGGGTCACTAACGAACTGAGGTATGTAACAGTATGTATATTTTTTTCTGCACAACAATAAGTGAATCTTTGATGATTGAATAACTGCAATTCACCTTTATTCCTCAAGTGTTCCTGAAGTGATGTTTCACTCATAGTTACCGCAGGCAGAAAACAAATGAATAGGAAGTATCATCAGCAAAACTTGAAATGGCTCAGCGATTTACGGCAGAGCAAGTCCTGAATGCAATCAAATATTATTGTCACTGTCACTTGATGGTGGATCTGGTGAAGAAGCTGTCAGCGATCAAAATATTGATTTTGAAGATGTTGAAAATGATAGTTTTGTGAATATGTTTGAGATGGTGAATATGAGCCAGATGCTGAATGTACTGGGTAATGAGCTGATGTTATAAAACATCTGCTCAAACTGAACCCTTCCGAGCTCCAAAAGATAACAAAATATGCTTTATTTTATTCTTCTGTAATTGTTACTCTATATCAGGAGAGTTTTATATTATCGCGACAGGTCCATCCGTGATAGATATAGATGCGGTGCTAAAGACCCGAATATGTAATAATGATTGTCGAAACATTCATAAGGGTTAATGCAGTCATATACACGGGCACCAGTTGTTGTGTTTCCAGTAGTTTCTCGATTTTCCATCTCTTCCGATGTGCCCAGCCAGTGTTGCCACCTTGTGGACAAATTAATTAAACAACTAATGTGCGAGCCTAGCATACACAGTGTGTACGGTTTGAATCTGACTGCAATTTACGTCAAAAAATGTACGTCACATGCTCTGCGCACATACCCTAGCATGTGTGTAAAAACCGACGTTTACTTTAAGCTTTATGCTTATAAAGTAACCATCAAATGTGCACAATTAGTTTTTTTCAGCATTTCACGTCACATTTTCAATACAGCTTGTGAAGATAAAAGTGGTAAAACACATCTCAGGACAATTCCCTTGCATCTAGCGGTTTCCGAATGTAAAGATGTGTTCCATGAGTCTGCGTCTGCACATTGCAAAAGAAAACCGGCTACTTTTAGTTCTCCTTGTAAGAGATAATTAAGAGATGTGGACCCACTGTGGAGCCAGCCTGAGGCAACTCTACCCACAATCCTTTATTCTAAAACAAACCGATGCAGCCATTCATGAGCGCAAACAGAGCGCCTCACCATCCACCCCTCCTCGCAAAAGATTTCTTTTGATCTCCAAAATACCTATTAGGCATTTCAGAGCTAATTAGGTAGCTTGATTGTGTTTAAGTAGGAAATAAAAGTGGTAAAAGGTAACACGTCCTTCCCTATCACTATAAAAGAGACTTCACTGCTGGTGCCACTAAATTAAGGCCCTGTTTACAGCTGGTGTTAAGATGCGTTTTGGTCGATCGGATCACAAGGAGACGAGGGAGACACATTCCCGTTTACACCTGGTGTTTTAATCCGTCTCTTTTGTCCATTCGACCCCTTCTTTCCTGATTTCTTCAAAGTGAGGGTCTATGGGAGGGTAAATGTATGTGTGTTTTTTTTTTTTTTTTTTTTTTTTTTTTTTTTATCCAATGGATGAAATAAGCTCACGCAATTTACATATGAGCGCGACTGGAGACAGAAAAACACACAGAGAACATCAGCTTTAGTTTCTGTTCTGAAACCCATAAGATCACGCCGAACGTGTGTTAGGAATCAGGAATGGTTAGAGAACATTGTGCTTGGTACGTTTTTCCTCTTCAAGCCAAACTTGGGTCTTCAGTCGACAAAGTTTAAATCCCGTCTGACTGGCGCACTTCCCATAATGTTTACGCGTTAGGTCAGTAGGAGGAGAGTAGACGGTCTTTTGTGGCTGTTTGAACACATTCGACCACATGAGCGTTTACACTACGAAAGCAATCCGGTTGAATGCCTTTTCAACTACCTCTGGAAGTGGTTGAAAGTGGACGAGCTCAAAACGTTTTAGACCCCGTTTACACCTGTATTTAGCCTCGTCCACTTGTGATCCGATCGACCAAAACGCATCTTAATACCAAATGTAAACAGGGCCTAAATTAATCCAGAACGTCATTCCGGAACCTTCAAAAACCCAGTGGTTACAACAAGTGTGTATTCTATTTCAATCGAGAGCTGCTTTGATCTTGTCATGTCAGAACAATAAAGCCTCATTGAGTGGATAGATGGATGGATATATGGTTAGAAGGAAGTAGGGGTGTTTTTTGCCTCCGATACGCAGGGTACTACTCGGCTGTCACTCTCATTATTATCAAGCTATAATTCTGCAAAACCTGCCACTGAAAATGGAAGCGATCCTGGAGCATGTGCTACATAGATAAACATAGCATGTAATTATGGTGAATAAGATGTCTGTGGGCTGATTGGCGCCTGCTGAAAGAGGTCAAAAAAGGAAAGGAACGAATCCGGTTGTCCCCGTTTCCTCGGAACAGAACATCCTACACAAGAACCGTTTGTTTGTGACCGATACAACACACTGAGACTCACACAAAGAGCAAAACTGTTATGACAATCAATCGAGCTGATTGGATGACTAGTGTTTATCAAGTCAACGTGAACTTTCTGAGTAAATGTATTTTGAGACACATTTGAAATAGTCAATGCAAATGTCATGTGGGTTCATATGAATGTTATTACCCCCAAAACTTTGTATTCATAAACTTTCATTAAAAACGTTGCTCCAACGCGGAATGCTCAGTTTTTACAATCCACAAAACAAAAATCTAAATATAAAACCAAATCCTGGCCTATACAGTACTTATAAAGTACCAAATGCACCACATTATGGAGGTAAAAGAGGTTTTCACATTGGTTTCCTTGAATATGTTCCAGAATTAGTGTCCCTCAGACAAACAATAAGAAATATTTTTATCTACTTTTACTAGAATGACAAATGCAATGCAGAAATGCTAATGTAAAGGTAAATGACAACTTTTCAGTGAAGGAAAATCTTGATTCGCAAATATGTTGTGAATTATGTCTCATGTCGACTTCGAAGCAGTTCACACACAGAATCAAGACCTGTATATTTAATAAAAAGCATTTAGTACAAGGCTGCAAAAAGTGTGTCATTCTGAACATTTATATTGAAAACTCTGATGACAGCAATTCCACAGATGGAGTTTCCCATTTATGTTTTCTTTTGTGAAGGAACTTAGAAGCTGTCATTTTCATGAAGTGCCATTGCGAGTCTAAATTCAAACACTCCGGTGCCCAGAGGACTCTGAACTCCAGCTCTTCACTCCAAAAAGGGCTTTAAATGCATTCCAATGTCACTCCGAAAGAGAGATGAAAGTGGTGGAAAAGCACAGCATAAGCAAACGTTTCTCCGAGCATTTTGTCTTGTTGTGCGGTAAAAGTATTTAAAGACTTTCTTTAAGACATTTACATGAGAAAGTTCTAATATTAATAATATATTAAGACTTTTTTCATAGAATGTCTTGAATTAAGTTTATTTTTCATACCCTATAAATAAATAAAAAATATATAATATAAATAATGGTAAAATGTTTGTTTTAAGCATAAACTATATAGTTAGATTTATTGAGGTCTTTTAGATAGAAAAATAAATTCTTCACTGTAAATTATTTTTACATAAAGAAATGATTATGAAAAATATCTTTAAAATAACGTACGTTCACATGAAGACTCCACTCATATCAGCAGGCCAGATGTTTTATTTTTATGGAGCGGGTCTCTTGATGGGGGCCGCCATGTTGAGGTCACATGACCAGAAAAAATACTTTGATTTAAGTCTAAACCCCATAGAGTGCAACAGCCGGGTAAAAACTTAATTCATATTCTCCATAGGAAAATATATTTTTAAGGATAACTTATAAACCTTTAAAGACAGCCTTACTGTGAGCCATGAGGTTGTTTATTGATAGAATTTGCTTCTGTTAAACCCGTCAGCCCGCATTATTTCAACTTAGTTTTAAAATAATCCTGTTTGACAGCGGAATTCCTGGAGGAAAAACCACATTACCCAAGATGCTGTACAGAAAATTTCACCAATCGGACGAAACAATCAAAACGTGCCAAAAGATCTCATTAGCTATGCCCACTTCCATTAGGAACCGCAAATGATATTGATCTCTCTACGCTCTCAAAATACTATGTATGCATATTTTGCAATATAATATATTGTTTTCATTTATAATAATTTTTTTTTTTTAAATGAGTAGTTTTATATTCCTCTATTATTTTTAATTTGATGATACTGTTCATAATGCTTCATGGGATTGTAGTTCTTTCCCTCACTAAAGTGGTTAAATACACAGTCTTGTACCTTTAGTCGGATTTTCAAATACCTTTTTGCTTCCAATCAAAGTTTGCAATGTTATGATTCACCTCATATTTGGTTGACTTGGTCTATGGCTTATAATGCTTTAATAATAATACTTTTTTGAAATCCCTATGGGAGAAATTAGTGAAAAAAAAAAAGAAAAACTTCTGGAACCAACAGCATATTATCGGACACTTTGTTTGCGAAATATACTATTTTCAAGAAAACACTTTGTAAATAAAACAAAAAAGTTGTGTAGCTGAAATAAACTAAATTAAAGATACATAAAAAAAAATAAAAATAAAAAAAAACGAATTATCTTACTAAATGACAATATCTTGTTTTAAAGACATCTAGTTTGACTACAAGTCAAAAGACAAAATATATTGATTAACAAAATGTGTGTTTGTTGCCTGTTAGAATTTTGGCACGAGGTACCAAAAACTGACAGCTATATTGCTGCTAACTATCTCAATACGTCTTACTAATGTTGGAGGTGGAGAACGTGCCATGCATGTAATGACCTGTGTGCAGGAGCACATCAGAGAACCCCAAAATTTGATTACAAATTCACAGTGACTTTCCAATCTAGCCATCTTTAATTGTGTCTTCTCTTGTACAATCGTGATCCTGGACTACAGCCAACTCCTCTCTCGCCTCTCCCATGTCATCCATCAGACCTGACTCTCCTTTGCCCTCTAGCGCACACTGTTGTTCCAGGGACGGCACCATGTGCTTTCTCTCTCATCACATACTCGAGCCCTTGATGTCTGTAAATTGGCCCTCACACCGACGGCGTCTCCGGGCGATATAGAGTGGTGTTGCCAGCTGTCGCTGACAGAAACTGCCGCCACCTCCAGTTCTTGAATATCTCACCTCGTTGTGCAGAGACTCCCGGAGCAGACAGGACACTCGATAAACGAGATTTCCCAATGGCTACGTCTCGCAGAGACCACAAACTGGTGAATCTAAAACTTTTGGATGACATACAGCTCATATCTCTATCTCTGTGAGCTACCAAAACCACACATGGAAAAAAACACAACAAATCCAACGCTATCTCACGACCAATCTGTACTAATTTGTAGGAGGGAGTAAAAGGTGGCTAATTCATATGAATTTGTATGACCTCACTCGTACGAATTCGTACGATTTGTCTAAACCACAGTGATGGGTAGGTTTAGGGGCGGGGTCAGGGGTAGGTCATTCCTACGAATTCATATGAATTGGGAAACCTGTAAAATATGTACGATTTAGCAAAAATCGTCCGAATTGAAACGCAAAAATTCGCCACCTCGTAAAATACGTACGAATTGCTGTGAGATCGGGTTGAACAAATCACACTAAATAACGTATCAGACAACGGTTCATCTAGTGTGCCTGAGTTCACACCGAAAGCAAACATATTAAGCTCTCAAATATAGGACTGGCTTTTCTATATGTGAGAAATTGTGACCATTTTGATGAGCCTCAAATCCATATCCAAATCCATTGGTCTCAAATCCAGAGATAGAAGTTTCTACTCAGATAGCCAGGCTTTTAATAAATTGCCTACAGTTTCTATTTTGCAACTTAATCTGGCCAATAATTTTCCGAGTTTTTACGTGCCGTTTAGTGGGCACAACATACAAAAAAGTTGGTACCACAATAATAGACAATCATGGAATACAAAATGCACAAAAAAAGACCAGCAAGGTTAACGATTTTCAGTCAGGTCTTGCCGTCTTTGTGTGCAATGTGCACCAGACGGTTTCCAAACAGACTGTGGGCGATCTGTGGGCGTGCCGGCAGTCCATCTGATGCTACTACGAACTTGATATAATGTGTAGGCGACAGACACATAGTTTCTACCAGATCCAAGTAGGTTCAATGTGGTGTAGATCGCAGATCAGCTCGGCTACCATTTAAAGGGCCCATTTTGACCTGGTAGACTATTTTGTTGTAGCTGATTAGAGCTGCTAGACCACCTTGGACCTGCAAGAAACCGCTCCAATGTGTTTTGTGACGTGAATTATTGGCTGCCAAGAACATGAAACCACTGAAATTCAATGTTGCACAATAAACAGTTTTGTACTGCATTGGTTCCTCACTGTAAAATATGGATCCTGCAGCACCCAAAAGTTGCTGTACGCTTTCCTCTGTTTTTTTTTCCTACATGACAGCCGTGCACGTCATTAGTCAATTAACTGAGTTGTCACAGTTTTCATGGGTTCAAATATCAATACATTTCTTTGGACAGGCATCATATTTCTCATGGAAATTTGAAGGGACAGATTATACAATACAGAACAATTCTGGGTAACAATTTCTTTGTCATGCTTTTTATTTTGTTAGCATGTAGTCAATAGTATTGATTCTTACATTAATTACTCTAGATACTCCAGAGATACACCCATTGTGCGGATATTGACTTAACCACAGGCTACAGGACAGAATACAGGCACTATACAATTTCAAAATTATTTTACAAATTAGAAATAACATTTTCAGTAATTATGCATACTATTGCTTAAAATGTAATGTCCTGCTCAATTTTGGATAATTGCCTCCAAAGCTATACCTAAAATATTAAAAATAAGAGATGAAAACTACATTGTGTGCATGCTTCTTTTATGCTGTTATAAATATTCCCAAATTTTGGTTGACAATCTTCATGCACGTGTACTCTGTCTTGTAGCTGACTGGGAATTGGGAACCAGTCAGCCTGAACTAGCCATGATGAGCTGAGGGAAGATTATGTAATGGGGAGCTCTGTTACAGAGGAGAATGTGCTTTATATTCAGAAACGCAGCACTAATAAGCCGGAGTCAATGAGCCTGACAGGGTTCTTCAGGTTTAGCCAAAAAAAGCTAGGAAACTGTGGTAACTTTCATATTTTGCATTCACTGCAGCAAGTGTCTTAATAAAGACTGGCAGGTTTGTAATTCCCTGCTGGAAAAAACAGCTAAAGCTGGTAGCTATGTTTTTGAACACGGTATCTGGTTATTAGCTGGTCTAAGCTGGTTGTTAGCTGGTCCAAGCTGGTCATTAGGTGGTCAACCAGTTACCATGCACTTAATCAAGCACTGTATTACCAGCCGGTAGCTGGTTTGCTGCTGTTAATAATGCTAAAGTCCAACCTAAGCCAGTTATCATCTACCAAAATTCTGTACAGTTACCAGCTTAAGCAGGATTCCAGCAAGGATGTCGGTACTCACAGAAAGAAAACCTGAATTTCAAAGCATGACGTGTTTTTGGACCAAAAAATAGCTATTAACGTTTACCTGTGCACTTTCTACTAGTGTCTTCTTTCTTTGAGGAACTCATGAGCTTGCAGTTGAAGTTCTCCTCCCAGTACTCAGCGAACCAGACATTTCTTCTGTTGTTCTCCAGTGTGCGTGACATAAAGTAGGTGTCGAAACCTGAAAAGGACAAGGCAGCACCATTAACAATAGCATCAGGTTATCAGTGACTTTCCCTGAAAATCCATATACTTTAGTACTTCTAATGACGAAACCAGATATCTAACTAGTAATGTCAGAACAGTGCCAAGTTTTTCATAATTTCCAACACTCTCATTGTAGGTTAACGTACGTAAAAAATAAAAATAAAAAAATATTCATACGATCTTCATGCTAACTTGTTTTTTCTATAAATTGTAAATTTTCATACTAACATCATATCGTATAAATATCTTTTATCGCAAAATTGCCACCTCATAAAATAGTTAAGTTTTCTCAGGAGATCGGGTTGTTATTTTAGTCGTCATCACCCTGCTGAGAAAAAACTGAATTACTGACCTGTAATAATGTGTTGCTAGTATGCTGGTGTAATTAGTTGTAACTAGCTTAACCGTCAAGACTCCAGCTTCTCTAAGCAATTCAATCTCTGCATATGAACTTTTTTTTCTGCTTCCCCAACAAAATAATTAGTACCCTTACTTGACATTCTTTACATCAGGTAGTTTAGCATTTAATCAGACCGTTCGCAGACAAACAATAACATTTATCACTCTGGATGCCAAAGAGTCTTTTGAGTCTGTCCTTGTTGTTTGGCATCAAGGCTAAAAACATGCCTCATCTAAATAGGTTTGTGGTGTAATGAGGCTTTCATCCACAGTGTAGCTACAAGGACAAAGGTCAGCAGAACATTTAATTTTGCCAGAGGCACCGGCTAACCCTTACATAGTCATAGCTCATTTAAACTTTGTTTGCTTCTACTCTGTAGACTGCAAAGGAAGTGAGTCCAGGTCTGCCTTGCCCACTAGAAAATAAGTGTTAAGAAAGAGATAAGGTGTTATCATTAAGCTGCTACAGCAGAGCTGCCCTAAGCCAGTCAACAAATGCAGCTGAAGTCTTTAATGCACTCCTGGGCATTGCATACTCTTGAGTCGGAGCAAGCATTCGGCCTATCTGTGGTTCCCAAGTTCCATCCCCTGAGTTGGCATGTAGAGGGCTGACGGCTGTAGCTGTAGCTGTAGCAATTCTTCTGTGATCGGAGGTGAAGACTAAACATTTACTGTTTCATTTAATTTTTTTATATTATTTTTCTTTATTCATTTTCAAAATAATTTCATAATGTATTTTGTGAGAGTATGTTGTACATGTGTGCTGAGCAGGGAGAGCTATATTTTGCTTAGAGGTATGTGAGCAATGCAACGTTCACTGAGCAGAGATGTTCCAGTGATGATGATACATTAAATGTGAACAATTGGCATGTTCTTTACAAGGAAAGGAATGTTTCAACTGATGCAATGTACCACAAATGTATACACTGAGGGAAAGTGGATTGTACAATGTGTAAGCATGAGGTATACGTTCCATTTTTAAACGTAAGCAACATGTTTTTCTACCTTACAAGGAAGTTGTAAATCCCTCAGTGGTGTATATAAGCTCAATCCTTACTGTACTGACTCAGGGAAACATAGAGGCATGATGGGGTGAGGGAGGAGAAACACTGAGAAACATAGGGGCATGAGGGAGTGAGGGAGGAGAAACACTGAGAAACATAGAGGCATGAGGGGGTGAGGAAGGAGAAACACTGAGAAACATAGGGGCATGAGGGAGTGAGGGAGGAGAAACACTGAGAAACATAGAGGCATGAGGGGGTGAGGAAGGAGAAACATAGAGAAACCATTACAGCTGGCATTATGGGGTGAGAGAATAGAGAAATGGGGAACAGAGAAATCTGGAATGAAGACCTCCTGACCTATAGCCTTATTCTGCAATGCCTGTTTCTCTCTGTCTGATACATGTATAAAATAATAAATAGAAATATCTTGGCAAAAGTAACTGGTGTATCTTCCGTGATTCAACCATAACGGGGAGAAAGCATGATTTTCAAATCTACAGGTAGAATCAAGGTACTCAAAGTGCACATAAATCACTTATTGAGACTTTTTTTGGCAGAAAGTAGACTGTAGTGTTGGGTTCGAGTCCACCTTAGTCGAGCCCGAGTCGAGTACAAGTCTTAAACTAATCGAGTCCAGGTCAAGTCCGAGTCCAAAAGGGGCAGAGTCCGAGATGAGTCAGAGTCCAACTAAACAATACTGTATTTCATTAGGTCAATATCTTTTTTTAAACCTCAACAATGTCAACTTTAAATGTAACAAAAGCAAACCTTTATTGCATCTTGCCATTTTGATTTCTTGTCTTCTCATAATTAGTAGTCTGCTCAGCAAACTTAAAGTCATGTAATGGAAGTTATGGCCAACTTAATTTCTATATTGTGACTTTTCTGAGTGAAACAGCTTTTTAAATGCAAAAAGCTAGGGTGGGGTGGGACTTGACTTATGCAGCGATATAAATTTATGAATTCAAGACGGGGGTGGTAATCGGGGTTGCTTGGTGAATGGAAACAGCCTATTGGGACCTGAAGAGCCGAAAATGCAAAGTGGTAAGGGGACAGGGGAGGGGACAGACCTACAGTCTTTGCAATGGTATGCACTGTTTTTAAAGCTATAACTCAGGGCCAACTCGAAACTGTTTCATTTTTGAATGCATTTATAATTAACAAATTACATTGGAAGTTTATTGTATGGATCTATGTTTTCAAATTGATGAATATTTTGGTAGTGCTTTGCCCTGCCTGCCTATACACGCGAAACACCTGCAAATAATTACGGTATATTTCCATATTTACCATAGTAAAAACTAATTCGTATATAAAACAAAAGGGATTTTTTGTTGTTGTTGTTGGCGTTTCTGAATTTTGACCCCTGTAAACTACTGCTTCAAAGATGATAGAAACATTATTTTCCTTTGAAACTAGAAGCTGCCACCATGATTAAAAAAAAAAAAAAAAAAAAAAAAAAAAAAACCCCGATTAGGCTACTAGTCAAAATAATGTATGTAAAAATTTAAAGCAAAATGACAAATAAACATATTAATCAAAAATACAAATGAAATAATTAGTTTTTCATGTAGGTCTACGGTATACTAGTATAGGCTACTACAGAAATAGCCTACTACAGACATTTAAGAAAGTAAATGTAAAAAAAACTTAAATCAGATAATCTTCACTCTATGCATTAAATATAAATGATCATTATTATTTAGTCAAGAGAAGTGAATTATTCTCTCTTTAATTTTTTTATATATATATATTTTTTTTATTATGATTAAGGACACATACAAGAGCAGGTTTATTAGGCTGCTATCACTTTAAGATTTGATGGACAGATCCAATATACTGACACATCTGATTTTACCCAACTGTTTACATTCACTTAAGACATAACTGACTGTTTACGTGAATACTCACTGAGCCGGCCACTGAGAAGCACAATAAGATGTGAAAGAGAATTTAATTTGGTATTCACTCGCTGACTGATGAGCTGTATCGAATGCCTCGGACTATAAACAAAACAAAAAAAACAAAACAAAAAAAACATGTTAATGATTTACTTTCGTGACAATGCAGTGACAATGCACCCGATCTGGCTAGTGCCAATTCCGTCTCAAAACTGTCCCGAGCATAATTCACCGAATTCCTGGACTCTGGAACATTTTTTGAGTCAAGTCTGAGAAAAAATGCATCCGAGTCTGTGACAAGTCCGTGAAAAGTTGTACTCAAGTCCGAGTTTGAGTTCCCCGATAGCGAGAAAGAGTAAAAATAAGCATTTGCCAGCCAGATTCGATTTGACATTTCCCACATGATCACAAGAATGTGCATTTTTGCATTTCTTGTACAAACAATTGACATAAGAATGGCTTTACAAACTATTTGTGAGCCAGATTTGAATTGAATGCAATTATTCAATTGAACTACAATTGAAAAAGCAATAAAAAAAAAGATCTACAAATGATTCATACAGAAATTTGAACAGCTCATGTAGGACAGAATGAGCGAATAGAGATAGGGAATGTAACCGTGAACCGTTGCGAGCCAGATTCAAACCCACATTTCCCAAGTGATCACAACAATTAGGCACTACCACTAGGGTTAACATCATACGTCGAGCCAAAGGTCACTTTTCCGCCTGAGCTAGACGTGTGTATGCCCGTTACTTTTTAATATAACTCCGATGTGTTTGTCTGAAAGATGAAAGTCGTATACACCTAGGATGGCTTGAGGGTGAGTACATTATGGGATAGTTTTCATTAGTGGGTGAACTAATTATTGAAGCTAAATTATTCTTCAGGCTGATTGATACATGTTTTCAGTTTATTTGTCAGATGACCTCGAACAAATGTGCTCAACACATCACTTCACAGGCGTACTTGACTCAGAAACTGATCCTCAGCAGGTTTGCGTGCTCGCTCATAAATTCTACTAATTGCAGCTTATTTGTACAAAAGCCTTGTACACAAGAAACTCCCCAAGGCCTGTCTGTGTCATTTTCTCCATGTCTGGAGGACAAAGCTCAGAGCTTCACCTTTTGTTTAACGCGTTGAACAGCTGCTCTTTTGCCGAGCAATTAGCAGGCAGCCCGTGAACCTCCTCCATGGCGGGATTCATGAACTGTCCTTGCTATCCAGTAATGTTACTTTTTTTTAATAAATATTATCAAACTTTACATTACTCAAAAGCCATAGGGGGATTCCATTAGACATGAAAGCCATTAAATAAACCACTAGACATGAAATTATGATGGGGAGACAGTTTGCAACGATCCATTGCATATGGCGTCACATTCATAATGCATCTTCCTAATTTATTTAAATGGAAAGACCCATCAAAAACCCATTTAAAGCATTATATATATATATATATATATATATATATATATATATATATATATATATATATACTGCAAATATTGGTTAAGGTGGTAAATATATGTTACATTTACATATTTAGGTGTAATGTACAAGGAATAAACCACAACAAGGTAATAATAATGTCAAGTGTTTCAGGAAATATTGATATTTTATTTGATGAAAGGGATCGTGGATCAGTGTTGACACATAAACTAACACAGCTATGTAGGAAAACCATATATATACTCTTCCCTAGGGCACAAATTTCAACCAAAAAGATTGAAGACCAGCATGCATTCCTTTAAAGCGCATGTAGGCAGTCACATGTGTCTTTCCAGCTTTTCAACAGGCAGAGGCATGGAAGATTAATTCAGGCAGGCCTACGCCATTTCCTTCTGACTCCGCAACCCACGTTCCAATCCATTGTCATAGGAACCATGAAAGCAAATGAGAAAATGTTTCACACTACCACCTCACACATCCTGAACCAATTTATAAAACATTACGTTGAAGTTTTTAGACATCCCAAAGCCTCAAGAGGAACAGTTCCAGTTTGGGACGCTTCTCAGCTACGCCAGAAATCCGAACTGCTTGCGGCATCAAGCCATGCGAGAAACCTCAGGTGACAATCACTAGCTCTGACGACACTTCAAATAAAGCGCCTGAGCCTCGAGTGCCACGCTAGATCTTCAGCTCCTCGCAGCGATTTTATGAACGGTCCGCGGTTAAACGTTGCTCAGAGCCTGTAAGGAGAAAAGGCAAACCAAAGTGATCTCCAAATCAACAAGGATCACACTCCAAGCTGTCACTCTGCTTCGAGTGTCTCTGTGCGGCTGATATAACGTTGCTGCGGAGCGCAACCAGCTAATGCACTCACAATTTGTCTACGTCTCTGAAGTGAGCTCTAGACAGATGGGGGCTGACAACTTCAGATCGATTCTGCTAAAACAAGTCATTGGGGGGAGGTGGTGGGAAAATGTATAATAATTTCAATGGTGGTTTTTGTCAGATGAACAGAAAAATAAGGAAATAGGCTTGTTTTTGTTTTTGTTTTCAGAAAAAAAATGGCAGCATTAGCAGTAACAAAACATTTGCACAGTCTTTGACTAAAAAAATGAATACATTTTTAAAGTAGACTACCTATGCAAAACTGTAAGACCTTTGACTCTTTCAATGTCTTGGTTCCAAGTCTAAAATGTTCTGCTCAGTGTGGATTCAACCACTGTAGATAAAATGCTGAAATGCTTCCATTATTTTATTATGTTTAGAAACAGGTCATTAAACCAAACACTCCAATGCTGCAATCTACATTTTATTACTATTTTGTATTACAGTGCTTGCAAAGCACTAGTATATTGATATTACTTAGACATTCTGATTAGGGTTTGTTCTAAGTGTTAAACTTTTGTAATGAATTCTTCCTAAACTTGGAGATTTCATTTAAAGTCCCCCTGCAGTCAATAATTTTATCCCTTGACACATTTTTTGTCCTGATAAAATAATTTCTTAATGCTTTAATTTCTTTAATGTTACTACTTGCTTCATTTAGTATATGTGGATTCATGAATGTGCAAATTAGCCCACCTCCACTCACTCACACCAGCTTGGACTACCTGATCCAATCAGAAGTAAATGCTACACAAAGGCAAGTGGAAATACTGGTTTAATTCAGCCTTATATGTTTAAACCAGAAACTGATTCAGAAGAAGTGGAAGAGTGAATTATACAGGGTCGTATCCAAGTCAATGTATCAGAATGGTAATGCGTTTTATGTATCACTCTCTACAACGTTGGACAATGGACACATAACGGTTATTAATATGATTAGCCTTTGGCTTGACTATGTTATCAAACAGCTAATAATGTGTTGCTAATGCTACACAAACCATGTTCCCTTTCGAGGAAACATGTCCAATGACAACACTTTGGGGAGCGCCTTCAGCGTGACAGCTCCTGAAGCACATGTGCAACTTAGTACAATTCTGATTGGTGCAACTTCATCCTGCAACGTGGGCTGGCAGAATATAGATATAAAGGGAGCCGGCAGCTGTTGTCAGCTTTCTGATCTTCAGCAAGAGCTCTTAGTCTGTTAGCAAGCGGTCTTAGTGTAGTCTTAGTTGGTGTTGTCTGTCCCGTAGACCACACACACACACACACACACACACACACACACACACACATACATATACATATATATATATGGCCGGTGAACAGCACCAATTCAGAAAGTGTGTTCATCCACGTTTCACACAATCTGTGTGTTAGCTGCTTGGGAGCAGAGCATGCTCTGTCAGCCTTTGAGAGCGTAGATTGCGAACATTGCGAGCGTATGCCCTTGAGAACACTGCTCTCCCAGCTGGCGTTGTTTGACCAAAGCGACCACCTCTGCGCTCCACGCGGTGCGGGTCCTGCGGTTTCTGAGGCAACCCGGCAGCTTCTGAGGCAACCCTGCAGCTTCACTCGTAGGTATTGCAGACGGAGCTAGCGGAGGGGTTAGAGATGGCTTCGGCCCTTTCTCAGCCCTCATCTGCTAGCTCCAGCGCTCACACTCAGGATCCGGAAGCCCACTCCGCAGCTTCTTCCACCCCAAAAGAGGGTTTGAGGTTGGGCTTGTCTAGCTCAGAGGAGCAAGATGTGCACAACATTGAAACAAATGATTTGGGTGACTCACCATTCCTCTTTGATGCCCCGCTGTTGCCCACTGGTCTCTTCTGTGACGCTGTGGCCTCGGTCGTCGAGAGATTCCAGGAGGCAAATAAACAGGCTGCAGCCTTTCAGAAATGTTTCCCCTGTCACCATAAGTTCCATGAGGCTGCTGCCAAGGGGCTCCTCATACCGACAGACACAAAAGGAGAGTGTTGCTAATCGAGTTCCCCTCAACGATCATGGGGCTCGAGGCAACACTCTTAACCAAAGCCTGCGAAGGAGAAAATGGATCTGAGGACCATTACTCTCTCGAAGCAGGCTTCAGGAAAGAGTTCCTGATGGTCAGGTCAGGCCTCTGAGGGCACCCCCTCCGGAGGTGGAGCAAACTACACCCGCTCCTCGGAAGAGCCCTCAGGACGAACCCAAACCTCAATATCCGCCCATCGATATAGCGGCCGTGGAGGGTGCGCTCTCCATAGAGAGGCCTGTAGAAACATTGATTCAGTTAAACCCTGCTGTGAATTAGTTTCAGGACACCGAATCTGCTCTTATAAATACATTGAGTGCCAGCTTCGAGAGGTTGGTTCCTCTAGTAAATTTCATGGGAAGCACTGCCGAAAATATATCTCAGTGGGTGGTGCGCACTGTCCACAAAGGCTACAAACTCCAGTTTGGTTCTCACTCACCGAATTTCAAGAGTATATTGGAAAAATTGGTGGGCCCCGAACAGGTGCAGGTTATGGAGCAAGAAATTCAGTCTCTTCTGACGAAGGAGGCCATAGATCTCATTCCTCCCCCAGAGATAAATACCTGGTTCTATGGACAGTATTTTATAGTTCCAAAAAAGGATGAAGGGTTACGCCCCATTATAGATCTTCGTCAGCTGAACCAGTCTCAGGGGAGATTCAAGTTCAAGATGCTGACGATTCCTCTTATCATGAGCCAAATCAGGTCTGAGGACTTGTTTATCACGATCTAAAGAACGCATATTTCCATATCTCCATCCTGTCGGAACACAGGAAGTTCCTGAGGTTTGCGTTCGGGGGCGACGCATACCAATACCGGTTCTTCCATTTGGCCTAGCACTCTTCCCGTGCACTTTCCCGAAATGTATGGAAGCAGCCCTAGCACCACTCAGGCTCCAGGGCGTACGAGTTCTCAATTATATAGACGACTGGCTGATATTGGCTCATTCGCAAGAGATGGCAGCACGGCATGATCGTGCTTGAAAACATGAAGCGCTTGGGGCTGAGGCTCAATGCAAAAAAGAGCATGCTCACTCCGGTCCATCGGACAACATATTTGGGAGTCGTATGGGCCTCGGTCACGATGCAGGCACAGCTGTCTCCTGCACATATTGAGTCTCTCCTGGCCATGGTGTCCAGAATAAAGCTAGGCCAACGCATCACTGTGAAACAGTTCAAGAGACTGTTAGGGCTCAAGGCAGCTGCATCCAATGCGATACCTTTTGGCCTGCTGCACATGAGACCGCTGCAGTAGTGGCTCAGGTGGCAGCTTGCTAGAAACGTATCACCTTATTACTCGTTTCCTCCGTGGTATTCTGAGGATGAGGCCTTCGACCCAGGTTAGAATACCTGCATGGGATCTAGTCGTGGTATTAGAAGGGCGCTGCATCGGACAAGTGTCTAGCCTTAAAGATGGCGTTTCTGCTGGCGATGACGTCTCCCAAGAGAGTAGGAGACTTACATGCTTCGTCGATTGCTCCTTCCTGTTTGGAATTTGCTCCAGGCGGAGTGAAAGCTATTCTTTACCCGAGACCCGGTTATATACCTAAAGTACACAAAGTATGGCATCTTCTAAGGCTTTTTTGTCAGGGGCATCCCTTCAAGATATATGTGATGTGACGGGGTGGTCCTCCCCACATACCTTTGTAAGCTCATGTCCTGAGCTGTGCCTTAATTGCTTCACACTAGGACAGGCATTTGTCAGCATGCCAAAGCGGGCATTTTTTCCCAAAAAATATTGTCATTGATGCAGTGTGAGTTCCCTTGAAAGGGAACATCTCAGGTTACACATGTAACCATGGTTCCCTGAAAAGGAAACAAAACGCCTAGTCCCTTTGCTATACTTTTTGCATGCCTGGAATCGGCTTGCTTCAGTCGATCAGAGGCTGACAACAGCTGTGATGCCAGCTCCCTTTATAGCTTCCACATTTCGCCCGCACGCATCACCGGGATGACGTTGCACCAATCAGAATTGGACTAAGTTGCATATGTGCTTCAGGAGCTGTCATGCTGAAGGCATTCCCCAAAATGTCGCCAAAATGTTCCCCAAAATGTTGCTGTGACCCAGCGTCTTGTTCTCTTCTCAGGCAACCATGGTTACATGCGCAACCTGAGACGTTCCCATTCGCCATCTGAGAGTCAGACAGCTGCCTTTTAAGCATCCTTAGAAATGTTTTGAACAACTTAGAACGTCAGTGGAGAAAGGCATATAGTTCATCATAACATCGGAATATACATCATATACATAATTCACCCGCTATATTGCTAAATGTACCCGATTTTTCCTGTCCCTTCTTAAAGGTGTTCTTGTGCTCCCAGTGGAGAAGCCCATCTCCGCACGTTGGTATTGCTTGCATGTTTGTGACGGTAGGAAACTTGGTTGGTTTCAAGCCGCGTTTTTGAGACTGTCTTTGGTTCACTGCAGTTTTAAAGAGAAAATACTCAGCAATGGTGTTGACTGATGAATTTGCACATGGTTTGTCTTAAAACATATTAAAAACACCACAAAGACATATAAACAACATTAAAAACATGATTTTCACCACAGGGGGTGTTTAAATTGGAGACCATGGTAGCCTTTTTTACAGCATGTGTTATATATATATATATATATATATATATATATATATATATATATATATATATATATATATATATATATATATATATATATAGTGTAGTGTAGTAGTTTATATTTTACTTTTTTAAACATGCAGTAAAAAAGACTACAATGCTCTACATATACTCATATATACATTTACTAGCTATTACTTGTTTATCACTGCTCATTCAATTTAAAACAAAACTGGTTTTCTACATGAATTACTGAAACCTCAACTCTCTTAATTATTCAGATTCGGCTGAAAATATATCACCCTGAAATTTAACACTAAATAGCCCTGCAGTAGATTTATATAATATAACTGGGTCATAAAATAGCACATTCCCATATCTCTCATTGTGGCATAAACATTGTTGACCTTTATCTTTAATGCGACTGTATTTCTAAAAGTTGCCAATAGTAATGATTAGCAGATACACTGAAAAAAAAAAAAAAAGGTTTACTTTGAAGCAATTTTCACTTGGAAATTGCAAGTAAATTTCATAAATAATAAATGTCAAGTAACACTTTAAATTAAAAAAAAATGTTGAAGTATGAAGACTGCAATGTTTGTTTTATTTACATAGTTTACAGTGTATATGCATTTCAAATTTACAGCCTTACTGATGACTCACAGTGCACTCATGGGCATGTCCAAATTTTTGTCCAATCAAATTGCATCTCTATAGAATGAGAATGTCCTTCCCCTAATACCAACTCCTGCTGACTAGCAATAGTAAGTAGCAAACCATGGCTCATAGCAGTGATGTAAACTAAAGGCTGTTGGCTTTTTAGAAAAAAAGGGAAGGGGCCATAATATGTCTCACCCAAACATCCTGTTTAAATGAACACATGAATGAAAAATGCACTTTCAAGCAATTTCATGAGGTTGTTAAAGAAGCAAAAAATCCATACCATTAAAAAAAAAAAAGGTTTATATGAGTATTACTGCTAGGTAAGTGTTCCGATCAAAGCAATCATAAATGGCAATGATCCCAATCCTTTCAATCTAGCTCTTGTAATGGTATTTTGTGATGGTGGTGATGGTGAAAGGGTTGTCACTGTGAGTTTAGGGTCATAATCAGAAATCCTGGAGTGACAATTCCAGGCTCCCTGCTGTTAGAGAGCCATCGACTACATAACACAATAAGCACCCAAACAAACAAACCCAGTCGGAGGTCACAGCAGAGGCCTGGACACCAGCTGTGAGTCTAATGGCCAAATTAAAACTAAACCAAGAGACTGAAATGCCACATGATGAGGCCGAGATGAACCGCTTTGTGCACAGTTTGATCCAATTACAGGCTGGGCCAAGAATGTCAGATTCCTGCTAGCTCATATGCTAACGTCCGAGTAACAGCAGGTGGAGAAATTTTTATGTATGAAAAGTTCAGCCTCTTTGTTTTTGTGTCTAAAGCCTGGTTCACACGGCAGGATAATTAGGCCGATTTTAGCCCCGATTCACTCCTTCCGACAATCTTAAGGATGCTCCGATTATCGTAAAATAATCTGATCAGATATTCCTGCCGTGTGTGGTGTGTTAAGGCTGCTCTCGTCAGCTCGGAAGGACGTCGGGACCGCTCCGATCTCAAATCGGGGATATCCAACATGTTGGATTTATTTGGCCCGATTTCTTCTCGTGTGTGGTGTCCCCCGAGCACGCAGCCTGTGGACTGTGGAGTGTAGCCAATCAGAAAGCGAGGTGACGAGGCGGCGAGGAAACACCGGGAAATATAATCAAAACAGCCGGCGGCATCGCGCACCAGAAAGTCCGGTGGACGTCAGAGATCATCGCCTTTTCTTTTGATAACGTTTTTTTTTCGGTTAAAAACAAACTACAAACTATTGCCACTGCATCCTCTTCGTCCGCCATGATTGTTTACTCTGAAGTCACGTTTGATCTGTATTTTGCGCGATTTCCCGTCTGACCTGAGAATGCTCGGGAGTCAAATCGGTTCGTGTGTGATGTGTTGATTTTGCCGTGTGGCTGCGCACCACACACTGTACGACCAAAACTGTTAGACCCGTGATTTTTTATCCCCGTGTGTGGGGTCTCTCAGGTTTGGAAAATCGGCCGACAATTTTAAAGGGGTCATGACATGGTTTTTTCTTTTCTTTTATTGTGTTCCCTTAGGTGCAATTATAGTATTACTATAGTTTTTTGGACAAAAAACGTTTAAAATTGAGTGATTTATGACCTTTTCCCACCCTGTTTCTCATGCTCTGATTCAAACAGTCTGTTTTGGGGGTGTTTCCCCTTTAAGAGTTCAGTGTTAACACCCACTGTTATGATTGGATAACGTCAGTGCCTATGCATCAATTGTTAACGCCCCCTTGTCAAAACGTGCGGATTTTGCGGAGCTGTGTTTACCGTTACCATAGTAACGGGTGATGCGTGCGAGGCGATGGCGATTGCAATGATGTTTGAGTCGGAATCAGAGGAAATGAACCATCAACACAACACAGAATGCATCAGCCCGTCCACATAGAAAGTGTGAAACTATTTTGTCAGTTTGACAGCCTACATCTTTTAATAGCCTACGGGGCATGAACATGACGGTCATGAAAACAATAAGTAGGCTAAACTAAGTAAAAACACGGTGATTATTCATAATGAATTAAACTGCAATTAACGTTTTAAAAAAGTTTTAAGTTTTAAATAGCCTACATTACTTACAGTTTGCGTCGTCGTCGTTGAACCCAGAATAGTCCACACGGCCTTATCTTATACAAAGGTTTTCTGGCAAAGCCAGCATCATACTGCGATTGTTCTCAACTGTCACTCATCCTTGAAATGTGGAGAACACACACTTAAATTAACACTGCCGTGACTGGGACGTCCGCGAAAAATAAACTGCATCCATCTTCCCCTGACGTCTGGATCTTTCAGCAGCGTATATTATTCAAACATGTTGTGTGTCCACAGCCAGGAACAGCACATCTGCGTGTCCTGACATCGCAATCTTCTTGTAAACAGACCCACTCGCTGCACGTCGACTGAACATGTGTGAAGCGCGTGACAGATGTGATGATGAAATGAGGCTAGTTATCTTGCGCTTAAAGCGTAGTTGTCTACGCTGGAGGCGGTCATATGCAAACGACTGCTACGTCACTTCGTACCGTGACGTCACTTCATACCATGGATCCAGAACGAGCTGTATTTAGAGCTTGATTAAATAAATGCTTCGTTTATAATGGGGAGGACGTCTTAAGCTATGAAACTTGCAGGACGTTTTAATGGTACAAAGACCTCTTATATACCAAAAGATCAAGACAAATTTGGTTTCTCATGTCATGACTCATGACCCCTTTAAAATCGTCCCGTGTGAACCAGCCTTTAGTCACGATTAAGAGTAGCTCTTTAGTGGCAAGTCACGATTCAACATTGAGCTGCAGGTATGTTATGATAATAATAGTGCAAGTAATAATGCAAATGCTAACTTTATAATCCTGTTTCTAAGATGGCATAACATGACAAAACCTAACAAGATATTGTGGCCACATTTTCAGAATTTGTTCCCACAACTAATTCATTTGTTTCATTGTTGTAGGTAAATCGTTATAACCAAATGAATAGAAGGGAATTGAAGTACAACATGGCCTCAATTTAACCAAAACGATGGAATGAATCAGTACAAAGTGGCCACGATTAACATAGGGGCCATTTACACAACACCATTTTCAACTAAAAACGTACAGTTTTGGCGCATTTACACGACAACAGTGTTTCGGGGGCCGGAAAACCCAAACTTTTGATTCAAAGTGCAAGTTTTTGAAAACGATACCGCTATCGTCTCCACGTAAACTACAAAAACATGAATTTGTGAAAACGGTGACGTCATGAGCATGTCTATTACGTGTTCAGTCTATAAGCGCGTAGTGTTTCTTTACAAAGTGACATCGCCACCTACTGGCTTGGCATGAATTATACAGCGTTTTTAGTCATTTATACGAATCTGTGAGAACGTGGATCGTTTTGACAATGTTGTCGTCTGTACGTGAAAGATGCAATGGAAAAACTTTACCGTCATACATCATACATCATATCCTCGATTTGACTAAAACAATAGAACAAAGAATTAGTAACATATCCTTGATTTAACTAAAACAATGGATTAAATTAGTACATCATGGCCACGGTTTAACTAAAACAATGGATTGAATTAGAGCAATGTGGCCACGATATAACTAAAAGCAAGCTTACACTACATGACTTTTGGCAGGATTTTTCTGTCATAGATTTCACCGATTTCCAAGGTTTACGACAAAACCCCTGGATCGGGGCCAAATCCGTTCTTGTTGCGGTCGGCGATGCCCGTTTAAGTATGAGCAGGTCAGCGATGTGATCTGAGCCAGTCTCGAGCAGCCACAGATGCTGCAATATTTTCAAACCTGTTTGATATTATTATGACAAAAGCCGTGTTGTCTAATGCGAGCACCACAGAGATTCAGATTCAGGTAGCCCTATAGTGCGAGCGTGCCATAAAATGATTGAACGAATTAGCACAACATGGCCACAATTTAATAAATCCTTGAAAACTATTAGCACAACTTTGCATGGGAAAAGAAAATACGACACCTGACTTCTTTATATATGGGTTACTAAGTTTAAAATTTGGGTTCTGAAGCAAAACCTGTAAGTAACCACAAGTGTGCTGTTAATGCAGAACTTTAAAACCAATATATATTCTAGTAGCTAAACTGCAGGACTGACACTCCTATGATTAACCTTGCATCATACTGTAGCATCTCTAGGCTATTTCCTAAGTGCTCGTCACATCGGAGCGCTTGGAGTATTCTGGAAGAGACGGGCTGCCAGCTAGATTTAACCACGAGTTTCCTGACTGGTGAACGAGTGGCTATTGCACTGCACAGCTATGGGGGTGTTTTAGCCTGTGATGGTTTCATAGCAATAATTCAAGTAAAGATGGGATTTTAATGTAACCATCAGGTTCTGTTGGGGCTTTGAAATCCCTCAAGCACTGTTCGACTTTTCATAATTTTGTGAGGATGGATTATAAACAAGGTTCAAGGTTGATGATAAACGCTTTTATCCGGTGCAAAACATTGGTAGTGTTTCCTAAGGCAATAATTATTATTACAATTACGCATACTTAGGGTTAATGATATGAGCAACAGTCTAGCTACACCCTAGCATCCATATAGCAATTGACTTAAAACACTGTAGGAACTGCACAGCAATACAGTTATTCAAATTACATTGAATCATAAAAATGCAATCCTTTTTGACTGCAAACACCTTTCTAAAACATGCATGTCAACTTTGGAAAAGCTTCAGTAATATCTTTTGGTGTTCAATATATATTAGTGTTATTATTATTTTTTTTTATAGTAGTTATTAATTATTTAAATTAGATTAGAATTGTCAAAAAGTACCGATTTCGTTACCGGAACTTCGGCATCTAACTGAAATAAAATAAGATAAAGTAATAAATTACTTGTAATAACTTTTAACTCAAGTTAAAATGAAAACTGAAAATATAAGAGTAAAATCTAATTTGCCCATTGTATTCACGCGCTCATCGGATTTGTCTGTGATTGGCTACACAAGGGTGTTTACGATTCTGCTCAACAGCGTCACAATTTAAAAGATTTCAGTACCGTTTGGTACCGAAGTCAGTACTTTTTGACAACTCTAAATTAGATTTTACTTATAGATTTTCAGTTTTCAACTTTATTTGAAGTTTTAGTCGTTTTGTTTTGTGTTTTTGTCATGTTTAATTGCATTTTCAACATTTCCATTTAGCTTTAATTTTTTAATTAAATTATTTAATTTTTTTTACAATTTTAATTTTTGTTATTTATTACTTCAACTTTAACTTATATTATTTCAGTTAGATGCCAAGGCAACATTTCTAATTTTAAGTTTTTCCATCTAATCAATCATCTAACATTTATATTTTATTCTAATAGTTATCTTTTTATTGCATTGATTCGTTTAATTTGTATAGTAGCCTAAATCAATTCTATAATAGATTTTAACATACAGTGTGTGTGTGTGTGTGTGTGTGTGTGTGTGTGTGTGTGTGTGTGTGTGTGTGTGTGTGTGTGTGTGTGTGTGTTATTTTTATTTTTATTTTATTTATTTTTTTGCCCCCAAACACCAGACAATATTAACAGAACATGAGGGTTAAACTCAGGGAAATAAATAAATCATTTAAAAATTGGTAGGTACACAGTATAAACCTTTTCAGCTTGGCTCATGAATATTGAATAGGTGATGTAACTTTGGCCCAGTAAGCCTAACTGATTTGCTGAAAGGCAGTTAAGTGGGAGTTAGCTATAGGAGGATTACCGCTTATCGCTTGTACTTGCGTTCAGTTTACAGCTGATGCAACTGGTTGGCAGGATCTACTTGGTCTTGAAGTCACTGCTTCCCGTGACTAACGGCATTTTTATTTATTTTTTTTGTATTTTTTTTTGTCATTGCAACATGGCCAAAATAAAAGAAACTGTCAAAATATATATTTTTAGATGCTTGCCGACACCCCTGGTTAAATCGTAGCTTGTTTTGTCTAGGCGGCATGTTTAGTCTTCTGTGTGGCACAAATAAAAAACATGACACTTTCAGAACATCAGGTTCTGTATACCAACACTCATCAGATCAAAGACAACCATCTGAATAGCTTCCAGCTTCTCGTCTGTTCACAAAGGCAACATCGTTTCACTTCTAAAAAAAGGGAAGGTAAACGAGAAGCATGGCGTTGTGAATTTTCTCGCGAGCACCTGTTCTTGCAAGGGGTGCCTGTGGTGAGACAAACTCTCTATTTGACTACAGCTTGTGGCAACACTACATTCAATTGTTTTCACAGGTCTTTTTCGAAGAGCACGCTGAAGCTGTAAGTGTGATGCTTTCCCTGATGAGTGCCTTTCAAATTGTTCCATCAGTGCTGTGAAATGCAGGGGCAATTGCTCGACCCGGCAAAGCACCGCTCGACACACTTATCAGCAAATGGCAAACAGTGCAAGCAGAGAGATGCTATCATAACACTGTGGATACCTGGAAAATGCATTGCACTGTGTGACATGGTTTTGATTCGCAGAGTTGCATCACACGGATTAACTGGCGGGCGGAGTGAAGATGTAAATATGGAATTATCAAGGATAGCATTTTTCCGCGACGGAAAACCACTTTTTTAAACACAAGGGAAGGTGGAAATGGTTGAGAGTATTATTTAATTTTTTTCTGCTGATTTTTTTTTTTATTACAGCATTTATTTTCAAACACATAACCTCTGCTTTAGGGCATCGATACAACTTAAAATATTTCACTCAAAATGTACATTCTACGGAGCCTCTAAAGGGTCATGGTGGTGGAAAAAAGTATGAGATGGGAGGAGAAAGTCAATGCTTTCGCGTTCTCTCGCAAAGGTTTTGCTCTTCCCCAATAACCTTTTAGTTCGCTCGCAAAAACGTTTTGATCTCTTTGCGAGCGAACGCAAAGTTTCTCCGCGGAACGCAAAACTTTTTGCGAGGAAACGCAAAAGCATTGACAAATAATTTTTCTTACATCTCATAATTTTTTTCTTTATCATGTCTGTAACATTCTTTCAACATTTAGTCACGTTCTCTCTCTCTCTCTCTCTCTCTCTCTCTCTCTCTCTCTCTCTCTCTCTCTCTCTCTCTCTAATACAATAAAAGAGATATGTTGAATTTGCATACTCCTCTTTTTTATAAAAGGGCAAAAATACAAATGACACTTGTGTTATTTTAGTATTATTTATTTTTTTAAATAATTCAAAAATGGGTTATCGTTAACTAAAACTAAAACCATTGAAATTAAATTAAATTAAATATAAAACTTACTTTATTTCACCTAATTGGCGAAGCAACATTTCTCATTGTCATTTAGTAAGATGAAGTACTAAAAGAACTAAAACTAAACTAAAATGAACAAACTATAAAGACCTTTTTTTACGACTAAACCTTCAATTAAAGTGAAAATATAAAGCTAAAATATATATTAATATATTAACGCAAATATAACACCATGAGTTTTAAAAAATATATATATTTGCTTCAACTTCAACTTAAATGAAAATTAGAAATGTTGTCTTGGCAGATAAATGAAATAAAAAAATTCTCATCTAATATACAGTATATATATATATATATTACGTTTTAACATTTTATAACATTTTATTTCAACAAAGTATTGCAATATTTTTAGTTAATAACAACACAGTAAAAAAAGTGTTTGCCTTCATTTTTTAAGTACAATAAACTTGTATGTTTAAGTCATTTCAACTTAAGTTACATTAAACCGAATTAAAAATGAGTCAAACTTTGTATAACTTACAATTTTTTTTTTGAAAATTATTTATCTTATTTTGATGAGTTAAAGCAATGCAAAAACATATGTTATAACTTATAGATCATATTATTTCACAGCGTAGAAAAAGTGTTCTGAAGTCAAACGATAGCTTGGTGTGAAAAGAAAGCTATTCTCTAATAATCTCATACACATTTGAGTTAAAATAAATGCGAGACCAGGCTTGATGTCAATGCCGCTAAGAAACAGATTTTGAAATATTGGGGTGAGTAAAAGTTGACAGTTTTCATTTTTGGGTGAATTATTCCTTTACTGCAACAACATTAAACAACAGGAAGCTTTCCGTCATGGAGAGTCCAACACCTCAAGGCATTTTTCTCCATAGAGGATTCATCTCTCCATACATGCCTCTTGCATCCACAGTGCTCTCTTTATATCATTAGTTTATGTCCGCCACAAAATATAACACCGTAGGGCTTTCATATATTAATCTGGCACTGAGATCAACCCCATGGCAGGGCTGGATGGAAAAGCTTGCCAGCTGGGTCAGTCTGTGTCCAGGCCTCTGGCTGGGTTCACAATCCCCAGTGAACAAAACCAATCCAGACTCTGTTGTGCTCTGTTCTGTCTCCACGCGCACCAAGCGTCATCGCTATCAAATGTGACACAGTTTCGAAGACACCGGGGAGATGATTTTCTATTATTAGCGCGATGTTCCTTCCATCCATTCAACCTGACATTACTCTGAACAGGAATACATAGCAAGTTTGGATTTGCTTGTGCAATCCAATAAGAATAGGGTGTTTCTTCAACTTTTGGCTCTTTTGGGCTTGTGGGATGAATTCACACTTTCCACGCTCTTATTAGTTTGCTTAGTTTGATCTAAAAATGTCCAACTGTGTGTATACATGTGTATATTTGCCAAAGGGAAAATTTCCATGGAAGAAATCTAGTCATTTCAATAGAAAACTGTGCAATTGGGAATTTCGAATGAATGTGAAAGATTTCCCCATGCAGATTTGCCAACGGGTTAAGGTTTGTCACCTGGAATTTTAAGCAAAATTTGGTAACACTTTATTTTACAGTGTCCTTGTTACATATGTTACATGTAGTAATAACAGTAAATGATGCATAATTACATACAACTAACCCTCAACCAAACCCTAATCCTACCCTAACCTTATAGTAAGTGCATGTAGTTAATTAATATTACCCAGTACTTAAATTTATAATTACACTGTAACAATGACACCTTAAAATAAAGGGTTACACTTTATTTTAAGGTGTCATTGTTATAGTGTAAGTGTATATTTAAGTACTGAGTAATATTAATTAACTACATGTACTTACTATAGGGTTAGGGTTTGGTTGAGGGATAGTTGCATGTAATTATGCATCATTTACTGTTATTACTATGGTAAGTACATGTAACATGTATCAAGGACACTGTAAAATAAAGTGTTACCATATAGAGTAATCCAAAATTTGCTACTGTAACCACACCTAAACTCCTCATAATTTCCAAAGTTTCCACTTTATTAGTAACATCCTGTGTTGGAAATGACACTTTAAACATTTCTGAAATAAATGCTAAGTATATATATATATTAAAAAATTGCTAAAATTGCAGCTCACCTTGGTAAAGTATTATGCAAATATTTAAAAACTTTGTTTGGGACAATGTTGATTGTCGTGGAAATATCACCACAACTCGCATTTTGTCAAAAAATGTATCACACTATAAATATGGAAATAGTTTATCATTGTTTCATTTATGATTGTTTTGTTAATAGTTTATGATGTATTTTCATATTTAACATATAAAATCTGGGCCTGAGACAAGGGTAAAACTAGAAAGTCTCAAATAAAAGCTATTTGAAAAGTAGCAAAAATAAATAACGAAGACATTACACAAAGTTTACACGGCACAATCCATGGAACTTGATTATACTAGCTTTCACAAGTTTGGGATCCATACAATTTTATTTTTTTTTATGTATTTATTTATTTGTTTATATATTTAAGAAATATATATACCTTTATTTAGAAAGGACACATTAATTTGAAAAGTGACAGTAAATACATTAATAAATTTGCAAAAGATTTCAATTTCAAATAAAAGTTATTTTTTATTTCATCTATTCATCAAAGAATCCTGGGGGGGGGGGGGGGGGGAATTGCATCACAGTTTCCTCAAAAATATTAAGCAGCAAACCTGTCTTCAACATTGATAATAATCATAAATGTTTCTTGAGCATCAAGTCATCATATTAGAATGATTTCTGAAGGAGCATGTGACACTGAAGTACTGGAGTAATGATGCTGAAAATTCAGCTTTGACCACAGGAATAAATTACATATATATTACACCATAACAAAATTCTGTATCTCTCTCTCTCTCTCTCTCTCTCTCTCTCTCTCTCTCTCTCTCTCTCTCTCTCTCTCTCTCTCTCTCTCTCTCTCTCTCTCTCTCTATATATATATATATATATATATATATATATATATATATATATATATATTAAACAATAATATTGTGAAATATTGTGTGTGTGTGTGATATATATATATATATATATATATATATATATATATATATATATATAAATTTTTTTTTTTAATAGATGGACCTTTTGTGCACATAAGAAACTTCTTTTAAAAAAAACATTCAAAGATCTTACCGACCTCAAACTTTTGAATGGAAGTGTTTAACATAAACAGGAGGGAAAAATCTTAATTGAAGTCTTAAAGTCTTAATGCAAATCAACACATAAACTACCTGTAGATGCTCAAACACCTCTAAATGTTCAGCACAGACATTTTGACACCTAAAGAATAAGAGTTAGCACCCCATCACCAGAATCCACATGAAGCCAGTATACTGGTCTATGTCACACAACAATGAGAGATGTTGGTGTTCCCTGGATATCATTAGCATTATCGCCCCCCCCCCAAAAAAAATCAATCAATCAAGCTGCAATCTTACCAGGAACAGAGGCTCTTTTTGGCAGGATGGTGACAGCGCCAACGGCGGCATCCTCGAGGCCTTGAATAGGGCTGTTCTTGGCTCCCCAACTATCCGACCCAATCCACAGGAAATGGCCCACTTGATCCGCTCTTTTACTGGCGTTAAGGATCCCCCTGCGAACATTCCCACACATGGAACCATTACCCTGACATTGAGGCCCTCTGTGACTCTTCAAGAGAGCAGGAGAGCAATTGCAATGGCATCCAGATTGAATCGTTATCGAGAATGAAATACAAAATAGCAATTTTGAATCGGTCCGCTGATTGATGACATGTTGATGTCATTAATCAATACCCTTAGTGCCTGAGCTTATCCAGCAAACAAGATATAAACCCCTGAAGTGCACCCTTGAGTTTTATCTAAGTAATAGCTTTCAGGCCAGCAGAGTATTGACTTCTTGTCATCAACAACTTTTACATTGTTATTTTTGGAGGTCAAAAGGGAGCGATTAATTGTTTGAAAATGTAATTTATTGTAGCTCTATCTTGCAATTTCCACTTCCTCTTCCTCGGCTGGCAACGCTGTCAACAGCTTACCGAATATCTTCGTCGTAAGCAAAAATAATGACCGCCCGGGCATGACGTGTCTCCAGCAGCTGTCGGATAATCTTGTCAAAATCAGCCTGCTTGTGGTCATGAGGGATCTTCAGGGACTGAGCGATGCAGATTCCACCTAGATAAAGAAAAGAAAGAGGCACATGAGTGAAGCCAGTGATGCATTAAAAATGGATGAACATTCCCCTAACGTTAAATGGTTTCCATTCGGTTATTTTTTGGTGCCAAATAACAACATTCCATGAATGTTCTCTGTTGGTTCCTATTTGGAACCAAAATTAAGCTTCCTAGAATGTTGAAGGCTTTATTGTGACAAGCTAAGGAGAATATAGATTGTTTCCTATACAGAACGTTTCACTGTAAAAAATAAGAAAAAAAGTAACTGCCTTAAAAGGACAATTGTTTTAAGGACGATTGTTTTAAGGACAATCAACTTGGATTTTTAAGTCATTTCAACTTAAATTACATTAAACTGACTTTAACAAATTAGTTAAATCTTGTATAACATAAAGAAATTGATTAACTTATTTTGTTGAGTTAAAGCAATGTAAAAATATATGTTGCCATAACTTATTGATCATATCATTTTTTACAGTTTATGGTTATTTTTAGGTTTTGATTTGATATCCATAAACTAATCTTCCAAAAGTGTTGAAGGGAGGTTTTTGTGTAAAACCTAAAGAGAACCGACACAGAACGTTCATCAGAGTTGTAGGTTTTATTTTTCTAACCATAATCTAACCTTCCCAGAACAATGTATACAGAACATTTTATATATAACATTTTGTGCTGAGCAACGATGAATTGCGATGAATCGCATCTAAAATAAAAGTTTGTGTTTACATAATATATGTGTGTGTATAATTATTTTGTATATAGAAAAATACACACATATGCATGTATATATTTAAGAAAATTAATTAATTAATATTATTTTATTTATTTATATATAATATAAATGATGTATAAATATATACAGTATATACAGTACATGCAAATAGTTGTTAAATATATACACGCATATGTGTGTGTGTGTGTGTGTGTATATATATATAGATATTTATGTATACACACAAAATACTTATACACAGTATACACATATTTTGTGCAAACATTTATTTTGGATGCGATTAATCGCAATGAATTGTTGCCCAGCACTAATAAAATTGCATCCATATCTATTTAAGACCCCTGAAATAGAAGACTTTCTTATCTGGGAATTTGCAATTAACGTCACAGGGGAAAGATCTTGAACAGCACCGCTATGGAAAAGTATTAAGATATGTCAAAATCCATCAACAGTTCTGCAGGTTTTGAATCAGATAGAAATGGAATGTGTCACTCTCTTATATCAACCCATTTCCAAGATATTTTCCCATTTAATATATGAATATTCTACAGGATCACTCTGCTTAGGAACAACAAAATTCAAAGCTTCTTGGCAGAGATGTAAGTGAAAGTGAAATACACTTCCTCTTTTTTATATGCAGGTTGATGACGAGTCCAAATCTCCCTGGTGATTTATGAGATGGCCGACATCAATATCTGGGTCCGTTCCCGTTGCCCCGGAGTGGCACTTTTATGAGCTTGGCATCAGAACATTGGAAATGCGATAAAAAGGGACAGACAAACGATGTAAACCCATCGTAGTCGCTTCAAAACACTGGCTTTTCTGGAAAGAGAGGCACCAAACTTGGCATCACTCCACGTTTGTCTCGATCAAATCCCACAGAAGCGCTCTTCTGTTCCAGTTCATTGCAGTGTACTTAGCCTTGGGAATCTTTCCCATTATCTGGAATATTCATTGGGGAACCTCATACTGTTCTGCCATTCTAAGATAGATGAATGCCATGGAGCAGAATGAATGCCAGGATAGCGGATGTTTATTGTGATTTAAATGTATTTCATGAATGCAAGAACACTTTCACAAATGCTAATGCGGTCTAGACGGGTCATCCAAAATACAGTTCCCTTTCACATCGGTCACTCCAACGTTCGTCGGAGGGATCCGACAGAAATGGGATCTTCACAGAGAGACCAATCTACTTCGAGAGAAACTAAATGAGCCAATGCACATTGGCATGCGATAATTGCGCCAGCTGCTTCTATCACGCAGTGTGGGTTTATAATGAGCAGAAGGTGCAACGCATCTTTGCATTTCGCTTCGATCACTGTCTCACATGCTTGGGCTTAAGAATATGGCCACGTCGGTGCGTTGTTCGTCTTGCCTTTCTCGTAAGGGCATGAAGGGCACCGTGTGCCATCGAGTTTGACGGCCACATTCACGGTCTCGCATGCCTGGCAGCTTACGGATGGGATTGCATATCCTTCTCATGGGGGACCTAGCGTTTCATTCGGGGCTCCAGCTGAGGACAGATATTGACCGCTGCATCGGAGAGAGGGCTGTTATACTTTGGAAATTATGATACTAATCTTCCCATTAGAGTGGTGTGTGCTCATGCTGAGTCAGATTCAGACTTGACAGCTATGCTTTCCCGGACTGCTCTGGGGGCACAGCGCAACGCGTAAATCGCCTTGCCCGCCTCCGTGCTGTTTTCCCGGATGTACGTGAAGAACTTTGGCAGTATGGAAGCATGTTGGCGCCAATATGGCAAGCCAAACATGCCTAAATCTGCAGAAAAAGTATTTTCTCTCTCACTACCCTCGGTGGTGGGGTGGCAGTGCTACGCGCAGGCCGCCTCTACCCTGCATGTGATGGCCACCCTGAAACTATGGAAGGCCAAAACACTCATAATGCAGAAGGGTAGTTCTGAGCCAGGGTTGAGCTGTGCATGTTGACTGAGATTAAGTCAAAGCGTTGGCCCTCAGCCAGGGATGTCCACCCTGGTGGTCCAGAAGTGCCCCCCTGGCTAAACCTTGCAGAGGTGCGAGATATCACCAAGCTTCTCGATGCTCTCATCTCACAAGGTGGCCTTTTCGGCGACACTGTCGAGGACTGGGCCCAGCAGTTCTCCGCAGTTCAGAAGCAGGCTGAGGCAAACAAGAGCTTGCCCCTTTGTGCTTCAAGTCTTGAAGTGCTTTCCCCTCAGTTTGCTCGTCGCCAAGGGCGTCGTTCCCCTGCAAAAAAAAAAAAAAAAAAGGGGACTCCGCCACAGCCAGCTCTACTGTGACGTTGAGCCTTGCAGTGAAACGACTCCGTTCGTTTCAGCTGCCGAGCGGTCAGTGAAAAATCACCTCTGAGCCCGGCCCGGGATGAAGCTGCTCTTTCCCCGGAGGAGGGCCGGGTGCAGAACTTACATTTTTTCAGCCTCTGGCGGCTCAGCCAGCGGTACCCACACCTTCAATAAAGAGCAGTTTCTGAAATCTCTGGGTGCCACGAGGGTGGGGACGACAGTGTGCGCCGCCATGCCTCGGCGCTCTCGTCCCCTCTCCCCAAGAGGACCAGAATGGCAGCTTGCGACGCTATGCCTCGCAGCTCTCGTTCCCCTCTTGGCAACAGGGTGAGAATGACAATGCACGACGCTATTCCTCATCACTCTTGTTCCCCTCTTCACAAGAAGGCGAGGTCGACAGTGTGCGCCGTTACGTAACCTCGCCACTCTCATCCCCTTCTGCAATCGCCAGCGGACAGCAGCATGCGGTTTGAGAACGCTGTCAAGCCTTCCCATGCATTCTCTGTCCACCCGTGGAGCCAGGTGAGTGTTGCACCACACACCCAGACCCCACTCCGAGCCGCCTCAGTGCCTCAGTGCCACAATCTCCCATTCAAAATGCTCTTGCAGAAACACATTTTCGAATGCATCCGTGCAAGACTGGGTTGCAGTGATCAACCTGAAGGACGCGTACTTTCACGTCTCGATTCTTCCTGGACACAGGCCCTTCCTGCACTTTGCTTTTGAGGGTTGGCGTATCAGTACAAAGTCCTTCCCTTCGGGCACCTCAGCCTGTTGGGACTTCGGGTCAACTGGAACAAGAGCAAACTCTCCCTCTCGCAGAGGATCTCTTATCTCGGTATGGAGATGGACTCATCAACCAGACAGCGCACCTCACCTAGGAGCAGTCGGTGTTGAACTGCTTGAATTCATTCAAAGGTAAAATATTATTTCCTTATTATAAAATATTATTTCTTTATCTTTGTTTTGCAAAGAAATGTGTGTGAAATATGAAAAAGAATAATGACACTGACAGATTCAGTGACTGATTTGTTAATTTGATTCAAACAAACTAACTCAGGATTCTTTTTGACCATTTTACACGTACAACAAATCAATACAACTAACAAATTCAATGCAGAAAACAAGTCAGATAAGAAATGCATAGAGATTTGTTATCTTACACTGAAGTCAGATGATTTTACACACTGACATGACCGAAACGGACTTGCTACGAGTGTTACATAGAAAGCATAATGGTATGATGGATATGCCATTTCCTGCTGTACTGTACTACATCAGATTAACCCGCTACACCTGGAAAGGAAGTGCAAAATCTGAACCTTTCCGGCCTTTCGAGTTGAGTTTATGCGATTGATCTGTCAACTAATGTTAACTGACCAATTAGGATCTTCGGAAGCATGTCACCAAGTGGCAAGACTTGCAGTAAATTGACACGGACAGGCCCTGCAGACACCAATTATAATTAAATCCCTCTTAACCATGGGTTTCAATCCCAACACGTCTTGGAAAATGTACAACGCATGCTGACAATGTATGCAGTATGAATCACCAAAGCGGATACAGCCTGTGTTTTCCCTATACAGCAAGCCGTGAAATCCTTGAAATATAATCCAGCCATTGTTCATGGGTCTCTCTCTTTGTCTATTCACCAACACTGGCGTTCTTCTGAGTCGAGATATTTTTAAGTGTGTTGGTATGTCATCATTGTTAAACCTGTGCACATCCCCGTCACTAATTTCAGCCCTATAACATATCCCTTTGGGCAGTTTTAAAAATGAAATTCCAGTTACTCCAATGCAAACTTTAATTAACCTTGAAATGAAACACCTTTACGTCTTATCCACCCTGACACATTTACATTTGTATGTATCTAAAGCGATTTACTGTCCAGTACATTCAAGCTGTACATTTTATCAGTGTTTGCAAGCCTGTGACCCTGGGAATGCATATGTGCTGTTCTGTGATGAAGTTGATGGAAAATACTGCAGAATTCTGTGCAATGGATTTAAACTCGGTGAAATGTGTTCAACAGTAGTAAAATAGCTGAAATATACACACCTGTGAGAGACTATCAATTAAATTATCTATAAAAATATAAAATTATATTTTATTATTATCATTCTTATGATTATTATTGATAGCAATAATAATAATAATAATAATAATTATTATTATTATTATTAGCAGTAGTAGTAATAAATATGTATTAGTAGTTATTAAATAAAAATTCTTCTTCTTCTTCTTCTTCTTCTTCTTCTTCTTCTTCTTATTATTATTAAAAACTCTAAATTGCCTCATGTGTTTTACAGCTTTTATTATGATTATAATGATTATGATAATTAAAAATAATAATAATAAAATAATGTAATAATTATTTGTAATTATTATTAAATAATAATGATAATAAAAGCTGTAAGCCAATAAAAGTTGTAGTTGTTGTTGTTGTTGTTGTTGTTGTTGTTATAATTATGAAATGTCATTGTGTATTGAATATTGTTACCTTATATACTGCCGTTGTATTATAAAGCAATAAGCACAGTGATTTTGTCATGATTAAGGGGCCGTTTACACGACAAAAAAAAAAAAAAAAAAAGTACAACTTTTAATGCGTTTTGGCCATTAATTTACACGAAAACTGAAAACACAAACTTTTAAAAATAGGTATCAAAGTTCACGTTTTTGAAAACGATAGCGTTATCGTCTACCTGTGAACTACAAAAACATGAATTTGTGAAAACAGTGACATCATGTGTATTAGGGGTGGAACGGTACATGTATTCGTATTGAACCGAGACGGTACGGGCGTCACGGTTCGGTGCATGAATACACACGGAGAATACACGGTATAAAAAAATTAAACTCGCGTGCAAATTAATTAATGTAATGCGGAACTACTGTTAGATACGCGGGTTCTTTAGGGACACCTAATCTGTAGCTCCGCCTTAGCTCTGAAGCTCCGTGGCTATAACTTATGGGCTATAATCATAGACATAATATCTATGGCTATAATCATAGACAGGCTATAATGGACAGGCTGCGATGTCAAGTGTGCAATGCTGGAATATGTTGTGTGTGTGCCTGCGTGCGTGCGCATGTGTGCGTGCGTGTGTGTGTGTGTGTTCAGAGAGGCGCGGGCGCGATCGAACAGTGGAAACATAAAAACATACTAATTTTGTTCATTGGACATCATTCAAACTGCAAAGTGTTTACTTATATTTGTGTACACTCGTAATAAAACACAACATTGTGCTTTTGTCAAACTGTAAACTCTTGTCAAACTGTAACCTACAACTGTCACCCAACACAGTTACAAAGTTACACATTCTACATTGATTAAAAGAAAATCAAATTTGTTTTTAATGGTAGTATTATTTTATACAAAAATAAATTATTTATAATTCAGATGAGAATAAAGTTAGTGTTATTAAAATTTTAAGGAAAACAAATATATTGATCTGAAATATAGCAAATGAATTTTAAATTCATTCAGGTACAATTACCAAACATATCTCAAGGTCTTTTTGTCTTTTTATTAATTTAATTAATAAACTAATTATATAAAACTATTGGCAATGCACTACAAATAAACTGGTTCTATGCCTTTACTTTATTAATAAAACTTATTTAAAAAATACAAGGCTTAAAACATTTATTTTCCTTTGGTGGCACAGCCTACAGACATGCACAATAAAAAAAAAAAATTGCCTTCTACATTTTTGTTTTGCTTTTCCCTCCATTGTACCGAACTCGTACCGAACTGTGATGTCTGAACCGAGGTATGAACCGAACCGTGACTTCTGTGTACCGTTCCACCCCTAATGTGTATGTGTATTACGTGTTTGGTCTATAGATGCATAGTGTTTCTTTACGAAGTGACACTGCCACCTACTGGCCTGGCATGAATAATACAGTGATTTTTTGTCGTTTTACGTGAACGGGATTTGTTTTGACAATGCCGTCGTTTGAACATGAAAAACGCAATGATCTTTTCTATTCTTAGTACATAGTTGCCATGTAAACGTACCCTGAAAGGTTAAGCTTTTCTAATCATGACCAAGAACCTGCCTTAGCAAAATCACTGTCAAGTGTTTTGTCAGTTAATTAAAAAAAATGTCACATCTATAATGGTTATTCATTTAATATTACTGAATAAACCAATTTAGCTACAGTGGGTTAGAAATACAATATTAATTTTAAGGGTCAGCTCAGGTAAGATTCAGCATGTTGAGTTTTTACGCTGCATGTTCTTAGCTGGAAGCTTGCCTCAAATTTAAGTGGCGCTGACAGTACAAGCTCAAAGGAGATAAAAGTGAACAGACCCCATAAAGTAAAACCAGGTTTAGAAGGAGGACTCTGACATTTCTCCAGGCCAATACTGTTATTCACATCCATAAAGCCGGATGTCACTCCTAAGTTCCGGAGACGATGTCTAACAGACTGTAGTGGCTTGACCTGGATCTAATTCCTAATCTTGTTCCGTCAGAAATGACCACCGTAATCCAGGGCAAACCTCAAGGCGCAAGGATTTTCTCAAAGGAGACCTTTTTCGATCCAAGTTCCCTTGAAGTACTGATGAATTTTTTTACACATAACAAATAGACATAACAAGCGTACAAATCATGTACCAACTACAATACATAACTTTTTTTTTTTTTTTTCATAAATCATTGTAATCACTTATAAATTCACTCTGAGAAATATTCACTGGAGTAAAAAGTGTGACAGTTGCACCACTCTCGCCTATTTAAAAATGAAAATAAGTGTAATTCTGAATTATTTATCTAATGTATATTTACCGACATGGGACAAAGACTCTTGTGGCTTGCGCCTTGTTTATATCAGGCAAAATGGAGGGACCTTCAAATGCTTGATTTTTGACTTTCCAGTTTTTCTTTCTGGGACATTGTGAGACAAATGTGTTTATATCAACATATTTTCTTCATTACAAACCAACACTAAACCCTAAACCGTGCCTGTCGTCGCTTGAAGAGGGTGAACAGAACACCATTTTGATGAACAGCCTCTGGTAATTGGCTCTTCGGAGATTGTTGACGCCTCGTCTTTTCATCACGGTGCTTCAACAGCCATCAGAGACACTCAGCGAAGTAGCCTAAATGTTTGAGATTCAAGACACTTCCCGTCATTAGGGGGTAATTTGTGCTACATGAATGTGGAGAGGTCTGTTTAAACGAAACACGAAAATGAGGATTTCATTCAACATGCAATCAGACGCTCGGAAGAAGGTGGATTCAGGGTGGAGATCGCAACGGAGATGATGTGCACTGCAAAAACTGATTTTCTTACTCAGTATTTTTTTTCCAGTACAAATATCTAAACATTCTTAAATCAAGATACATTTACTTGATAAGCAAAATGAATAAAATTTTGGGGAAAACAAGATATCTCCCAATAGAGAAAAAAAAAACGCATCAACATTTAATTTTGATATTAAAGGAATAGTTTACCCAAAAATTTAAAATATCCCATAATTTACTCACCCTCAAGACATACTACAGCCTGAGATTTTGAAGCCCAAAAAGCGCATCCATCCATCATAAAAGTAATCAATACGACTCCAGTGATGGGTTAAATATCCATATTTATAAGAAAGATAAGAAAAATATCCATATTTATAACTTTATTTGGGGCTTCCGATTGTGTTTGGCTGAAAGAAGGAAGTCATACACACCTAGGATGGCTTGAGGGTGAGTAAATTATGGGATAATTTTAATTTTGGGTGAAAACAATTCCATTAAAATAAAAAGTGAATCTTTTCTCAAGTGAATGTATCTTGATTTGAAAAACAAGACAAAACTGAGTAAGAAAATAGTTTGCCAAATGTGAAGAATTGAGAGAAAAAGTATTGTACACAAACAATGTCTAAACAATGAAAGTCAATAGAGTCCAATGTTGTTTTTGGTCCCTATTGACCTTCACTGCATGGGCAAAAACAATCATCAAACTATATTCTATGTTTTGCAGAAGAAAAAAGTTTTTACAAAGTACATTTGAGGAACAACATGAGGGTAACATGTTATGAGATTTTTCATTTTGTGGGTGAACGATCCCCTTAAGCTTCTTGCATTGGATCAATGAGCAAGTGTTTGTGTAATGAATCTGTGAGGAACATACTCCAACATATAAGCGCTATATAGTAGTAGATGGACTACTGACAGAGCTAATAAGCATATCTGTGTGATGGTAGCGAATTGAGGAGATTAAGCCCCAAAAATTAGAGTTAATCTGCTTGGTGAATGAGGCTGGCGAGAGAACCGACTAGATTTCACTTACACACATTGATCTCGCTCTAATCCCTCAAAAAAGCCCATTTCCCACTGATTGTATCACTGCGGCCCAGTCCACACTGACATTTCTGTTATTCCAGTTTGTTCATGGTTGTGTTATGGTGTGCCCTGATCCGATTAATCTCAGTTTATGGGTAGTTTCTACTCAGAAACACTTAAACATTGCTTACATACTGGTGTGTCTGTATATATACAGTATACACACACACACACACACATATATATAGTCAAACCAAAATGTATTCAGACACCTTACTGGGTGCAGGACACTACAGTTAATTTATGCAAATTAGGATTGCAAGGTGTCTGAAAATGTTTTGGTTTGACTATATATAACCTACTTAAAAACAGCTTGACATTAATTGAACTACTTTAAATGATGAGTAGGCACTGCTATAAAGTTCTCTCAATCTAATTCTAAAAAAGTTGTTCTCTAGTGAATGGTCAATGCTCCATCAATACAAATTTTCAATGGCAGCTGTTTGCAAGAGGTTACACTTAAAAGAGTGTGTGGGTTTTGGCTGCTCCTCAGTTTTGAGGATATTAGACACCAGCCTCATAAAGAACTCTAGTTATTGCCCATCTTGGCACTTCAAGGATGAACGGCAAAAATCTATCAGTATCATGAATGACAAAATATTGATCTAGGCAATCATTTTTAGGTTAATTCATGTCTATTCCCTGGCCAGAGCAATGGCCTGAAATATGGCTTCACTCCAGGACCGCTAAATCTAAAAATTACACATGGAGTGTCAGAACTTACAAGGTCAACCTTGAGATCCGGGCTAAACTCTGGCAAGCTTGAGTGATCCGGCTGCAGAAGCTAAATCGCAAATTCAAGGTTGTAATTAAAATTGCAGGGCAATTCTACGTGCCACTCAGCAAGCCTCTCTATCATACGGCCTTACAAAAAACTCAATATCCGCGGTGTGAGCCGGCGCGAATCCAATAAGATGCCCCTACAGTTACTCATTTATGTATATTGGTAAGATGGCGTAACCAATCAAGATATCACATCGTCTTAAATGGCCTTGCGTTTGCGTGTTATGTTGATTTGTGGCTTCGAGGGAAAGTTGTTTGCAAGGGCCAGCAATTAATCTCTATTGAATAAGTAACAAAGGCGAAACATTGCGAGGCTGCGGGCAGAGAAGCTAAGATCTTTCATCATCCTCTTGTCTCCCATCTTAAGACGGTGAAGCTCCGGTATCTTCATCACTACAGGCACAAATTATCCACTTCAATTCTGCTCTCAAAACTTTGTGATGCACAGAGCCCAGCATCTCTTCAACTTTCTTCAATAATCCACAGTCTAGACTTTCCATTCACCATGCTGACCTAGAAAACAGTCGCGCAAACTGTGCCTCAACAAAGGCAATTTGTTACGACGTAGTCTGTAGGCTTTGCGCACTACTTATTTTTACACACTGTAACAATGTCAGACAAGATCATCATGGCAATCTATCTTCGTTGAGGCAACTCGCATCAAGGTGCATGGGGTTGTTTTCTACAAATGCAGAATAGTGGTAGTGTATGAACGAAAAGGAAAGACTATATTTCAGCACAGTAAAAATATTAGTGATTCATCGTCGGCCAATATTGGATTTGTCATTGTGGATGCTCACTTCCCTTCTTTTACATTGACATAACCTTTGCTGTCTTTACCATTCATTTAAAGTGGAACTTCGTCGATTTTCAACCCGCTTTGTATAAATGAACAATGTTTAAACTATATGTGTTACCTAGACCAAAAATTCAGGTTTATTTGTCAGCAAAAGTACTTCAGGGCTTTTGTGAAAACTACAGCATTTTTGTATCCCTGCCCACGGACAGTCTGGGGTGCGTTTCCCGAACAACGGTGTAACTCGCTGCTTAACTACAATAGTACGATGCATCGATGAAGAAATCAACTAGCTAGTCACGACTGTTTCCCGAAACCGTACTGTCGCAAAGTGGTCATTCAACCACGTTGGTTTATTATGGGGCGCCGTTTGTAAAGTCTCTCATGCTGAAAATAACAGCAACATTTTGTCACATTTAGCTTCAAACAATGTTTAAAAAACTGGTATGAATTTTTTACGGTCACTTTTTACCACATTTACAACAATATTTGTCAACTTAGAGATATTTTAAATAGTTAAATCTAAATATTAAATGTTACACCTAAATGCTAAATCTAAATGTTAAATCTAAATCTAAATGTTAAATATAAATATAAATGTTAAATATAAATGTTAAATATAAATATAAATGTTAAATCTAAACGTTAAATCTAAATCTAAATGTTAAATCTTAATATTAAATCTAAATCTAAATGTTAAATCTAAATCTAAATGTTAAATCTAAATCTAAATGTTAAATCTAAATCTAAATGTTGAATCTAAATGTTTCGGGTGAAACTAAATATTTAAGTAATATGCAAATTCAAAATGCCGGTAACCGGAAGTGCCAAAATAAAAGCTTGAGTGTGTGTTTATAGCATGGTTTATAGTGTCAAATAACGAATAAAAACCATCTCATAATAATAACGATAATATAACGATAATAACTACCTAAAATAATAAACACGTTTGGAGAAACTGTAGAGTTTCGTGATGAGAGTGATGACATGACATTCAGTCATAGTGAGCCCCCTCGTGGCTGGCTATTATGGCTGCAGGTCATAAGTCCTGCACTTTTCATAAAAGTGACACTAGCCTACTCTTCAAATACAGTTTCTCCAAATGTGTTTATTATTTTAGGTAGTTATTATCACGATAATCCATGTCCAAGAGTCCATTTCCTCGGATGAGATGGTTTTTATTCGTTATTTGACACTAAACCATGCTATAAACACACTGACCTCCTCGAGCTTTTATTTTGGCACTTCCGGTTACCGGCATTTTGATTTTGCATATTAGTTAAATATTTAGTTTCACCCGAAACATTTAGATTCAACATTTAGATTTAGATTTAACATTTAGATTTAGATTCAACATTTAGATTTAGATTTAACATTTAGATTTAACATTTAGATTTAGATTTAACATTTAGATTTAGATTTAACATTTAGATTTAACATTTAGGTGTAACATTTAATATTTAGATTTAACTATTTAAAATATCTCTTAAGTTGACAAATATTGTTGTAAATGTGGTAAAAAGTGACCGTCAAAAATTCATACCAGTTAAATACAACATTGTTTGAAGCTAAATGTGACAAAATGTTGCTGTTATTTTCAGCATGAGAGACTTTACAAACGGCGCCCCATAGTTTATGACGTCACACACGTGTGGGAGTAATAACTTCTTTTAATGAATCTGTTTGAGATCGAATTAACGCTTGATGTTTTGCTATAAATTACAGACAAGACATCTGAGGACTATCTCTCGTTTTTCTCAGTTATTTTGTTTTATATCCAGATTCAATCATAGGCTCGTTCTTACATAGTCGAGCACGTTCACACATGCGCAGTCTTCAAAAACACTGCTTTAAACTAAAAGTCATAAATTACATTTGTATGTATTCTAAATAAAAGACACAGATTGCACTGAATGTCATCTTGCTTATTTGTCTCAAGACAAGGATTTATTAAGTCCACATGTCATGCAAACAAGAAACTCTGCTTCTAACCACAGGTCGAGAGCTGTCGTTCCAAACACACAACTTTGCGATGCTGTTTGCGAATGTTCGTTAGAACGATGGTTTCGGGAAACACCGACTCGTTGAACTATGCTGATAACGACGGAACTTGCGAATATAGTTGGCTAACGATGCTTTCGGGAAACGCACTCCAGATCGGCAGAGGGTTATTAACAAAACAGTTAATGTAAGGAGCTACACATTGTGTTTGTGGTCATTCGGTTTGAAATGTTGACAAGAAAACACAGAGGTTAATTAGATTTTTCGTCGCAGCGTTCTCTCCGTATTTACGATTCTTTGCGACCTTTAGCCGCTGCCTACAAAGTGCTGGATCCTTCACTGGAAACCGAATTCTTGCACCAGAGAACAATACAAGCCCACTCCATTATAACTAAAAGTTTGCCAAGAAGTATTTTGTTTGGTCTGATAATTAATATTAACTTTGTGAGTATGACTCTCTCTGCGAGTAAAGTATTTAGCAGAACTAGCACGCAGCCACTACAAAACTGTTCACAAACTTCTAGGGATTTGATTTTGCTTGTCATTTCTTCAAATAAATATTAAAAAAAACAGTGTGTCGGTGTGTGTGTCCCACAATCTCTGATTGAAAGTGAAAATTTACAATGACAACAATAAAACTTCAGTGACATTTAAACGTTTCCAACAAAGAAATGGATTGGCTTCTGCCAGCTTGTTGAACACATATTTTATTTGGACATGTCTACCATATGATGGCTGAAGCAGCAGCGAGCGCCCAGCACGTGACACTGTTTTCATGGTATCCTGGTACTTTATGCATAGAATTCTGCAAAACTATGGTGAAAACATCAAATTATCATGCAGTGCGATAAAATAGCTTCTCTTCCCCACAAGCAACACCATGAAAAATGTGAATAAACAAAAGGTAAGCAGGTATCGGTATTAACTTCAGTATAAGTAGCAGAGGGTGATCTTCCCCAAATAGTGGCGCCGCCCCAGCATGCAACACAGCATGACGTAGCTTCACATTCTCAATAGCAGACTGGTGGGAGTGGCTTTGGCCGGCATCATGCCCAGTGCATTATGGGTGTTGAAGTTTTTCTAATTGTTTTGCAAAAGGGAAGACAACAACAGGCTTTTTTTTTTCCGGATTCCTCTAGTCAGGTAGCACCGATTAAAAAATAAAATAATAATAATATTAATAATAATCTTCATCTTTCTACTGTATAGGCAGACTTTCAGTTTTATTGAAAGTCCATTTTGCCAGCAGTGATAATTTAATAATGTTTAAATGCAAATTTCGTAGCAAATCTCAAAATGAATATCCATTTGTCATACTGTACATTATAATGTTGTGCTTCTTAAACTCACTTTTAGCATTAAAATTATATATATATATATATATATATATATATATATATATATATATATATATATATATATATATATACTATATTATTTTATTTTTATATTTTTTTGACAAAATGGTATAGAACTTTCATAATCTGACATTAACCGTTTATCGCCATAATAAAACATAATGATCAGCTTGTCGAGACTGGTCAGGATTGTATGATAATACAATTATCTGGGTGCAGTTTTTGTCTTCTGTCAATTCTGTCTTCAGCCTGTTTTCATTAATTTGGCCTTTTACTGGCAAAATGGTGTTTGCAATTATCTCATCCTTAAAAAACGAATAATCTCAAAAGCTTTGTATAACGCAAAAGAAATCTGCCCGTGAGCCATTTTCAAATATAATGTTGTGCATATCACAAATTTGGTATGTTATGCATCCCAGATATCCCCAAATCCACGAAAAATGAAGAGAATAATGAGATGACTGAACACGGTATATTGTCAAACAAGATTCCTTTCTCTGCAAATTAAGCTAGTTATAGATGCATTGGTTTGTATCCACACTTTTACGCAATTAATGTCATGCTATTACTTAAAGAACAAAATAAATCGAGCAGACTTCAGCTTCACACAAATGAGCAGCAACACAAGAAATGCCCTTTATTCTTGTTATTGAGAAACGTCTTTGTGTTACTTGGAAAGATCAACAATGTAGAGGAGACCATTGAAAAGATGACAAGGAAATGTCCAATTTGCACACACACATTTGATTTAGCCTGCTTTTATGCAGCTCATAAACGGATGGATTTCTTTGTGGTGTAAAAGCTTTGTATATCATTCCGATTTCCCGCATCATGGCATTTTCTACATTCACCATGAGAAATGTGATAAAAACCCATTAATATTATAGCAATTCAACTCAGCGCCAGTCAGAACAGGCAATAAACTGTAACAGAAATGCATTTTTGTTTGACAAAACATGAGCTAATTTTGCCTCTAGCAATGACTGATAATACAATTGCACACCCCGTCACCAAAGTTAGTCAAAATTTCAAAAGCTGGTTTATTTGAATGGCAGGCATGTCAGAGCAAGAAGCCATTATTTTGAATTGCGTTCTCACCGTTTTCTGTTTTGCATCTTAAGCCTGTGGAAAAAATAATCAAAAATCTCACTTCTGAGAATATCTGACAGGAAATATCAAGGGACTATGTAAAACATGAGCAAAAGATGTCAATTACTAGAGACTATTGTATTCTATTATCTTAAGGTACTTTGGTGCTAAGTAGATGATATAATTTAAAAAAGTATCTTTGTACCTTTACAGTAACTGTTTTAATTCATTCTATTTGCTTTTTCATTCTTTATTTTACTAGAAAGTATTTACTTGAACTATTGAAAAACTGTGATTGAAAAAACATCATTATTATTGAAAAAAATTATGGTTTATTTGGGAAATATTTGAAGGAACGTATTGTATTTTCATTGATTTAATTTGTTCATATGTGTGTTGATTTTTAAAAACAGTTTCTTGAATATCATATACATTTTTGCTGATTGAGAGGATGATGTAGAGGTTATTGGAGTATATTTCAAAAAAAAAAAAAAAAAATCTTTACTTTAAAATGTCACGTTTAATTCAATGCGTTATTTGCCAATTCACTGTAATTATTTGTGAAATTTACTAGTAATTTCTAAGTGAAAATTGTTTCCAACTATTTTTTTTCTGGTGTTGCAAAATTTTCCAAAAAAATGATATCTGCAAAGCCACTGTGGTTAGCAATGATAAGTGTTTTTCAAGATTACCAACCGAAAGTCCTAAAAAAAAAATCAAACATTTGGATCCAAACTTATTCTAATCAGTATTTTGGAGTTGGCTCTCTTGACAACCCAACCCTCGAGAAGCCACAGTATTTGTTTAGCAGATCCCGAGGGAAAACGCTCATTAATATTTTACCTGTGTCCCAGGAAAATCCTCCAGTGACAGTTGTAAAATCTCCCTTGGATCCCATCCGTGAGCAAGCTTTCTGTCAGCGAATCAACAAGGCTCACCTTCTGCAATCCTTCAATAAAAGCATGTTTATATCACATGTCCGCTTCACATTGTTTTCGTCTCCCAAGGAAGGTTTCTTAGTCATTTTAGGGCAATCTCGCATCCTCCTCAGGGCATGACTTCAGCTCTTTTTATTGACGATTCTCAGTGTTGTTAAATGCCACAACCTCATTGGACTGTTTCTAAAGCATTCAACCTATTTCTCATTCTTGAAATGTCTTTCTGGAGAGAAATCAGCGGATAATAGCAACGATCACGTCTTTCCGAGTGCTTGCGTGTCACGATTTTTCTCCAAGACGAATTTCATTGACTAATTACCAGTGTCAGTGCTTCCTCATGTGTCTGGAAGATCAAAAACAGAGCCATGTGGAAGGAAATGCTTTGCTGGCGAAGATGAAAGCTGACTGTAGTCTAGTTATTAGTCTGTCATGCCAGGTTACGCTGTTTGCGCCCTTTCGTCTGACGTGTTTGTTATTTGAGTCCTGAGTGACGGGGATGGGTTGGACGAAGCTCTGGATTGCAAGTCTGAAGACTGGATGAACTGACGCAGGCAGTGATTTGTGTCTTTCTCACGCTGTGCACCGCTTCGATCAGTTTGCGGTTTGTTTCTGAACCCCTATGGCTCAGTCACTCAAAGATTGCAACTACTAATCAGTCCCAACATGACCCTCGCTGCCTCGCATGGTCATTTATTGTGAAGGTCCTCGTCATTTTTCGTGTCTTTTGGCTGTTGACATTCGTCATTTCTTGTGGCTTTTCTCTGACGATGTACTGAAGTGGCCTATAGGCTGCATTTTCCAAAAGCATAGTAAGCCTAAGTAGATCATAGTTGGTGCCAACTTTGGGAAAGTCGGTCATTCCAGACTAACAGAGTCTGACAAAACTGACCAAAAATGGAGGCTTCCATCCACTACCCTTGTTACTTGCTTTAAGCAAGATAAAATGGATGTGCAAAATTATTAATCACAAAATATAGATTGAAATCAATTTTCATATAGCTGCTAGCTGACAGCGAATTATATCTGGCTAGTATTAAATTGAGTATCTGCTTTCTTGCGAAAAAGAAAAGCTCAGCTACTTTTAACTTGATATTTTAAAAAAATGATTTTTTTTTTTTTTTTTTTTTTTTGCAGCAACTCCATAGAAGGATCGTTTTCGCTTCTCCAAAGAACATGTAACAAACTTTAGAATAGTCTAAAGAACCATTTAGAACCTTTTGTGCAATGGAAAAAGTTCCATGATAAGGTTCCTCTAGGATGCCAAGAGTCATTATCTTTAAGAGCGTGTCTTAAAATGTGCCGTACAGCGAGAATATAATAAAATATAAATTATTTTTAAATATAAATATAAAGAATACATACATAAAAACAATAAACCTTGCCTTATGGTGTCTAATGCGTTATAATGCATTAAAATCTTGCATTATAGTGATTTTTCCATAATTAAGGGGGATTTTATTTTGTAAAAACTTTTTTTCTTGTTTTGAGGTTTCATTATAATCTATTAAATATAATCATATTTATAATATGATTTTATTTTACTTTACAGTACTACTTATTCAAGATACACTCTCTGAAAACAAATCTTATTTTCGTAAATTTAGCGTTTTAAGAAAGCTTTAATATTTACCCGGTAACAAGACAAAAATACTGAATCGAAAATGATTTGTTGCAGTGATTTTGTCTCTGTCTCCTATCAAGGGCAAACACGCTGGCACTGAGCAGCATCTGACATTCACCTCTGCATTCTTCCCCTTTCGTTCTATTTTCCCCTGACGCTGAGCTACTGGATGTGCTCCAGTTTTTTATTTTTTAATTCGCTCCCTCCTCAGGACCTGTGACTCAGACACAACCATCTCCAAGGTCGGCGCGCTTTTGCTGTAAATTAGTCTATACAACAATACAACCGGTCAAGAGAACAACGCGTGTCATAATCTCGGGTCATTGGTTCAATGGGACGGTCACACAAACAAAATCAAATTCAGAATAAAGTTTGTCATGTTATACATCTAAGTTTCATTCTGAATCAACACAACGCATTCTTTATTCTTGACATTTTTTTTTGTATACCTGACAGATTGGCCTTAACAAGAGAGTGTTCTGTTGAAAAGGAAAAGAAACAGAATATTAAAAAGGTTATTTGGAAAATCCAATCTTTAAGGACTGTTATTTCATAGTTTTATGCTAATTTTGAGATGTTGCATTGAAAATGATTGACGGTAATTCAAGATCAAGATGCAAATAACATTTCTAACAGGTGCATAAAACTTTTTATATACTCTAATTTGCATAAACCAAGAAGGAAACAAATTAAAATTTTATTAAAAAGTGCCATCTTCCCCAAATGCCAACAACTTATATTTCTATTTTGCGCCAATTTGCTCATATGTTTTTTTTTTTTTTAAGGATGAGAATGCAACATTATTAGCAAATAATTTTTTGATACAAATTAAATATAACCTGAAACTTTTACGTATAAACTAAGAACTTGAAACCAAAAAAACTAAGAAAAGAAATACCTTTTTATAACAAGCCACTTTTAAGCCACTTTCATATTCCATATCACACGGAAACTTCAACCTGAGACATTGAAATAGTTTGTACGACATTATTACGAGAGTCAAGATATTGTATAACTTGGGTCGTGCAAAACATATTACCATCACGTATAAAATCACCAATGTTAGTATATTACTATATGAAAATTAGTCTATTTTGAATGAGTCATTCAATATTATATGATTTTGCCATAGGAATGAATAGTTGCAATATGTCATGTTAGTAACATGGCACAGGATGGCCAGGTTTATACTAACAACAACCCTAAGTATGTTTTAACAAGCACCATTAATTATATGTTTCATTTATTGATACTAGATTAACAGATCCCGCTCTTAAATCAAATTGCTACAAAGCCAATTCGCAGCTTTAATTTCATGCTCCAAATATCAGTATGAATCACTGATATCTTACTCATTATCAGCCCACAGTGATATCTTTTCCGCAATGAGCACCCCCCCGCCCCCGTCCCGTTCGAATTACCCAATTACGTTTAATTTGGCAATCTCTTTGAAATTCGTGCAAAAAACATTCCCGTCCATGGTTTCAGACATCTGTGTTAAGCTATCGGACGTGGTTCAGTGCTTTCCAAAAGCATGACTGACTGCGTTTGGGTCTCTCTTGGATTGATCTGCTTAATGTTTTATTGTGTGTTTTGTCACCGATGTTGCTTCAGCACAATAAAACAAAAAGGCGTAGACTAAACACAGCTTTCACCGGTACAAAACACAGCTTTGAAGTTGAGTAGAAACACGGCTTTTAAGTTGAGAAGGAACCCCCCTTTGAACCTACCTCACACGTTTGCTCCCTCAGGAGCTCGGGCGCTTATTTACTTTGTTTACGCTGCGCTCGCTCACCATCTTTCGGCTTCCCTTTCAATTTTTAATGCTATAGACAATAGGCGTTTCTCCTCTGGAGTGATGCAATCGCCTGTTCACACAGGAGTGAAATGCTTCTCGAGCCAAAAAATGCAGATGACAAAAACACACAGCCAAAAATGGAAGATTGTGGGAATTTGGGAAAGGATATCCATAACCTGAACTGTGATGCAAACGATTTAGAGGCCTTGTAAGGTTCAAAGTTGTGCTTTGCTTGACAGTGCTGTTAAATGTAACATGTAAAGCAGTGAATTTAAGAGCAAGCGGAAGGCTCTGCCAAACGTTTGGATCAGGAATGAAATGAATGGCCAAAACGGTAAGGGCTAATCCTACTCTGTCTAGCGCCCACTTACTTGCCTTCCAGCAAATGAAGTGGGCGTATGTTATATCACCTGTTTAATATTCATGAGGTCAGCAGATAAAGTTTAAAATGCGTCCCATCCTATTTTTAAACCATTATATACACATACACATGCAAATATACATCTGTGAAAAAGAAGCACCCTTTAAAATTCTTTTAAAATAGTACTTATTACGGTTATTATAACATACGTACTTAGCATATTTAAATGCAAACTGAATGTGATGTTTTCAGGCACTTAACCCCTTAGAACCTGAAGCTAGGTGTTTTTCACATAATTAGATTTTTTGACTGTAAAATTCTAAAACAATGTGCTATATTTATGTGCAAGGTGTCATCTTTTTCAGAAAAAGATAAGCTTTCAACAAATTACAGTTATTGACCATTATTGTGTGTGGTGAGTTTGTAAATAGAATTGAAAAAAAAAAATAATAATAAAAAAAAAAAACGAGAATAAATTTACTGATTTTTATTTAGAAAAAAACAGAAAAAATCATGAACGAAAGAAACTAACACTTTAAAGTTGAAAAATGAACTATAATACTTATATGCATGTCTTTTTTGTGACATTGGGTTGCACAGTTTTCATTTAGGACACTTTTTTTCATACACGCACACATACAAATGCACGCATTCATAGGCACGCACACGCACACATACACATGCACGCACTACATGCTTGAAAGAGTAACGGCCATCCGCCTCCCAAATTTCATTAAAAATCATCCCAATCCCGTCTTCTGCTGTCTAACACTTCTTTCGCCATGTATTTGTTCGTTTCTTTTATTATTTTATGCAATCCAAAACACTCTAACCTGCCGCGCGTCGTATCTCTCTGTTCAAATCCTTCCATCCCGCGCCGCCGTCATTTGCAGACGGAAAGCATGAAATTACCGTAATAAGCTGTATATTGGCGAAAAGCGCATTATGTCTACTTTCAGGATCTATTTGAATTATTTTGATAGTGCAAACGGTTGAAGAGTTACAGTGACATGAATACAGCTTGGTTGGCTGTGTCGTCGACGACACATCCGGTTTTAAAGGGTTAATTTAATGTTAATGGCTAAACTAGTACTTACGGATATCTTAATTATTTCAGTTGTTTATTATTATTACAATATTATCATTGTAAATTATTTTCGGACTTCATAGTGTCCGAATGTACTGGCAAGCAATTGTGGTAAACTAAAATGTACTTTATTGTAATATCTATTGAAACTTAAATGTCATGTATTTAAATATATTTGTAATTACACAATTGTAATAATGGAGCAATTTAGTACATATTAACATTACATGTAATATCAAATAAGTTCAAATTATAACCAAGTATACTTTACATGTGTTTTAGTATGTTAGTCAACATGTCAAAATAAGTGCACTTCTTTAAAGTGTGACAGAAGATTTTTACATAATCATTTAGGAAGTAGTTTAAAGTAAAACTTTTAATTTGACATTATTACAAAGTATGTCAAGAAACAGTCATGAAAGAGTCCTCTCTTTAAGTACTCTCTTTTTATTTCATAAATATCATATTATCTGCAAGTAAGTTTTTTTTATATATATATACTTTGAAATAAGATTTGAAGTACACTACAAGTGTCCATTCAACACAATTCAAAACATTAGCCTTGTATGAAAATCTTCCAAGATGAAAATACCTCTAGCAACGGTTCTATATACAGAAGCCAAAGCTGGAAATAAGAAAACTGTCAGTAATCGTGCAAACGCTGACAGCTGCCAAGAATCCATCATCAACTGAACGTATGAAGAAAAGGCCATCAGCACATCTGACGCACCCGACTCCCAACCAGCCCGTCAGCGCCAAACCAATAGACAGTTGTGGGTCAAAATTTTGACCTTTCGTCTTCTCCCATAGGGCAGATTGTTGACACTTTTCTTGCAATCCAAGCAAAAAACAAAACACATACTGTACTGATAAATTCATGTCAATCTTAAAACAAGAGGAAATGTGTTGCTGCAACAAGAAATGGCATTTTGCACACAAAAACATCCTTAAAGTAATGAATTTACAAGTCCAATGGGATATTCATGGAACATGTGGTAAAACGGGACCAGATTTTATCCATCAGGAATTGATTCGTTTGTAAAGAGTCCTTTACGTAGCAAAATGAAGCCAGTTTTTGGTTTTGGTGGCATTATAGCTGAAAGGAAAAGTTGTTCTAGAGACGGAAAACGTTGAAAAACCTGCACAAATATCAAGAACGTGTATGGAGGGAGTAAATAGGGTTCGTTTAGATGTCATGTTGACTTTAAAGTGTTACATGTGACATTTTTGTACCAAGTTTTAACTGTAAAAGCAAAGTCGATAAACATCCATCCAGCCTGTTCTTACTAAACCAAACACTTGCCTTAGCAAAACAAACCTTGGCAAAGCATAAGCTGGACATATGTTCTTAGCGCCTGCTTAATCTTGCCTTTGTGAAGCAAGACCTCAAGCGGTCTTTCAAGCCGCTCACCCACCCTCGAGCACTTCGAATTAATATTCCACTGGCCATATTTCCATTTGTTAGGGCACAAAATCTCTGACTACCCACACAGCTCGAGGGACTCTGGGAGAGCTGAAAAGGTCAAATCCCATACGTGAGAAGCAATGAATACTTCACAATATGGCGGAAAAAAAATCTACTAGACTGCTTAAATTTAATAATAGCAAATATATATTCCATTGTTGATACCACAGTTTACAAACTGTGAAAAATGAAATTGCAATCCATGAATTAAAATGAGCCTATTATTTAAAGAGACAATTTGGTGTTGTTTTCCAGTAAAAATAACTAAACATCCTTTAAACAAGATTCAGTACCTGTTTTTTTTAAGTCTCTTCTGTTCACCAAGACTGCATTTGTTTAATCAAAACTAAAGTAAAAACAGTATTTTTGTGAAATATTACTACACAAAATATATAACTGTTTTCTATTTGAATATATTGTAAAATGTCATTTATTCCTGTGATCAAAGCTGAATTTCCAGCATCATTACATCATTGCACTGAATCAGTCTTCAGTGTCACACGATCCTTCAGAAATCGTTCTAATATGATGATTTGATGCTCAATAAACATTTCTGATTATTATCAATGTTGAAAACAGTTGTGCTGCTTAATATTTCTGTTGAAACTGTCATACATTTTATTTTTCAGGATTCTTTGATGAATAAAAATTTCAATGAACAACATTTATTTGCATTTATTAAAGGGATAGTTCACCCAAAAATGAAAATTAGCCCATGATTTACTCACCCTCAAGCCATCCTAGGTGTATATGACATTCTTCTTTCAGACTAATACAATCGGAGTTATATTAAAAAACGTCCTGTCTCCTCCAAGCTTTATAATAGCAGTGAATGGCCGTTTCTGTTTTGAAGTCCATCCAAGTGCCTCCATCCATGATAAAAGTGCTCTACTCGGCTCTGGCGGGTTAATAAAGGCCTTCTGAAGTGAAGCGATGCGTTTGTGTAAGAAAAATATCCATATTTAAAACTTTATAGACTAAAATTTACTTTCCGGCAGACGGCCGTACGTAAGTCGATTTACGCCAAAAGATTAACACTTGACGGTGTATGATGTAGGATGTAGGAGTAACGTAAGCTCTGACGCCTCTCGCGGTTCAAACAAACAGGGCTGGGCAACAAACTCAAGCTCCTCCCAAATTTCTCTTTAAAAATTGTCATTTTAGACTTCTAATTCGTGACCGGTGTTTTGTTTTCCTCTGCGCTTCCACATTCGTCATTACGTTGTGCGTCAAGGTCAAGGTTAGTCTTTCACTGTAAATCGATGCGTACGGCCGTCTGCCAGAAGCTAGTTGTTTTAGCTCCTTCAGCCGTGTGGAGCACTTTTATCATGGATGGATGCGCTTTCAAAACAGAAACGGCCATTCACTGCTATTATAAAGCTTGGAGGAGATAGGACATTTTTTAATATAACTCCGATTGTATTCATCTGAAAGAAGAAAGTCATATACACCTAGGATGGCTTGAGGGTGAGTAAATCATGGGGTAATTTTCATTTTTGGGTGAGCTATCCCTTTAAATAGAAATATTTAGTAAAATTATGAATATCTTCACTGTTTCTTTTGATCAATTTAATGCATCCTCAATGAATAAAAACTCTATTTTTTTTTATCTTGTCGCATGTTTGAATAGTATCATTGTTTCCACAAAAAAATGTAAGCTGTTTTCCACATTGATAAAAATCCGAAATGTTTCATGAGCATCAAATCTTCATATTAGAATGATTTCTAAAGGGTCATGTGACACTGAAGACTGGTGCAATGATGCTAAAATCACATAAAACCGTGTTAGATACTAAGACTAGTTTTCAAAGAATGTATCTTGAATCAAGTTTATATTAGGAGTCAACAAAAAAGCAGCTAAGTGGAGCGCAGTGGATTTGAACAGATATGCGTTTAATCTTACATTTATGTGTTTTTGCATTTATTCTTGTTTTATGTGAAGTTTAGATATGTTTTTTTTATGGTAAAATGAGAAAAAACACTGATTAAGAAAGAGTTTTAGCCAGTGTCAGCCCAGCACTTTAGCAGCACTTTTGTTACTGTTAATATGCCATTACAATTACGGCTCCAGAGCCATAAATATCGCATTGAAAGGCACTGTTCCTCCCCGTCTCCCAAGATGCACCCTGACATCAGTGCCATTAGGAGCTCATAGATCTGTCCTTAAGACCGTCTGACAGGCTAATCTACATTTACAGCCTCTTTTACAGGTCTGTTCGGAGGGAATCCAACTGAGGAATCCACATCCCTTGATGAAGTGAAAGTTTAGAGACAAGAGCATTGCAAGTAAGAGGGGCACTTCTGCCATCCATTACCCAGTAATGGACTGAGAGAAAAGTGAGAACTGCTCTCTAATGGAGGAAGGGGGGTTGGTTTCCTGTTGGATTGCATCCATAAACTGAAGTGATTGGCTGTTGAAGTCATAGTGCGAACAGAGAGTCAATTTATACATATTCAGATCAACCATCTACCAATACTTCCATCATTATACACCGAAATAAATGTGCTATAGGATTTGATTAGAGACCATTTTCACTCAGAAATTGCTTGTAAATTTTATAGTGTACAACTATGAAGACATTGGCAGTTAATTGCTTGACATTAGATCAAATTTATTTATAATTTAGCCACTAATGCATTTATGTCCCTTGTTTCACTCAGAAATGTGTTGTGAACAGGGGACTTTAAGTATATAGTACTGCATTCTGATAAGCTGTATATTTGTTTGCACACTACACCAAGTGCACTGTGTGATATTTGCATGCTGTCTACACAAATCCCCAGTGAAATCAATCCATTCATTTTGTATAAACTGCCGTTGACTATCAGTGCAGTGCATAGAGCATCTCATTTGCTGACATGTTCTTTTTTTATTATTTCACAATCAAGAAAAACAAAACACACGCACAAATTATAATGCATTAGTGATGTATCAAAACAACCTTGCATCTCTTATAAACCATTTGTATTTGAAAAACAAGAACAACCATTTAATGTTTTCGAAAATTAAACATGTAGCTTACAGAGGCATTAACATTGCGCACAACATCTCGGCTAGCTAAACTTGGGGAAGGCTTGCTCTCCTGGGATTGTAGGCTTGTAAGCTAGCAGAGAATGCTAAAAGGAAATGTGGTCTCTTTAGCTGCTTGTGAATTATTCAGAGCTAATCTGTTTTGGAATGCGCCATTGCTCTACAACGCTATTAATGCTCAACTGAAACAACATGCTTTCAGGAAAAAAACAGCTTCAAATTGAGCTAAATTACTTGGTTTTCCCAAGGCAGAGAGCAGACAGAGGATTTCAAAATGGAAAAGGCATTGGTCAAAAGAATTTTTTAACATTGACTGCAAGGTAACACTTTTTTTAGAGCTCTTTACTGTCATCAGCCATTGCTGATTTGTATTACAGAATTTGAAACTACAAAAGAGTTAAGGCTCACAAACAGACACATCCGACTGGTTCTCGACAACAAAAGGTCTGTAAACAAGGATAACTCTCATCTTTTCATATCAACTACAAATGAATGAATCTGTGTGATAAAAAAACAGACTGTTGAGAGGGTGAAAGGCAACTGGCTACTGGGAAAACTCCCATGACGCATTGCTCATGTTTTAAATATTCTGTTTGAGGAAGTCAGCTACACTGAAGCTTGTCTTTGGGCCTCAGCGTGTGGTATAAATGTGGTAGGATCTGCGGTTCCTCTGTTCCAGCAGTGTATCTGTCTTGGAGATCAGCCTGAGCTGTACTGGGGAACCTGCGGTTTAAAACACTTCCCAAGGCCACAGGTATTCCAGTATGCTGTGCTGCGTTCCTGAATATATTTGCTGTCTCAATAAAAAGAGTCACGCCTCCTTAAACCCAAGCCGGGTGGCTTGTTTTCGATGCGCAGCTCGTAGTTTCGTGTTCAAAGGGCTGGAGGTGAATAATCTGTCTTGAAGATTTATAGTAAACAAACTATGTTGCATAATGAAGTCCTGAGTTGATGATTAACACATTGAGAATTCATTATAAACGAGGAGTATAACCCCACGTGTTCCGTCATAACTGTTTTTTTGTAGCGAACAGCAATTTGAGTGACACAAACATTTGGCTAAGCTAACATAAGCAGCAGTTTAAAAAATGGGAAACATAGGCTCTGTTCCAAAAACTGCTTCTTAACTGAAATTAATCCTCATAAGTGGCCAATTTGGAACGGTTTACATCCGCAGCAAAATAGCGCTCTACAACCGAAGAGCATAGGAGAGACAACTCACAATTGATTTTAGCAGAGTTTAGCATTAGCATGTTGCTAACCTAAACATATGATACTCAAATATTTCTATTTTTATAACATATCTCCATAAAATCAACAATTATCTTTCTGCAGCCTCCATCTTGGATGGATTATTTTCATTCATTGCAATATTGCTGCAGGAATTACTTGTAGGCAAACCCGGAAGTTTTAGTTTCCTTGACAAAAGGCAAATATGATTTTCCCATTGGTATGGGTGATGTGCATGGCTAAATTATTTATAATAAGTATTGCAGTATTCCATAAATAAAAAAGAATGGTCAATTTGATCTCATTAAATACAATCTGCAGAAGTAAAACGCTCAAGTTAGACTTCAAACCAACTACACCACAATCGCATGACTTTAACGTCACCATCACTAAGCTTCCAATAACTCTTTCAATCAATTTTTTTAATCTAAAAAAAAAAAGAAAAAAAAGCAAGTGTATAAATACAATGATTTCACCAAGTACTACATGTTCCTGGATCAACATCTTTTTTGAACCTGGAACAACATTCCAATCTGTCCCAGATTTGAAGGACAAGTTAACATTTTATGTCAAGTTTAGGCTTACAACCAGGGTTAAAGGTGCTTCTACATCAGTGTTATTCACCTATCATTATCCTCTGATTTTAGGGATAAGTTATGGGTAGGGTTAAGTTTAGTGGTAGGGATAGGGTTAGGACAACATTTTCGGACAGGAATGTTGTTCCAGGATTAACAAATTATGATGTTTAATGTCCCTGACAACCTCTGCAGTTCCATTTGGCCACTTGTTAGCAACCAGCTTTTTCAAGGCAAGTAAAAGCTTTTTTTTTTTAAATCACAAGTGTGATATTACTTGTAATGTCACACCAAGGTAAGGGAGAGAGCCTGGTGCGCTTGTGTCAATACTGATTAAATATAATAATTTGTTACATTTATATAGTGCTTTTCTGGGACCTCAAAGCGCTTCACATATGGAAGGGGGGAATCTCCTCAACCACCACCAATGTGCAGCATCCACCTGGATGATGCGACGGCAGCCATATTGCGCCAGAACGCCCACCACAAACCAGCATACTGGTGGGGAGGAGACAGTGATGAAGCCATTCAGTATATGGGGATTATTAGGAGGCCATGATGGACAGGGGCCAATGGGCAAATTTGTCCAGGATGCCGGGGTTACACCCCTACTCTTTTTCGAAGGACATCCTGGGATTTTTAATGACCACAGAGAGTCAGGACCTCGGTTTAACGTCTCATCCGTAGGACGGTGCTCTTTGACAGTATAGTGTCCCCGTCACTACACTGGGGCGTTAGGACCCACACAGACCACAGTGTGAGCACCCCCTACTGGCCTCACTAACACCAATAATGCATTTTATGTTGTAGAATAAAGCGTGCAAATATCTATAACTTCTATTAACCACAGACCTTAATTCAGGAATTAAAAAAATAAAATAAATAAAAAGACTGACTTCAGGACAAAAATATTAACTTATTTCCAAGATCTTAAGCTCATTCCTAAAGCATGATGGGATTTCCTTCTCCGCATCACATATGCAAAGCTATCTTAGAATTTTGTCAAAAGAAAGTATCTTAGAAGGGATAATCTTGATGCCTACCTTTTGCATCAGGAGTGTCACTGATCCCCTAACATGTATCTTACTCTATACAGACAGCTTAGTAGGTTTTGAAATGGAGCCAAATAACTTATTTTGAATTGCAGCTGTTATGTACCAACAGTCTTGGTAAGTAGAGACCATTACCGTGATATAAAATGACATGATTATATAATATGTTGGTCATATTGCCCACTCCTAAAGTGACGGTTCTCTACTGAGGCAGTGTAGAAGGACGTTGATTTACAAGCTACAAGTGGTGGAAAAATCACACACACTCGCTGCACAAACTCTGACCTGCATCTTGTCTGCAGGTCAATTGCATTGTGTACCCGTGCAATGCAACCGTGCATCTAATTCATTAATCAACGGTTCAGATTACAAACATCAAACAAGCCCTTAACCGTACACCTATTGATCAGGGTGGAGCTCCTGTGACAAGGTCAAGTCACACCTCATTAGTCCATCATTACCATCCTTGATTCAACCGTTTGAGCCTGCTGACTTTTTCTGAGATAGGACAGGGGGAAAATCTGTTCATTCCCAGTGGATGCTTCTCTTTTTCAGGCATTTCAGCTTCCAATGTACTGGCTCACGAAATAGGGCATAGTGGCAAAGAATTCCCTACATGTACAATTTGTGGGCCACTGGTGCTGATGGAAAAGGGTAGAGTTCTGGAAGGGGGATGAATAATGTATTGGCAAAAGGCCTAGCTGTGTGAAAAGCTCTCGTTGATATGTTGGCACTGTGTTCACTGCCTGAGAAGAACGGGGGAGAGACATCTTAATAACAGCTTTCCCCATTCGACTTGAGACTCCACAGGGCACTAAATTGTTACCTGAGCCCAAGTCGAGTCTATGTGACTGACAAGCTAATAGCCATCTGCCTCTATGTTCTTTTGATCCAGTGCTATTATGAGACTTAAGCCTGAGATCAACCAAGTAATTACAACGAGAACCACAAGGCAAGTGTCTATAGATGCCGTGAGGAACAGCAAGGTCTTTCCAGTGCAATTCATGCCATAGTTTGCAACTCCTGGGCTAATCTGGGCGGTTCGTAGGAGATTGAGAGAAACCGAACCTACCACTTTCAGAGGAGAACTTAAGGCAAGACAACTGTGAAATTAAAGTGACGACCACTTCCACTGGAGATGACACTATGGGCTCTATTTTAACGATCTAAGCGCATGGTCTAAAGCACAGGGCGCAAGTTCACTTAGGGCGTGTCCGAATCCACTTTTGCTAGTTTAACGATGGGAAAATGGTAGGCGCATTGTCTAAAAGGGTTGTCCCTATTCTCTTAATGAGTAATGGGTGTGTTTTGGGATTTACGTGCGTTAAACCAATTAGAGTGTCAACTCCCATTCCCTTTAAATGCCAGTTGTGCTCGCGCCATGGCAGATTCGCTATTGACATGGCGGAATTTGATAGAGGAAAGACCGAAGCCGTCTCCAGAGCGCAAACGGATCTGCTTGTGCGTGAGGTAAAAGTGCACAAGCAGACCATCTACGGGACGAGCCAGATTCCACCATATCTTTATGTACACAATAATAATCTTTTATATTGTAATACTTTTATTTTAAATATTTGCCATGTTTGTGTGCTGCTGTGCGCCCCTGTGTGTGTAATAAGCAGAGTGTACGCGCGTTGTGGACCCGCCTATAGGCGCACATTACTAACGAGTTCTTTAAATAACCAAAAAATATATATTGCGCCATTGACTTTAGACCAGGCTTCAGTCGGTCAATGGCACAGTCAATTTCTGTTGCCTCAAAATAGCAACTTGCCAACAATGCACCAGAACACACCTCGTTTTCAGATCAGCACGCCCATGGGCGCACAGATGGGCGCAAATGCATTTGCTATTTAAACAACGTGGCAAAGGACGTGAAAATGATAACTTCGTCGGACTGAAACTAGCAAAAAACACTTGCATTGCGCTTGACGCTGCATTGCGCCGGGTGTAAGATAGGGCCCTAATTGTTGAATTGATTTATTCGAAGCAGGGAACTTTTTCAATCTTGGTCCACTTAGTCCATCTCTTAGATGTAATCCAGGATAGTGACACTCAGACAAATGAATTCCTAAACTAATTAAGACAAATATCAAAAGATATAGATCACATTTCATGAAGACACCTTCTGGGGCAAAGAATAAAACTAGTAATTTAGCAACAATTAAGATTCAAAGAGCTGGAGGCCACAAGCATTTATCATCGGATGTTCAGGCTTTCCTAGATCTTGCAGCTATGGGGAAGAAAAAGTTACAAAACTAGGATTTTCTAAGACATCTGAGATCCACAAATCTTACTCTAGTGCATTTCAGGAATAGAAAACATGTCAGAGCTGCCTGTGTTGACAGTGGTTCTGGATAACGATGAATTTCAAGGAGTAGGTATGGTTCATTTTATCTTCTGGGCCTTGCAGAGGTGTAAACAATATCAAGAAGTTTGCATTCAAATTTGTTTAGTCTAAAATAAGCCCAATAATTAATGCATTGCCATATTTGTAATGATCTTGGATCATTTTATGCTGCTCGTAATATTACAAATTCAAATGACCTCGCAGATGTTACATTCGCATCTAAAATAATACAATACCACAATTCATGTTGCCAGAAGTGACAGTGTAGCACCAACACTTAAATGTACACCCACCTCATTAATGTTTAGTCCACAGTCTCAATTTCAGTCAACACTTTTGCTATTGTAGTCATTATGTGACAGTGGTCTTGCCAAATGAGATACTGTGCTTCCTAGATGGCATATTTACACAAATCCGGCAAGGGATAATTACTCCATTCGAAAACATAGAGAGCTGCTTTGCTGCCTGCATAGGCAGCTGCCTACTAAGCTGACAGATTTGGAACACTCTACATTTGCAGTATCTTTGCAAGTGAAATGCGTGGGAGATTCATTCCTGTAGCTCAAACAGAAGAACATGGCACTATCAACGGCAAGATTATGGGTTCGACTCCCAAGGACTGCATGAACTGATAAAATTGTTTTATAAATGTATTTACCTTTTTTGGATAAAGGTATCTGCCAAATTAATATATGTAATTGAGACTGAACTTACGATTGATTCCAGTACAGTTTGCCATTAGCATGTTGCTGAGCTAACAATGTGATACGACTGATTCCAGAATAATTTGCTGTTAGGATGTTGCTAAGCTAACAATGTGATACAACTGATTCCAGTACAGTTTGCCGTTAACATGTTGATAAGCTAACAGTGTGATACGACTGATTTCAGTTCAGTTTGCTGCTAGCATGTTGCTAAGCTAACAGTGTGATACGACTGATTCCAGTACAGCTTGCCATTAGCATGTTGCTAAGCTAACACTGTGATAGGACTGATTCCAATACAATTTTTCTGCTAGCATGTTGCTAAGCTAACAGTGTGATACGACTGATTCTAGTAGTTTGCTGGTAACATTTTGCTAAACTAATTACGTGATACAACTGATTCCAGTACAGTTTGCCGTTAACATGTTGCTAAGCTAACAGTGTGATACAACTGATTCCAGTTCAGTTTGCTGCTAGCATGTTGCTAAGCTAACAGTGTGATATGACTGATTCCAGCATAATTTTCTGTTAGGATGTTGCTAAGCTAACAATGTGATACGACTGATTCCAGTACAGTTTGCCATTAGCATTTTGGCAAGCTAACAGTGTGATACGACTGATTCCAGTACAGCTTGCCGTTAGCATGTTGCTAAGCTAACACTGTGATAGGACTGATTCCAATACAGTTTTCTGCTAACATGTTGCTAAGCTAACAGTGTGATACGACTGATTCTAGTAGTTTGCTGGTAACATTTTGCTAAACTAATTACGATTCCAGTACAGTTTGCCGTTCACATGTTGCTAAGCTAACAGTGTGATACGACGGATTCCAGTTCAGTTTGCTGCTAGCATGTTGCTAAGCTAACAGTGTGATACGACTGATTCCTGTACAGTTTGCTGTTAGCATGTTGCTAAGCTAACAGTGTGACTCTCTAATAAGCACAGAAACGCACAGTGCAGGCATATGATGCCTTAAAATGCTGACTAGGCAGGTTTTAGAACAGAGCGTTTTGTATTTTGCTGTATGATCCAATCCTGGATATGATTAATACCTCAAAAGTACCAAAATGATATGAACACACTGCCACTTTGAATTCACTGATTGATAAATGACTTGAAACTAGTCTGGCGGAGTGCTGTCATCTCCAGGGCCTTTGCATACATTGTGCTTATAAGCTGTAACTGATGAAAACAATGTCTGTGACACTAAAGTTGACGGATCAAAGGTTGCAACCTGATTCTTTTGAGTCTGAACTGCTGCAAGTGATCATTTTCACAGTTGCAGTTTGGATATCATCCTCCCAAGTCTTCAAAGGAATTTGGAGACATAAAAGATGATGATAGAGAGATTCAAATAGCTCAATTTATTTCCCTTTGTTCCCCGAGCTGATCTAAAATGTGCAGGAAAGTGCAAACAATGGGGATCACAACTTTGAAACTATAAACTATGAAGACATACCCAACACTGGCATCAGGAACTTGCAGAACAGGACAATTAATGACCTCATTACGCATTGATAACACTGTAATGGACACAGCCTAATTAGTGGTATTTGCAAGACTATTACATTTAGTGATGTACTGAAATTAACATTCTTGCCTAAAACGTGCCGATAAGGATGGAGGTGTTAGGCTCTCACTGCCTGTATACTGCATCGGTCAGACAAGTGCGTGGTGAAGTCATGCTCATTCTGACTGAATTTCTCCATGTGCCTTTTATAGCTGTAAACGCTGCACCCAACAAAACTTTTATTTAGATTTCAGGAGTGCCCGTTACACCTCAACAACATCCAAGACCTTGATTACATCCAAACCACAAAAAGCTGTTCAACAAACAAACTCTCATTTAATATTAATCCATCCACTTTCTCCTTGGTTGCCCTCATCTCAGGCATGAGTGTGTTTATTTGGGCAAGAGCATCTGAACAGCCCGACTACTCAAAACCAAAGCACAACCTCGGCACTTCTCTGCAATATTAAAGACAAGTTAGCCCTAGGGATGTCCTGAATTGTATTTGATGATTTCTTTCAAATGCACACAAAACCTAAGGACAAGGGAATGGGAAGGTGTTTTATTTTGATTAAAGATTAAAAACAAATGATGATTTGCACGCTAAACCATTTATGATAATTACTGCGATATTCCATAAAAATAGGTTTCGTCAATTGTGATTTTAATGTATTCTGAGAACATTTTGTTAACGTTGAAAACCTTATTTCCTAATGTTATCTGGACGTTAAAAGGTTTAAAAGTTCTGAAAAATGTAAAAGTAAAAAAATTAAAATAATTCGTGGTTATACAAACGTTAAGGGAACACTCAATTGAATCATTTTGCAAACATTATGGGAATGTTCTCTGAACGTTCTGAAATACGTAACATTTAAAAAAAAAGTTAAGACGAACGTCCAACTTAAAAGTTTCAGGAAAACATTCCATGATTGATGTATAAATAATGTTCGTGTACTAACATTTTGAGAAGATTTCTTGAACAAATTAGCGTTATTAGAGGATTTTTTTTTTTTTTTTTTTTTACTGTGAGAGAACCGCTTACCTGGGAATACACCATCCCAAGAGCATTCAACATTCAACGTCTTTTTTTAGAAATTCTCTCAGGTGCGTCTTCTCCTCTAGTGGATAGAAGTTCAGTGAGTATGTTTAATTCAAATCAAATGAAGCATGTTAAAGTCTTGATGTCAGCGGTTATGTGCACACGTATATACTGCAAACATACTGTAGCTCAGGATAATGAAGTCGAAGGCATTCCGCATCACACACAGCTGTGTTCTCAACCATATGAAAAAGCGTTTCCGTTGTCTCCCACAGGATAAGCGTAGTGCCACTTGTGTGCCAAAGCAATAAGAGTGATAAACAGTGCGAACTGCCACTCATACAGGATAATCAAATACGCAAATTAGGATCATTAATAACTGTCTCCTCTCTTCAGATCCTGAGTGGACTGTAAATTGCTTCATAAATAAAAATTAATAAACAAGCCGGGGTGGTTGGGAAATCTGGCACGCAACGCTAAGATGACAAATATGTGGAGGTAGGTGTGGACGTAGGTGATAGGTTTGCTTCAGTTTCTGTCTGCAAAATAAACTCTACACATAAATTCACTGGCTACAGAAAGAAGAAGTGAAAAAGGCTTTCGATAAAGTGAGAAATGCTGCTAATCTGAGCTTTCTATACCACACTGACAGAAGAGATATATTCCACCTCATGCAGCGCTAAATCGGACCGTAGGCCCAATTAACAGAATCTGCTGAGTGCTAAAACGTCTCTGAGGTTGTGTGAATCTGGAGGGAATCCATATGCTAGGTGTTACAACATAAAGATAGCTACTCACAGCTTTCTATATGAATTTATTATCATTTTTTTACATTCATATTTGCAATAAGTATAGCAGTTTATAACACACCACCGGTCAAAAGTTTGAAATATTTAACACTTTCCCCGCCAGTGTTTTTGAACAAAAGTTTTTGTGATCATTTCCACAAAAGTTTCATGGCCCCCAGAAAATGTAGTGGTATGAATATCTAAACATGCAATGTATCAAAAGAAAGAACAGACTCTGCTTTTAGACAAATAAACCCTGTTTTATTCTCGCTTCATGCATTATTTTGTATCGACATTTGAAAGTGGGTATGTTTCATAAAAAAATTAAGCAAAAAGCTGAAAGCTGAGCAAAAAGTTGAGAAAATCATGTTTTTGTCAAAGACTACATTGAGATCGGATTCAGAACATTGGTCAAAACACAGATGAAGTAAATCGAGTCCATCAACACCCCTAAAGCTTCACAGTCCTAGAGCTCATCCTGCGTCAACATTTCATCTGTAACATTAGCCAGTTTTGATTTATGCTGTTTAATGTTGATGATCGCGTTATTTTACATATGCATATGATTACATATGCTATCGCTTGTTTCTGCTTCTTCTTCACATGTCTTATGATCAGGAGATTTTGTACTCTTTCAGAAAATGCATAATAGCGCATAACAATACCTGTAAAACAGTGAAAACACGGAAAGCCGGAAATTTCCGTCAATGGCAGAGCAGTGTTGTACGCGGGCCAAACAAGTGCAAAAACAAATCACAATTCCGAAAACAAAATAACAAATTAAAAAGGCAATGGAAAGACTAAAAACAAATTTAACAAGTCCGAAAACACAACAACAATTCCGAAAACATAATAACAAATCAAAAAACACAACAACAAATCTGAAAAACAAAATAGCAAGTCAGAAAACACAACGACAAGTCAGACAAAACGGAAAAGGTAGGTATATGTGGCGAATGGAATACTGACCGCTGATTGGACAAGACATCTGTCAATCAAGACATGGAAGAAAGAACAGCAGACTGCGGCAGGAGAAATTCGACTTGCGTATGCATGTGCAAATATTACAGCTGTCTATTTAACCGGCTAATTTAGTGCGATTATTATGGAGAAGAAAAAAAAAAACCTTTTCATATTAAATCTTCCTACCACTATCTGGTTTGGTCAGACAAAATTAAAAAATAACCTGATCTGGTAAAGTGGGAGAGTGCCGTTTAGCTTTTGACACGTACGACCTGAGTTCGAGACTTCCTTTTCCCGATCCCTTTCTTCTCCCTATACCCATCTCCTTTCAATTTTGGAGAGGCATTTCATTTTAAAATGTTATGTAAAGTAATGTAAAATGTAAATAAAGTGTATAACAGGTACTTAATAGACCTACAATATGATCATCTATTTGTACTAAATAGCATCAAGCTCATCTAGAATGGCCTCTGCCAACTTTAAATCTTTAAAAGTTTCCATTGGCAAGAAAATGGAGTTTACACAATGCATTACACTGCAGTTATGAGAGTAATGTTTTGTATTATTGGACATGAAATACTTTTTTTTAATGACATTATATCCTTTAAATATGAAAAACCACCAGTAGGTGGCGGCAATTTACAGGCTTAATGAATCAGTCATTCAAACAATTTGTTAAAGGGATACTCCACCGTTTTTTCATATTAATACTGTCAATAGTGGGAAGAGGATCAGGCGTGACTTTTTACTGCGCCGAGTCGAAGTATTCCCAAAAGTGCTATTCCGCCATACATTATAGTTATCCTTTTTAACCCGCTTAGAAAAGCGCCACGTTTTATTTTGTGTCACCATACTTGGTCGTATAACTACTCGTGTAACTGTTTTTAAATAGGGAAAACGTTGATCTGTTTGGTCACTTCTAAATTCACTGCTGTCAGATACCATTGAATATACTGGGCTAAGCTAAGTGCTATCAGAGTGTCACCGCGCGTCAGAGCGATTGAGTGCACGCACTGAGATGAGAGAGGTATGTATCAACTCGTCTTAGTTAAGGGAATAACATAGTTTAATATGGAAAAACGGTGGAGTATCCCTTTAAAACGGCCGATTCATTCAGGAACGAAAGCATGTGTGTTGCTCGGAGACACAACCGTTTTGCTGTGGCGTAATTTGGAATCGTGAGACACTGAAGACTTTTAATAGACATTCAAATAGAATACAGTATTAATGTGTTTTTTTTTACTTTTTTATCAAATAAATGCAGCCATGGTGAGCATAATAGTCTTCTTAAAAAAAACCCCGAAAAAAACAACAGTTTTCTTTATTTCAAACGTTTGACTGATAATGTATATTATTATAATATAGCAGAGAAGGCACACAATTATTTGAATTAACCTTTTAAGACAAACTTTCATCCTAGACGTGAACCATTGTGCATTCAAGTTCGAATTTATCAAATTTAATTTCTTAAATCCTTTCCCCTAGAACAACAAATTTATGAATGCAATGTTTTTAAAAATTGTTTTTAACAAACAATTAACAATTTCCTTCTGTTGTGTTTCATGAATGAGGCTCAATGTCCCTATCAGTACAAGTAGAACATTCATTATCCGCATAAATTTGTAACCATAAAGTAACCACAGCGAAATGCCCTGCCAAACAGCTGAGCACTGTTGTTTTTGCCAACACACTGACCTCTGTGCCAAAGGCTCCTTGGAAAGTCTAAACACATATCATAGGAAGTCTTTCCCTCGAGCACTTAAAGCACTTTACACTCAAACTCCGGTGCATTTTAAAATATTTACATAATACATTTCACCAAAGAAAGAAAGAAACGGAGTGTTTAATCTCCCCTTACTCTCCTAAAATCAACACAAAATGACATTCAGAATCCATTTTACTTCCATAATGCAACATATTTCAGCAAGAAACATGATACTGAATAAAATCAAAACTAGGATGGGATTTTTTTTGTTCCATCTGAAACTTATGAAATGTGGTTATCACCAATGCAGTTGCAGGGGAGTCCAAAAGTAAAGTTCTTTTACGGTTACAAGGACACATTTTTTCTTTAAAATGCGCAGATGAATTGTTCATAATAAGACTAGGAATTTGTATTAAGGAATTATGGTCAATTTTCAATTGCACACAAAATCGGTGGAATATTAGCATAAATCTTCATGTTAATATGACTGATCTCCACGAATCAGTTTAATTCTTTCAAAGAACTGGTTCAATGTTATTGGTTTAATAAGTCTTTAGTAAGTCTGTGAATTGAAGAATCACTCGGACCGTTTCAGTTCAGTTTATCCCAGATCCTGCCAAACAGATATGAGCACAAACTGATTCTTTGAACTGATTCAAACGATTCATTAAAAAAGATCTGACTCAAGAGACCGATTCGTTTACAAATTGACCAACCACAAGACTTCACATATTTTCAAGAAGCACGAAATCATGAGGTTATTTGATTGATATACCAACCCCAATTTCTCTTCATGTCAGGTTACACCTTCCCATCTAATTTAAGTTAAGGTCTAGTAATTGGCTTCACTCACTACTGAGGGCGATGTTTGGAATGAATCCTCTTTCCTTGGGGCGCTTTGTTTTGTGTGAAAAGTGTCTCAGAGACACAACATCTCCACCGTTGATAGACATTTGTGATGTTTACATATTAATTAATTTGATAGGTGAAAATTTTGTTGGGTAAACACTGCAAATTTCCTATTGATGGTTCGCAGCGGTCTTAAGCGATCAATGTGTGTTGCAGAGATAAATGAGTAACAAAACATTTCACAATGAATAATGCTTGTATTTAAAAATATTAAGGCGAGACACTACAGGTGAATAGGGTAACATTTTTAACTAGCAGATATCACCATGAAACTTTCCCAGTTGATTACCTACATTAAGATGAGAAAAAAAATGTGTTACAAGTTTTCTGTAATTGAATGTTTAAATATGTAAATTAGGCATTATATAATTAAATATGCAATATTTTGCATATATTTAAAAAACGAAATCTGAGTATTGGATAAAGCCAGGTTCAACATTCTTTTTTCATTGTGTTCACATATTATTAGATGAGGGAAAAAATGACAGAGGGAATTATGGATATCTACTTTTGTTATCCTGTAAATCAGAATATACTGTCAAAAGCCTTAAAAAATTTATTTTCGCCATGCTTTTTGGAATAAAATGTTGTATAAATCAGGCTAGGAATAATATATTTACAAATACCTCTGTAAATGTCTTCATAATATAACTAGGTACAAGACTGGAAAGTTTGGTGTATATGGTGCTACTGAAGTGGATATTTCGGACTTGGAGTATGAGAGAAAAGTCATTTTGAGAAAACGGGCTTTAAAGATTTATATCAGCCAATGATATTGCGCATTTAGAGTTAAATCCCCCCTTTTACTTTCACGATCGGTTGCTGATAAAAAGGATATTGCCATATTTGGATCCGACAGCATTGTACAGGAGAGAGAGCTTTCTAACGGTGTGTGTGATGACAGGGTGGCGGAGCAGCGGGATGATTTACAACGCCAACTTTTGTTGAATTTATGAGAAATCTACAGACGCAAACAGACAAAGTGTAGTAAAATAAAGACCTTAATGTGTATTTCAGACTTTTTTTTCACCACAAGTCTGAAAGAAGACATGTTATTGAAGACAAATATCCCAAAATCTCAAAATTGACCAGTGAAAAAAAAACAAAAAACGATGTTTTTGCCTGCCGTGTCTCGCCTTAAACTGTAAACACTGATTAAACTGACAGGCTGCTATTAAAACAAGCAAAAAAGGAGTCTTTGCAACACTTGTTTACTCATGCAGAGACTGCTTTGAGTTCTTCAGGACTTTATCTTCAAAGACTTGTTGTTTATTTTTTGCCTGACTCACCCGCTTCTCTGGAAATCTGCATGAAGGCCTCGACTCCTTTCTCGCCGTAGCTTCCCTCCGAGGCAACCGTGGACACGTAGTTCCATCCCATCGATTTCACTATATCCACCATGGCCTGGGCCTGGAAGGAGTCGGGAGGCACGACACGAGAGAAGAAGTCGTAGCGGCGGTCATCGCTCAGTTCTGGAGCGGTGGAGGCGTAGCTGATCTGCGGAATCTGAAACCAGATGAAAACACAGTGGTTAGATCTGCGGTCGCCGCGGTTGGAAAGCTCCTATAATGGAAAATGACAGACTGTTCCCCGTCATGATTCCGTATTGAATGTCAATTACTCAAACTTTCACAGGCAATTGTATCTGCCGTCTGTCTCTTTGACGTGGTCATAATATGAATGCTGGTCTGCAGCGTATATGGTTGTTGTGTCAAATATTTCTTTGTAAGAAAAAAAAGTTAACCACTTCAAACCCCTTCAAGTTAATTAATGCAAAAAATGTTTGAGTTTATATTCAGTATTCTTAGTTAAAGCATTAACTAATTAACTCTTTCCCCACTACTGACGGAAATTTCCAGCTTTCCGTATTTTCACTGTTATATGGTAGGGGGCGCTATGACACATTTCCAGAAAGAGGACTGAACCTCCTGATCAAAACACAGTACATGTAAAATACATTTACGTACATGTAAAATAACGCGATCATCAACATTAAGCAGCATTTAAATCAAAACTGCATATTACTAAATGAAATGTCGACCCATGACAAACTATAGGACTGTGAAGCTTTGGAGGTGTTGATGGATTCGATTTACTCCATCTGTATCTGAATAAAACATGGTTTGTTTTATTCTGATCTTTCCTTTAATATATTGCAAATTCAGGTATTCATACAAGAAAATATTCTGGGGGCCATGACATTTTTGGGAAATGGTCAAAAACACTGGCGGTGACTGGCATCTTTTTAAAAGAATGCTGGCAGGGAAAGAGTTAAAGGGACAATGTGTAGTTTTTTAGGTATTTTATTATCTAAAATCAATATTTTTATTCATAAATATGTCCTCAATGGTGTACAAATACCTCTGCCAATGATCTGACTTATCCTCGTAAACGAAGAATTTATTATCTTTATATATACATGGGACGGGTAGGTCCACGGAGGCTTCCATGTAGTTCCGCCATCTTGAAAAACTATAATAGCAGAGAGGGACAAAAAGTACTAGGCCAACGCGTTTCCACAACGCGTTTTCGTTCAGAGCCAGCGTCACGTGACTGAAACCAGCAGAAATGGAGGAGCAGAGCAGTGAGAGGCGCTTGTCACTGCCCCGGCAAGTTTAAAAGGATGCACTGCACGGTTATTTATAATGGAGGAGTCCATACAAATGCTGAGTCACAGGATAAGGAGTCCTCGTCGTCGAAAAAGTCCAAAATAGACCGTAAAAGGAAACGTGTCCGGAGATTACAAAAAACAAGGGTTAATGTCGGGATAGCTAATGCAGGAGAAAGCTTTCAAAAGAGACGCTGAAGTTGCCTGCTTTCTTCTCGACAGGTAAGTCAATGTTACAGTCTTAATTACAAGCTTTTTTTCATTGCTTGGTTGTGTACTTTATTATATAGACAGTAGAACATTTATAGTTAAAAGTTAAACTGGCTCTTTCATGAATAGCAGTTATTGAGTAAAGTAGAGAAGGCCCTAAAAACAAGGTTGTAAGTTTTGTTTGTTCAAAACTGTAACATTCGTTTGTTCGTTCGTTGTGTCAAGTTGCAGTTTGTTTGAAATAACAAACCAGTTCACCCGAAGGAAAACTCGATGAAGTGCTATTAGAAGACATCCTGTCATAGCTTTTTGGTACGTAACGGCTAACGTAGATGCAACACGCATTTGAAAAAGCGAGGCGCTGGAGAGCACTATTTGTTTGAATGCAAAATACAATTTCACCGCTAGATGGGAGAAAATCCTACACAATGTCCCATTAATGTGGCTTTACTAGCAATAACAATTTTGAATCAGCAATGGCTGTTTGATAAATTCTGATTCTTCCTACTGAAAAAAAAAAAAAAAAAAAAACATATCGTCGCTGTCGGGCGGAAACCTCGTATGTCCAAATTTGGTCAATTTCATATTTTTTCACAAATCGATGCTATTGGTCAGTCCCCACGTGGTTCTGTTATTTTTACAAATTATTAACCAATCTAAAGTGTTGAAAATAGCTTGAGAGCAAATCTCGTAACTCCATTGGACACTTCAACTGTCTGAGAATCCTCGTAACTCCACCTCTTCTTCACTCCGCGGCGGGAGCCTCGCGGCATTTTGTCTCCTCAGGATTGAAACTCGCAACGATTAAGAAACCCTCGTCGAGCAACACGTAAAGCAAGCCTTAACTCTGATTTTATCTGTGTTAAACTATGATATCAGTTATTGATGTACTGTATTTTAAAGGTATATTGCGCAAGTCTCTGAGTTTTTGCAGAACTATGCCCCCTCTGGCGGCAAGCGAAACTGCAGCCAGAAGTGTGCACGCTCACGGACAAAAGTTTTCTTTTTTTTATCTTACGTGGAGTTTGCGTTGGTGTTTGAAATGAACTACAAGCCGGTCTCTTAGAATCCATCTTCTATGGAGAATGGCGGCGAATACACAAACCTGCCAGACAGCCAGGTGAGCGTGCCGTGAACGCACATGACGTCACGCCCAGTCTAAAATTCCGGCCCAAATCCCTCTTATTTATTTTACTTTACAGGATTATAGAGACAATCTCAGTGATCAGAGAAGGGCTCATTCAGCCCATCAGGCAATTGTTTAAGCATGTATGGGTTAGAAAACGGGCATTTTTAACATGAAAAGTTGCTTAATGCACCTTTAAATGTCTACGTATTACTAGGCTTATTATTAGTCTTATTATACTTGTGCATTGAAGTTTTAAAATGTATCTAATATAATACTTGAATTGAATTAAATGTTTTGGATACCAGCTTTAAATTATTGTTTTTATTATTATTTTACTGACTCGAAGTTGGCACTGAGCATGTAAAATACCCCAAGTAGCAGGTTTTATTAATGGGAGAAAAAGGGTCTGTCTACTGGCGCCAGTAAGTTAAGCCTATTTTTGCATAACTCTGTCTGTTTTTTAGACAATAACGAGTGAAAATAGTTAGGTTAGATACATTTGAGTAGGCTTGTTTTGTTAAAAATCGATAGCTGTAATGCTTCGGTGCAGAAGGAAGCCCGTGAGCCACGGAGGTAAGTTTGCGTGCAGATTAGGCAAATTTCCACCTATTAGACAACGTTAGTCAGCTCATCATTTTTTGTTCTGCTTCACTTATAGCTCTTAAACCTTTAAAATTTAGTTTAGGAAGTTGTATGTAACCACAGTCGTTAGCTTTGGTTAACTATTGAAGCATTTTCTCTTGTCAAAAGGCTCAACGCGACCGCCGATTTTGTTTGCGTGCAGATTAATTTCCGCCTATTTTAGACAGCCTAATATTTTGGTATTGCATCACTCATATCTCTTAAACGTTTAAAATGGAGTTTAGGAAGATGTATGTAACCACAATCATTAGATTTGAATAGCTCTTAAAGCCTTATCTCTTATCAAAAGGCTGAACGCGACCGCAGACTGTGATGAACACTGCTGGCAGCAGCGACGTCTGTGTCCGTTCCATTCTAATCAATGACAGCGTAACCTCGTATCTCCCCGCTCCCAAGTCATAAATCTCGTATCTCCGATTAAACATAATTTTAGGGAAATGTTGTGTTAATGTTGGTATACAACAGTATATGATAGCAATATAAGGTATAATACCAACTTTAACGATACAATGTTTAATAACTCAAAAAATATGCAGTTTTTTTTAATTTCCTGAAAAATAATGGTTTTGGAGATACGAGGATTCCGCCCGACAGCGACGATATACTTTAAGTATTTAAACGCACTTAATACTGATATATATATATATATATATATATATATATATATATATATATATATATATATATATACACATAAAGTATATTCTCAAAATATTGTATCTAGACGTATTTTTAGCCATATTACCCATCCCTAATCCTGCCTGACTATATTGTATGGCAAAAAGACTCATCCACTGCAGTTTGGCGTGTGCATAAAAAAAAAAAAAAAAAAAAAAAAAAAATTGGCAGATATCAGAAACAAACCGAAATAGACTCACTTCACCCACCAGCTGTCGGCGCAGGCCACAGCGACACATTTATCATCTTGGACATGCTGCATAATATCCTGATTGTTTTTTTGAGTTATGTAATGAAACAGGGAGTGCTGCATTTAAGTCGTTCACCTCAGAAGAGGTCATGCTGAGAATTTACACAAACACTAAACGGTCACTTAACACAGTTTAGCATAAAATCACACAGATTCTACTCCTATGCCCTCATAATGTAAGGATCAAGGATGACTTCAACTCTAAAACTTGATGATTCAACCTCTCGAAATGATGAACTGCCTCCAGGAACAAAAGCTTGTTATGAAGTTATGAAAATATCCTTGGCTGAGGCATTGGACCCCAGATGATCATCAATGAGGGCCAACAGCGTACGGGTTATTTTTCAGTGTGTTCAATAACCACTTGCCTTGAGTCAAATTTCAGTATTAAGGGGAACTGAATATGTAAATGACATCACACAATTTCAGATAAGCAAGCTAACAATATCCTGCATTATCCGCCAAAGTCCAGACTTGTTTTCTGACAGATGTTTTGTCACGTCTTCTGCGCAAATCCCAGTTATATCAAGCCATCAAAATCACGCTTCATGTCCAGGCTTCATGTGACACTTTTCTCTGTTTACTCAGTAAACGCAGTAAAGTAACCTTGCAATGACAACTCAAAAGGCTAGTGAATAGAAAGAAAACCGTATGTCCTTTTCAAGACAAATACGATAGACTTTATTTGAAGGAGTCGATGGGACACAGAACCACTTTTTCCACCTGCCACTGGTGGGTGATTTGAGAAAACTGACTGGCCGTGAATAATCATTACATTCCATGAAATTGTACTAAAAAGGGACTTAGCAAATATTCAGTCAAGTCTGGCGATAAGCTAGTTCCTAGTAAAACACAATCTTAAAAGGTCAATGACCCAGTAGCCATCTAAGAAATTCAACATATCCTTTGATAACTTCAAAATGAGTTTGACTCAACTTGTGCTCAGGGTTTTCTTTGCAATTATCTTCATGCCTTTCCTCCATTTGACACAGGTCTAGGATTACTTGATCTTTGACCAAGTTGGGCCAGATGGATTCTTCTCAAAGTTAATTACCTCCTCTATAGAGGGCTTCTTGCACATCAGCAAGCAAAGTTTAGCAAAATGCTGTTTTATTTCAGTTAGCCCTTTTGATCTCGCTTGATTTAATGGTGAGCTAAGCTCTTCCATTAAACAATATGGTAAGCAGGAACATATATAAGGGACAGAAACATGGAGGTGGGCGTGAGAACTGTGTGCTTTTGAGAGCATATGAAGCGGTACATAAGGTTAATAAAGAACAGTAACGATCATGTTGCAAAGAAAATGGAAGCCCTTAATTACTGCATTGAAACAACTCTGTGCTGCATTGAAAAATGCTTTGTCCTAAAACTATTTTGCAAGCTGTCAGTTTATTTGCTAATTCTTTCTCCTGGCACGCATTTATGTTGGCTCTCACAGCGTGAATGCAATTTTGGGAAATCTCAGAAACTTTTGGAAAGAAAAAGGCAGAACAAAGCATGTTTATGCAATGAATATTAAACTTTAATTATGTTATTGCAATGATGAAAGAAAATACAACGTGGAAAGGACAAGGAATTATGGGAAAGAAGAGAAAAGAATGGGAGCTGAAAAAGTCATGAGGTTGCGTCAAACTTTTCTCGTCCGTGTCTTGTACTCAAGTCTCAAGAAGTCAGAGAGTTCATGCTAACTAGACCACAAAAATAATGTCATGTTTGATTAAAGTTACTACCCAGTCACAAAAGCTTAAAGTTTCAATAAGTATATATATGACAGTATGCAAGTGTCACAGTTCACCCTTGTCACCATCCTCTTCACTACACTTCCCAGCATCCATCCTGGTTCCCTCCTGCACGCCATTCTACATCACACACACCTGCATCTCATCATCACCCTCATTACCTCTACTATAAATGCACTCATCTCACCACAGTTCCTTGTCCGACCTTGTTCGTTTTATGTATGTGGACTCTTCCCCTTGTACTCCAGAGATCTCCCTGTCTCCAGCATCTTCCTTTCTTCTGTGTCTCCGTCAAGATCTCTCTCTCTCTCTTGACTCCACCACCCTTCTCACCTCATCCCTGCACCTTGTTGTTCAATAAATATCACTATTCACCACCCATCTTCCTCTCCTGTGGTATTTATTGATGGTATTTACCACAAGCACTTCAAAAAATCCAGTACTTTTGTCTTACTTGCATTCCCAATAAAATGTCTAAATTAAATAATACAACTTTTTTTAAGAGAATGTGTCTTAAAATAAATGGGGAAAATGCTGCTCTACACTTGTATTAAAGTATCCACAATTACAAATCATATTTCTACAATTACAGACATAGAACTTCCATGGAAAAGTAAAAATGTGAAAGTTGTGAAATTTATATGTCAAAAGATATGGGGAACCTTTGGTAAGCCTGTGTTTACCAAAAAGTGTTAATTCCTCTCAGCCATCCTGAAAAACTTCATTTCATGAGACCAACACACAAACAATGTCTTAATTATATTTTTCTTAAAAGGCAATGAGACAATCCACAACTTTCCATTCCCCAGAGTAACCTCTTCATTTAATTATAAAGTTTCATAGTTAAAAAAGTATGAGTCATTCAGAAATTTAATATATATGTATTACTGTTGTTGTTTGTTTCATGAAAGACATTTTTTGCACTCCTATCACCGGCTAAAACTGTTGTTTATGTTTCATGAAAGACATTTTTGCACTCCTATCACCGGCTAAAACAATTACAGTTTGCCTCTTTCAACTCAAGTCGAGTCCTGAAGCAAGAACTCGGCATTTAAACTGTTTCTATCTGCTCAAGGAGTCAGAAGGAACAGATCTCGTTAGCCCCCAAACAGGACATATCAGAGATCGGCTTGAGGTGAGGCCTAGAGCTTTCAGGAGCAAAACCCCTTCTCTTTCCTCCATCTTTCTTTCACACTCTTGTCTTTCACACTCTCTCACAGACACACAAATAATATCAAGGCTCTGGATCGTAGCCTTAGCCCTTGTAAGCTGTCAACTGCGTATTTATGTGTCTGTGCGGATGACAGGAAGGGCCGTGATGAACATTGTTCGGCTTAGGGATGGCGCCCCATTATCGGACTCCATTATCTTGTCTATCAGGGTGACTGATCTGAAGGTGGCTGCTACTGTGTCCCAGCAATCCAGAGGGCCTGTCTTGTGTCAAGTCAGGAGGTGTAAGAATAAGGTGTCCTGTTGGGCCATCCGTCAGGTGAAGGTGTCTTTTATTCAGCCCCACAAACAGAGCTCGAAGATTTTTGTGGCATATCATGGCCTTCTCATTCTGAGGTGATTACTGGTGTCACAGAAACAGTTGGCGCCTAAAGTGGGATGATCAGTGTGATGATCAGATAATTCTGAGACTGAGAAACTTAAAATCGTTTAACCAATGCATTTTGCTTAGTAGGATCCCTCCTGAATAAGAAACAAACAAAACAAAACAAAAAACACTTTTTAAATATTGGACAGTCTGCCAAAATGTATGCCAATTTATTGCCAATTATGCCACATTTACAAAATGCCGACTTCATACCACCTTGCACTTCTACCATCTCTGTTCTGAATTACGATCTAACCCCTCCGAAAGTACTCAATCCATAAATAAAGGTCTGTATTTGAAGAACCATATTGAGTGGAGCTTCTTCAAATACATGTCTGGACCAAGCCACTAGAAGTAAGGCAGCATATCTCTTCACACCATAATTTTCATTAATTTATTTAGTATTGATATAATTTTTATCTAAAGCTTCCTTGTGAGCTAGTAAACACCTGCCAGTGCTTAATACGGTCATGACCCTGGAGTCCTCTGCCTGGGCCAAAGACAGATGAGTTTCAGGATAATAGATCCGCCTTATGACCACTGGGGGTATTTTTTTGCATCCACTCGAAAGGTCAGGTGTGTTGACAGAACTCATAAAAAGAAACAGATGAGGTATTTGACAATGGGCTGACCCCGCATTGATCGGAGGTGGAGTTGTCTCTACCTGAGTGAAATGGAGAATCACTGCGGGTAGAGGCTACAGCATTGGACGTGTGACATGGTAGATGACATTTCCAGTGACATTTTCTCCACCTCCATTTCCACAACACGAGCAGAACTGGTGACATTAACTTTTATGGTGGTTGAGAACTTAATAGAAGTGGCACCATTAGAAGGGTGAATTTGTATCTGGAGAGAGATCAAGATAAGAAAGAGATTGCCATGTCATTCCAAACTTGTGACTTTTTTTTTTCCGGTGAAGTTTTGACAAACGCTGCTCATTACCATTCAACAAATGGAAATAGTCACCAGGGACTGAATGAATGCGGTAACTTTTTTGTGAGGAACAGACCAGAATTTAAGCCAAAATTCACTGAAAAACTTTGCAAGAAATGCTTCAACTAATGTTTTGTTGCATAACTGAACCTAGTGCAAAATACTTTCACTGTGTGCATGGAAAAGAGTAGCATGAACATTAGGGTGGTCCCTATTTTTAAAGTTTCCAATTGTCATGCTCTTAACCCTTTAAATTGTTCCTTTATATAAGAAAATACAGCATGCCAATTTTTATGGCAGTAACATAATAATTACTGGTAGCTCAATAGCTTTAAACTTTCTGAGATTTTGATGATTTTCGTAAAAACAGATAATTTGAATTGGTATTGTACCTGGCTAGTAAAATTCCCAAAAAATCTCCATAAAATCATCTAATGCACCATATATTCCTAAATATGTATTTTAGATACATATCTCAGTTTACTTATTGCAGAAACTAAATCCAAATTAATCCATCCATGACCCGGTTTAGCAGATTTACCTTTCCTGGTGGAATCAATACATATTTCTATTGATGATCACCTTGGTTATTGTTTGGGTTTAGAGCAAATTTTTTGGTTTAAAAAAGTACATTACGTTCCTTGAAATTGACCCGGAATTTTGGCCGAATCAAGCAGATTATCAGGAGGCACAGGCAACCATACATGCAATGAAAGTAGTCAATGATCACGCCGAGAGAGGAGTGGCTCTGATTCAAGAATACAATGGCTATCTCGCACACTCTGAAGAACAATTGCAGTTTCTCCTTCATGTGGTGGAAGATCACCGACGGATCTATCCAGACTGCCAAAAGTCAACACTGGCTGCTGAGCATCAGAAATGAGGGATTGTTGAAAATGTTGTGCTTTTTTTGAGATTGTTGTCATTGTTGTCATGTCAGTGTTGCTCTGATTTCAATAAAATGTAGTTCATTTGCAGCAACTTTTAATATTACTTGCATATCACAATAACACCACACAGCTTAACATAGGCAATCTTCCACATGATTGAGCTACCTCTAAATATCTTTTTTTTTTTCAACATTTTTGCATATTTCTAATTTTGAAGTTAAAAGGAACAGTTTAAGTCAAGTCAAGTCAAGTTTATTTGTATAGCGCTTTTCACAATACAGATTGCATCAAAGCAGCTTCACAGTATTAAATTAAAATAATACAACAAAGTTTGTTTCAAGAGGAATTTATTGATTGATAAAATTAAATTAAATATCCCCAAAATATCCCCAACTGAGCAAGCCAAAGGCAACAGTGGCAAGGAACCGAAAAGAGGTTAAGACACTAACATTTTGCACAAAAAAACTTGATAAGGACCACCCTAATGAATATTCTTCAAAACTTCTTATTTTGTATTCAGTGAAAGACAGTCATACTGCTTGAAACAACTTGCATGAATGGTTTTGGGATTGAACAAATGGCTATTCTTGGTGAATGTTGTTTTTATCACGTCACGCACTTGACTGTGCCATTAACATTGAACTACCACCAGAAGTATTACACCATCAACCACCCATTTCAGTAGACGTTCACACAAGGAATCTGCCACTGCCAACTGGCTTGAAGCTGACAAACAGGCACCGCCGAAAGTCAGTGATTACCTGCACACAACTGAGCTTTAATCGCAGGCCTCTGCATTCCCAAGTCAGCTCAATCCTTGACCCTTAATTTGAAGGGCTAGATAAATCAAAAGAGAAATGCTTGGGCTTCTAAAGGCTGGTGAAAAAGAACACAGCCTTGACAATCATGTAACGCAGCTGTGCCTCATGACTCAGGTCTCTGACAAATGTCTCTGTCAACAAATCTAGAATTACAAAACGAATGTAACGACCATGCCACATGCTGGCTTCTCTAATGTTCTAATATGTGACACAAGGACCCCGAATGAGTCAAGCTCTGGAAATCAAATTAATATGCAGCGAGTGCCATTGATGTGAAGTTCATTTCCCTGGTTCTTAGCGGCGGTGGATTTTAATCACTCTGACCCACTGCATGGAGATGCAGTAAATCACTGATTTCATTACAAGTGCCCATTCTTCCACGTCCGCTGCTGATTGTCAGCTGAAAGAAAAGCAGCACGCTTTCAATTCCTTGACACGGTTTATACGGCATGGACAATAGCGCATGGCATTCCCTGGGGTGAAGTAGAGGGGAGCAAAACATCATAATGTCAATAATCACTACAGTGAAAATAATTTAGCTGAAGAATGCTTAGAGCGCAGGCATTCAGTCGGTGCTCTGGAGGACCTAAAGAATGTATTTCCCCTCTTTTGTTAATGTTAAAGTTGTTGCACTAACACTCTTACAGGGAGTTAATCCTACCAAGCGCACTCAAATGGCATAATTCATCACATGTGAGTCTACTGTCATGGAGTAGATTATTCCTGCTTAATCAGGTGGTTTTAATTCGTCTGTTCTACATGTCTCAGGAATCCAGCGATGAGATCCGCAAGCAAATTTGGAGAAAATCGTCATTGTTTAACAGCATTTATCCTTTGTCTCACCAAATGAATGACTAAAAGAGTCTCTCACCTCCTACACTTCATAATAAGGAGTCTATTGTGTATGTGGATATCGAACGGTGCCGCAGGGGAAAAAAGCTTAACAATTAGGTCAACAAGAAAGGTATGAATCTTTCACTAATTAAAGGCTGCACAGTACAATAGGCTCCAACTATGTATTTTTTGTCAAGTAAGCTATATGCTCTAAGATATGTTAGCAGTTTTGCTAACTTCCACACAACTTGGCCAGACTTAGCCTCCTCTCTGCAAAATCCTCCCTATGAAAAATAGATATGAAAAATCCAATGTCAGCAAAACCTGAATGCTCAAAATGACTGACGGCTCAATGTCTTCTGATTGGCTAAACAATAGCGCCTAAAGAAAAGCTCACTTTTGCTGTGTACAAGGTAGTATGGACAGTTTATGCATGCTTTTCAATAATAATAAAAAAGAATGCTCAAAAACTTTTCAATGAAACAATGTCTTTCTTTCAGTTTTTCTTTAAAAGTTCACATTTAATGTAATATGTCACTTGCCATTTACCAGTGAAATTTATTAGCAATTTCTGAATGACAATTGTTTAGTAAGTCAATCTTACCACAAACAACAGTTCACTCTCAAACGTCAAAAGATTCCCACTGCTAGAAACCAAAACCACATAAACTGAAAAAACTCCAGACACCATATCCTAATACCACCGCTGAGCCCTACACAAACATGCTCAGATCCTACTGAACGAGGAGAAATATGTATTTCCCTCTAAAACATGGTTTATTAGCTTACAGCATTTGTTTACGGCGAGCTGATACAATTTCCACACTACATCCTGGTATTAATTATGGACTTATTTTTCAATTAGGAAGCATAATTAGTCACAGTTCTTTGACACTTAAGCAAAACTGAGGATAATGGGAAATTGTTCATGGACGGGGACAAATTATAAAATATTGTTGACATAATAACATTGAAGGAGAGATGGAAACTGTCTTAAAAGTGTCGTGTGTAGATATTTTCTAATCACAAGAACAGAAAATCCCCCATCCTTGTAGTGTATGTGGAAGCTAGCCAATAATAACAAAGGTCATTTACATATATGTCTTAAAGATACAGTAGCCGGATTAATTCCAGCAATTTCTACACCAGAAGTGGGATGCTCAGGAACTTAAACACTTCATTCTTTCCAGAAGTACAATTATTTTAATCAAGATATAAAAATGAAGTAAGATATCCAAACTATTTATTTTATATAAATGAAAACAATCATAATAATTGTATTTCCTTGTCTTACTGTTAGTTAGTTTTTTTTTTTTATCCCATAAGGATCTTTGCTCAAAATAAAGTTCACCCACTGTTCGATTGCTGAAGTACATCCTCAAACTTAGAGCTTTGACATTTCCAGTAGAAATAGCCTCAGTCGCTGCGGCAAAATGGTTGCTTCCAGTGCAGACACAAGTGTCAGAGAGAGAGAGAGAGAGAGAGAGAGAGAGAGAGAGAGAGAGAGAGAAAGAAAGAGAGAGAAAGAGAGAGAGAGAGAGAGAGAGAGAAGAAAATGGCCCTGAAAAATTTAATTACAACTTTAGCGATGCTACAAACGGTGTCCCATTTAATAATATTTATGTAGAAAGATGATGAATAAGCATTAAGCCTTATGTTGCGTCCACGTGTGCAGTTATAATAGCCGTTTTGTACTAAATGTATGCCACCAAGCACTTTAATAGTAATTGCCACCAAGTAGAGTATTTAAAACTTTTAAAAACAGCACCGGCATTACAAACAACGGAGAACACGGCTTAAAATACCTCTTGCCGACTTCGTCAAAATTGAGATCCTGTCCTCTTCTGTTTGGCAGATGAGCACGGGTTTCTCTGTATTATATCGGCTGGGGATTTCAGGACCATGTAAATGACTCTATTTCTAGTTAGTTCGCTTTGTTCCTTATTTTGCTGTCTGTGAACAAGGAATGCAGTGCGGCTTAAAATAAGTCACCTATCCCATCATGCACGCCTGTGCACACACACACACACACACACACACGCTTCAACTACAAAGGCCCTGAAAACCCAAAGCACCAGACCCACAAACATCAGTGATGCAGTCGTTTGTGTACAGAGGTCTATGCTGAAATAAAGGCTTCTGGGATCCAGTATCTTTAACCGCAAGACTCACTCCTTCACATTTTGTAGCGTCACAACTATGCTTTTTTAAACCCAACATAGACTCATAGGGGGTGAAAAAGGGCATATATAGCAACATTTTTGCAAAACTCAAAACACATACCAGTACAATTCACTGCAGTTTCCAGCTGAAATGAACACTAGTGGCAGTAAAATACCAACAACTTCAATTCCTTTACACACAAATTAAGATTACGGGGCAGATTATCAATTAATAAAGATTATTTTCTCATGGTTTCTTGCACAATACTATGTTATGATCTCAAAACACGTTTACCACAATTCATGGTAATGAATTCGACACAGTAAACTTGCTCGGTAGCTCACCTAATACAGCATTGCACTTGCAATGAGTCGCGTGAAACATGACGATAAAAGAGCTAAATAACGTATAGAATAGATCTAAAATGGCATGATTGCTTCAGCAAATGTGTTTTTCAATTTTCTTTTCTTTTGGTAACACTATCGGGTGGGTTTAGTGTATGTGGTATGATATTTGTGCCACTCACTGGACATTTTATTTCCAAACTGCTGTGATATGACAACCAACCAAACTAATAAAACGTTGCCAGATTCACATTCATCTGTTTTAATGTGCTTTTAGCGCCATTCACTGGACATTTCACATTGACAGTGTTAACAACTTGCAAGATTCAACGTAATATAATTTTGCAGAAATGTCACCAAAGGCCTGTTTTTCTAATGATCTTTCAATGGCTAAAATTTTTAGCCATTGAAACCATTAGTTATTGGGTTAAATATTCTTTGTCCTAAATTCCAGAATTAATCTAGGTTGAGAATGCAATTTCATGTTGACTTTCTCTAAGTAGCAACCATAGTTTGAATGTCCCACTCTGAGGAAAACACATTTCCAGTTTACTTTCTCATAGACTTTCCTCAGCACCAAAATCCCATCTAAATGCCGTGCAATCTGTCTCTTCAAGCTGACTTGCATCTCTCCTGTGTGCTGTGACGATACCCTTCAGAGGCTCGCAAACAAATGAGTCTGAAACTTCCAATTCTGGGTTGATGCTAGATGCCACACAATATCCACCAAAGGATATTTTGTTGTAATTAATTTGGGACAGAGAAATGCGCCATTGAATTTGAGAGTCATTCCCTGGGGTAAGGAGACAGTGGAATTGGGAAAAGGCTGATGTGTCCATCTTTGCCCTTCTGAGTGAAAAGAAAAAAAAAGCCTTTGGGCTCATGAGGACACCGGCTGCAATACCTGAGCCTCATCTGGTGAGCGCAGAGTGGACAGCCAAACCTTTTACCCACAGGACAACTATGTAATTGGATCACGGTGTTGTAGGTTCTACTGTCATATTAAAGTGTGAAAGATTAAACCTGTTGCCACCTCTTCAAAGCCAGTCTAAGCCTTGCAAGATCAGGCCAAGGAAAGTAACCACCCAAATAGTGTTTTGTAAGTCATGTATTAATTTGCCTTTTTACAATTAGTTTTATTATACAAAAGTCAAGTCAAAGTTGTTTATTGTACATTTACTGCGCACAAAGGAAATAGTACTTGAATGCCTCTTCACAGACTATAGACAAGGCAGTATTGCTATGCAAAAAGACATACACTGTAAAAAAAAAAAAAAAAAAAAAAAAAAAGTAGGCCTATATAAGTTATGACAACATATGTTTTTACATTGCTTTAACTCATCAAAATAAGTTAAACCAAATTTTAACTTTTTTCATACAAGATTTAAAGTCAGTTTAATGCAATTTAAGTTTAAATGACTTAAAAGTTGATTGTTAATTGAAGTATTATTATTTAGAATTAGCCTTTTTATATTTTAAGTTTTAATTTTAATTTCAGTTTACATTTTTTAGTGATTTTGTTATGAGCTTATTTTATTATGTTGTTGTTTTTTAATATGTGGATTTCTATGTAACTTCAGCTTTTGTAATTTTAGGACTTCATGTTCAACTCATTTTATTTCTGTTAGTTGCCAAGGTTTTTTAAAGTTTCAGTTTTTCATCTAATATTTGCATATGTTATTTGAGCTTTATTTCAGTTAGCAAAAAACATTTTTATAGTTTTAATTTTAGCTAACAACAAAAACACTATTAAATTAAATTTGGTATTTCACAAAAACTTTTTGGATTTCTGGACCAGGATTTGATGCTAATTACGGACCCTTAAATTCTCACGCAGAAAATCCCTATCTAAAATATAAAGGCAATACATTTTCATGTATTTTCAAATACATTGTGTATTATCCGTAAAATATGTACAAAATATTTACTTGGTAAGTTGAACTACTAAACTTGTCAATGTATAAAACCAAAGAAATGCATAAAACAATCGTGATTAATAGTTTAAAATGAAATAGCAATAATGTCAATTTGGTCCATTTTTAATCAAGGCAAATGCATGTCCAATTATGGATAAAGCTTAAAGGTTAAATTGCATTTATGTTTACGCAGTATTTACGTATGCAAACGCATTACTTATGCAAAATCAACAAAAACAGTTACATATTCGGCCAATGAGAGACTTAATTACCGTTTTTCAAAATATAGCAGAACATTGTCTTCATAAACAAATAAAATAAAAATAAAAATAATATGTTCAGTTGCCCCTTTCTTCTTATTTATGTCAAGATGTACAGTGACTGTAAAATAGCACTGCTAAAAGTCTGAATCCAATGGAGGGCAAAACTTTGATAGCAGACAGGCTGTTCCTCTCTGAGAGGGACACATTTCCATTGCCAGTGGAGAGAGAGAGACAGCTGGTCCTGTCACCGAGCCCGGCCATCCTGCAGTAGGTGGTAAAAACTCCGGAGAGGGATATTTTTCCAGCTCAAGCTAATTACTGAGCCCGCATGCTCTCATCGGACTTTGAATGACATTGATGCAGAAGGCATTTAGCTTTATTGCAATTTAACAACCTGTTCATGAGTTTTAAATACACATGTGATTTATAAAGTGGGTATAATGTGTTTATTTCAGATTAGTTACTAAGTTATACTAGTATAGCACAATTGCCAACGACACAAGTTTAGTAGTATAGCCCAAGTATTATTGCCAAACCACACTGACAAATGGCAACTTAAAGGGACAGTTCACCTGAAAATGAAATTTCTGTCCTCATTTAATCACCCTTAAGTTGTTCCAAACCTGTTTGCATTTATGTGTAACCAAACAGTTGATTTAACCACTGACTTCCATAGTATGGAAATATATATATATACTATGGAAGTCAATGTGACCCATCAACTGTTTTTTTGTGTTCAACAGAAGAAAGAAATTCATACAGGTTTGGAACAACTTGAGGGCGAGTAAATTATGACATAATTTATTTTTTTAGGTGAACCATCCCTTTAAAATGATAGCATCTAAGTTAACCAAGGTCAAAAATATTATTTAATATTGCTGATTCAACCAAAATGCATTCATTTGTACCACCAACATTTGTATGGCTTAAATCAAGTAAACAAACAGCTTTAACTTTTCACATTGTAGTGTAAGTATCAAAGCTGACTTCAAAACAAAATTGCATGTTTCTTGTGAGATTAAACTTTAGCAGCTTATTCTAATAAAAGAACCCACTATTATTGTTACCAAAGCAACTCGGCTATGATAAAGCTCGGCTATCCGATGCCAGATGATTCCGGAGCCTCCTGCCAACAGCAACATGACACATTCAGTGGTCATTAGCCAGAGACTGCTGAGATGCCTGCCTGCGTCAATACTCACCAGACACATACTACTAACTAAAGCTAGCTATGCAAAAGCCTCCAAAACCGCATTCTGTAGCACATTCTCTAACCAGAACACAAAAACCTTGAGTGTGTGTGACTGACATGATGGAGAGATATAAAGAGAAAAGAAGTGGTGGCATGAGACAGGAGAGAAATGAGAAACGCCCTGCCAGGAATTCTTCTGCCATCACTGAACCGTGAGGACTCCACTGAGACTGACCACTGAGAACAAACTGTAGTCGTAGCGGTGTATTTTAAGAAGAAGAAAACAGCATGCCATCACACCCCAAAATGAAAATCTGTTTCATCAGTAAATGACAAACAAAATGGAGTGCACCTGTACACCAAGATAAATGACCTGTCTTATCCTGTATTCTGTGTAAGGGAGTCAACAATAGATCAGTATACCGCTTGTGTCTGCATAATATCAAAAAGGTAGTGCTAGTATGAGTGTAGTTGTATAGCACTAGTGTGAACCTGATTTCACCAAGTGTAACATGTTCCTGGATTAACTTTGTTGAACATGGAACAACATTCCAATCAACCAATCAGATTTGAGTGACATGTTTACAGTTTATGCCAATTTTAGTCTTACAACAAAAGTTAGGTTCTTCTACATCAGCGTTATTCGCCTATCATTTCCCTTTGGTTTTAGGGATAAGTTATGGGTGGGGCCAAATGTTCTTACTTGCGTTGACCATAGCACTAGTACTGGCATGTGCGCAATTCAGAAATAATGCTTTATCACAATATATCTAGCATTTTCTTTGAACTTCAGTTGGCCAGTTCAATTGAAATCCACACTTGTGAATCAAAAGAGCCAATTCTTCAATTCTGAGTATCGGTATAGCTATATATCAGTATTACTACAAGCTCAAAACACCTCGGGTGATTTTGATAAAGTCAGTTGGCATGAAATTGCATGGGCCTATAAACCACCTATTTTACCTTAGGATATGAATGCATTTAGAAGCATAGACGTAAAGCCCTAATGATATCCATATAAACTGCCATTGCGTTATATGCGGCATAACCTGATTCTGCATTTTCTTATGCAGAGGTGCAGCTTATTCGACCCTCCCTTCCCGTCCGCTGCTACAAAATGAGAATGAAAGTATAAATAAACAGCTGAATAATGCTCAATATGAATATTATCAGCGTCTGTTGATTCCATCTGAAGGCACGAATGGCAGCAACCCTGGCAAGACCGACACGTTATTGATGACATGATATGATTTCATAATAGCGCCGCAGTTAGGAGATCATCACAGCCTGCACTCCGAATTGGTGTTGTGCGGAAAAAAGATAAGACAAACAAACACAATCCCTTCCCAACAGACCCTGAGGGGAACATTAGGGCTACGAGGCATGGCGATGTACTAGTTACCGATGCGCTGGATTCAGTTTATCCACAATGTCACGTAGTTCAGCCTTAAAGTCGTCGTAACCTGGTGTGTGTTTTGCTATGTTGTTGTGCAGCAAAGTGTATCTAGATTGAGCAAATCGACTGTGGCGTTCGGCCCTACAGTATATTACACAAATTTGGAGCGTTTGACCCCACTCACTTGCAGTTCTCAAAAGGTTAAATACTCAAACAACTACCTTTTTAACCTCATGTTTGAGTTTTGCACCTCACACCATCTGGTAAACACGGCTCCTGTAAGCTTTAATAAATGCATTTCCGAAATCATAGCATGGTATAACATGCTATGTTGACTTTAATAATGCATCGCAACCTGGCACATGCAAGTGTGACAGACTGAACCTACCTTAAATTCCTCAAGTCATTATAGGAAGTCAAGTGAATTAATTTTGGCACCGGTTAAAACAGACATCCATTCCATGACCTCAAAAGCTTATTCAGCTCTTAAGAGTGGCACAATTTCTGCCAGATGCTCTTCTTCAGTCTGCTGAGCTGAGTAAAATAGTCAGACTTGGCAACATGTTGATGCGAAGCATTAAAGTTTCATAGTTTGCTTACGATTGTTTTCCCCAAGCTTCAATTCCAATACTGATCTGGATATTAACTACTCTTCTGCATTGCATTGCATGAAATGGCATACATAAAGTAATAAAACGTTTATGGATCTCATCAAACATGGAACGAACATGTCCAAGCTGGTGTACTGCACTCCAAAATCAAAACAAAGAAATGAGAAATTATATTTTGCCTAAACAAGCAATTTTTTTTTTAAACCATACAACTTTTTGTACGATTAAGCATGTTTACCCCCAAAATCTCATTATTGTAATGCAGATGATAATGATTGCAAGTTTTTATACATCATTTGCTGTAGAGAAGGTAATTTATTCTGTTTTAAATAAAAGTTAAAAACATCATTGTATTAGTTCAGAGCTGGGAGATATGATCATAAAATATGATTACATTTTTTTTTTACACTGACTCTCTTCTAAAACTAGCTTCTAAACTAAAACAAAGAGGTTAACATGGTGTATTATTGGCTAATGCGTGTCCAATCAATTTGTATGACCATCTTTCCGTCGAGTAAATAGAGTTGACTCGTGTTCCATAAACGTAATTTATTTATTGCAAACAAGTAAAGGAAATCAGAGACCGATCTAAACTCCCGCACGACCTCAAAACTGTGTTCCCCAACTGGCCACATCCCCACCTGACTACCGTCTAACTAAAACAAACCTCATTACATCATTAGAGAAACTTACATAATACATACAAATTCATACACATATAACATTTAAACAAAATAATTTACAGGCTCCTACATCGCAACCCCTAATTGTCCATTAAAGGGCAATTATTACCTATTCAAATCGGAGCCAAAAATGTCCATTTTCATTTAAATAGTGCATCCAAAAAGGAGAAAAAATTAATTAAAAAAACCAAAAGTCGTTGGCGATAATGCTTTCTAGTTCTGATGGCTGGGGGCTTGGTCCTCAATGTCAGGTCACTGGCTGAGAAAAGCACATGCTCTGACCCCCAGGGGTGAAGTCGCCATCTGTGTAGCCATCATTAAACTAATGAACCATGCTCCCCAAACAAGAGAACTAAGAGAGAAACACTAAGCAGAAGATAAGTGATGATTTTTTTTAAGCTTGTGTTGATTAACAATCCGTTTGTTCGGCCCTCGTGTGTAACCGTCAAACAGTTTGTACTTATTCCGTTCACTTTGTCACCGATCGCAGCGCTCTGTTTTTGGCTCCAGTTTGCTTGTGCTACCGCTAAGTAGCATCAGTTACGAGATAACATTAGCACTCTGCCTGAAGTGGTCGTATTAAAGGCTTACATGAGTGCATGATTAGGTGGAGCATGAAACTCTTGGCCCCTTTGATTTGGCTTTTTCCACCACGTCTGGCAAGAGGAAAGAGCGAGCGGTCTGAGCCGCTACATGCATTTGATCTAGTAAGACGGCCAATAAATTTCACAAGAGCTGGATATTGGACTCTTGATGTGCCGAATAAGTAGGGCCTCATCTGAATGTAAATGTGCCTCCGAAATGTCATTTCATGGGACTTGGAGACCTGTGCAGGATTGATGTAGAATTCCAGCTCTGCCAGTAGTACTGAGGGGCAAAAAAAGGCTACGATAACGTCAACGGGTGTAATAAACTAACCTCTTTCAACCAGGTGATTACATTCTTCGAAGAAGTTATAAAAACCAAAAGTTCTCAACTGGTATTGCTTCCATTTTTTTTAAAGATGAGGAGGTCTTTCAACCTTAGCCCGTAGTTTGAGAGACGACCTTTTTATGTCAACAACAAAAGTTATGAGAAGTGTTTGTAAAAGTTGATATGACTAGTTGTTTTGCCATCCCATGGGATGTCCAATCATGGCCCTTTTTATGAAGAGTTTAGCTCCAACACGCCTGCCTGGAAGTTTCTTGTAATCCTGAAGACCTTCACTAATATAGTCCACTGAATAAATGAATGAAAACAAGTGAGCGAATCGGGATACTGAGTGTTGGAATCTTCTGGTGGCAATTCATTCTGCATGACACTCAAATTGTATGGGAATTCTCTAGCGCAGGGATTGGGAACATCAATCCTGGAGGAGTTTAGCTCCAACCCTGAAAACCTTTTTTTTTTTTTTTTTATGTTGCGTTTCGTGGGTTGTTTAAGAATGTACTGTAAGGGAATATTATTATTTTTTTATGTTTTTAAAAACGATTACAATTATGACAATGTTTTGGTGAGTTTATATATTATACATACATTTCTAATAATTTAAATATTTGCATTACATTATGAGCTCAAGTTTTTATAAAATTTTGAGAAAATTATTAAAACTTGTTTTACAATAATAATGTAATACTTACTACATTATGTGCAGTTATTACATTATGAGTTGCTACAATGCGTAACAGTATTTTCTTTTATATCACTCTTGCCAAGTCCTTATTCTGAGAGATTCACAGAGACAGCAACGTGACATTTGATATGCGCTCATTTCATTCATAAAGTTTACACTCACTTACACATTCACTTCACACACTGATTATTGCGTTTATGTATAATATCATGCTATGCTATCCCCTGGCTAAACTGTTATCCTACAAACATGAGGGGAGTGACCGTGTCTGGGGACAGATTTTTTCTAGGATATTATTCAGTAGAATTTGTTTTGAAGCCATTGTCCGTGAATTTCCGAATAAGGTATTAGGATTCGTGCACATCCCTAATTACAAACAACTTATGCATGGACACACACATCCAATAGCTTATAAATTATCTAAAAGCTGCCATTTCTACTTCTCCTTCACACCGGTATCTGTTTGGATTACATATTTCACATGTAACCTGCTAGCACCAGTATTTGTTTCCCCTCTTCAGTTTCTCCTTCCTTGCATAAGAAGCACTGCGTGTTTTCAGAGCTCAACTCCCTCCGGCAGAATTTCAATGGCCTTCTCCGCTGTTACGTTTCCTGCTTAGGGATCAGTGCACAGCACTGCTGCATCTACCCAACAACACACTTCAAAAGTAAAATCTCTCAATGTTCGCATTCTCGCTTTGATGCTGTTGGTTAATCCTGGACTGTACGGAGCAAAACCTGCAAAGATAAAACGAGACCATCGATTGGATTCCCTTGTAAACAGCTCCATCGAAATGCCTTGAGATATGTATAGCATGTTCTCCTTTCTAGCTCATTATCCACAGCAGAGCTGAGAATATGAACATCAGCTGATAATGATATCTCTAGCATGGCTGGAGAGATCAGGAGATTTCCGCCCTTGTACACAGACACAATTAGTCAGTGTTGCTGACAAAACAGACGAGGCATAACCCAGGCTGTTGTTATGATGTGTAAGCTCATGAAATCTGGGTTAATTAGCGGGGCTTGCTAAGAAAAGCATCACTACTGCTCATACTCAGCTCAGGGTTAGGACTGTAGACGAATAATAATATGAGCCATAATAATAGTTATGCCTGTCTTCGTGAATACCACAAACTAGTTAATGTAAATGGTATTGCACATACCAAAAACACAGTTCTGGTTGGTGCAATGAGGTTAAATAAAAAAGAAAATATATACTAATAATGTAAATGACTTAAACATATATGGCAATGCACATCTAAGTCCCCATGAAATCAAAATGTAAGTTTTTTGGTATGAATATGTTAGCCATAAGGTTATCTATAAGCTAGTGTTCTCCAAAACAATGACAAAATATAATATATAAGCTTTCAAAACTCACAGTCTCTCACTTCCGCCAATATGGATCAATGATTTTGATGACATCACTGTGAACTTCAGATTCTGTCCAATCAAATGCTCTCTAGAATCAGAAGCTCCGCCTCCTACATTATTTACAGACGCTGAAGCTGTGGCTAAAATCGGTCACTTGTTCACACATTTACTATTTTCTACATTGTGAATGGCACATAGTGCACTATATAGGGGATAGGGATCGATTCAGACAGTGTAAATATGCTTTCCATTGGGGCGAATGGTTAGTGTCACGCGAACAGCCGCAGCTCCGGTCCAGAGAGACGATAGCACAGAGCGGATCATATGCGCGAGTCTGTGTTAGGAGGAAACTGCGGCTTTACTGAGCTCAACAGCTCTGGCCGAGCTCAACAGCTCTGGCCGGACTGTGATATAAACTAAACGCTATTGGCTATTTAACAAAAGGGGAGGAGCTGTTCGATATGTCCAGCCCTGTCTTCCTGTTTCAGTGGAAATTACATCAAAACATTGAGTAACGCGTGTCTCAACGCACTTCAGTGGGCCTTTAACTTTTGAATTAAAATTCCGTTTGATATTTTTTGGAGGTCAAAAATGCCAGGATGGTACAACTGCCCTAAAGTTGTAATACATATAATACATAAAAATAGAATCATTAAAAGGTTGAAACTCTTGAAAGGAAATCCTTAATAAATATTTGGACATTTTTTATTATTATTATATATTATAAATAGTTGGGTTTCACTTTATTTTGATGGTCCCTTTAACACATTCTGTTGACTATAAGTAGTGTTGCACCTACATGTCTAGAGTAGAGTATTAGTAGACTGTTATGGTTAGAATAAGTTGACATGTAGTTGCAAAGTTACTTATTGTCGGTAAAATGTCTGTTGGAGGACCATCACAATAAAGAGTTAGCAGATATTAAGAAGACAGTCTACTAATACTCTAATGAGAGTTAGTGAACATGTAGCTGCAAAGTTACTTAGTCAACACAATGTTCAAAAGGGACCATCAAAATAAAGGGTTACCAATAGTTGAACTTTTGTACAAATCAAAGTCATGTGGTGGAACCAACATACAGAAATATGCAGGAATGAAAGACAAAAAATAAAAAATAAAAACAAAAAAATAGGAAATTATATACCAGAGGACTGAGGATCGTCTTGACTATTTTAAAGTCAATAAGTCTGAAAGTATAAGATAGTTTGGCCTTTTTATGACAAGGCATGTCATATAGTACAACCACTTAAAGTCCCCCTTTAGTCAATAATTGTATCCCTTAAATCTCATCTTTGATCACCAAAATTACATATTTAAACGTTTCTTCCTTGAAAAAAGTTTTTCTTCATGCCTTAGCTTGAATGTAACTCTACACCCCAGCTTAATTTAGTATACACAGTTCTATGAATATGCAAATGAGCCCCGCCTCCACTCACTCACACCAGCTCAGAGATCCACTCGTTGACGATCACTCGTTGACCTGATTGGTTACAAGATAGTTTGTGACGTCAGAATCACCAGCGATTTCAAACCGTGTTTTTGAGACTGTCTTTGGTTCACTGCAGTTTTAAAGAGAAAATACTCAGCAATGCTGTCGACTTTGCACATGGTTTGTCGTAAAGCATATTAAAAACACCACATAAACAACATTAAAGGGTTGATTTTCACCACAGGGGGACTTTAATTATTATTATTATTATTAAATCTTGGACACTCATTGTCCCTGAAATCATAAAGTCCGTTAGGGTGTGCTACTGATTGGCCTGTACAATGTACAAAAAATCAACACTGCATGATACATAGCTTCATGACCGTATCGTAATGCCCTTACAAACTCCTATAACACTATCATGGTGGCAATTTTTGTAGGAGCAACACACCACATGCTGAATCATCTGATTCAGTACATTCAGAAAGTTTGGAGCAGCTGTCTGGAGCCTTACTTGGTTTTCACAGCTCCACAGCTTCTTTGAAAGAGGTGTGACTTCACCCTCCCAGTGGCATCTATCATAAGGTAAAATCCTCCACACTTGCAAGTGCATTTCTCAAATAAAACAAGTCATATTTCTTTTTATGGCAGCAGGAGAACCTCGCAAGCTGCCGCTGCGCTAATTTTAAAACCTGACAGTGTTTCTCGACAGTGCTGGCTGACAGAAAACACATCTACAACACAAATCCTCTGGTATTCCTCTTTTTGTCTTGCTTCAGAACTTAGTCTTAATGAATGGCAGTTGAAACCTTCATCCTTGTAATTTGTCAGAAGAAGAGATGACTCAGTTAAAGGCCAAATACAATATCCGCTTTGTAGGGAAATATGTCAGACGCCGAGAGGTAAAATCACAACGAGAAAACTGGAGCGCTGTGACAGCTTCTTTCTCGGCTCACCTCATTTGAGGACTTCAAGGTTACGCAGATGTCCCAGACTCCAGCGCTTGTGTTCCTTCAAGTCTCAGAGCTGTAATGAGCTCATTACACACTCTGTGAAAATGTCATGGACTCGGGGCTACGAGCACAGTTATATTTTTCCTTCTAGAATAGCATGTGGTTGAAGGTTCTTTGCTCCAGTGCATTTGAGGCGAGACACACACAATGGACCGAGTGCTTACCCAAACGTGATTCAAATGTCACGTTTTACATTACGGTAAGATCCGTGAAAAGTCATTTGGTACAGTGTCTTTCAAAGGGTCAACTGTATGAAACAGCCATGTTCCATAAGATAAGGCCGTGTCAAGCATTCAATATCACGTTGCTAACATTTATATGAGTTACAACAATCCAAGAAAGAGGCTGATATTTCGTAAAAGGATAGTTCACCCTAAAACTATTTCAGCCCGAATGAGTTTCCTTCCTCCATGAAACACAGTATTTCGAAACACGTCCCAGTGGGAATTATTTTATTTTTTTGTCTGTACAATGAAAGTCAATGGGGTCCAATGTTGTTGCAGTGTGGACAAAAGCAGTTGAATCATTCTTTAAAATGTCTTCGTTTTTGTTCTGAAGAAGAAAGTAAGTCATTCAGGTTTGGAACGACAGGTTTGGAGGGTGAGTAAACAATGACAGATTTTTATTTATGGATGAAATATCACTATGTGAATTGGAAAAAAAGGGGCAACACTCACTCTTGAAGAAATCCAACTTTATTTATTAAATAATGTGTGGTATTTCAGCCATTGTCAGGGCCTTCATCAGACATCATGATGAATGTTTGATGTCTGATGAAGGCCTTGTTAATGGCCGAAACAAGTTTCTTCAAGAGTGAGTGTTGCACCTTTTTTCAATTTACATTCATTTTTTTTTATTTTTGGTTGTGCCTCCTCATGTTGGTAGAGCATCTCTTTTCAACTTTTTTTTTTGAAATATCGATTAAAAATTCTGATAAGGGTTTATTCTAAACGTTTAACCCTAAGTGTTAAACTTCTGAAAAAAATAAAATAAATAAATAAAGCCTGAGGTGTATTTTTGAATTGTGCACTATTACATTTTTTACAAATATCTTAAATCTTTTATATAATATTCAACTATCAAAATTTAACCAAAACTGATAAAAAAAAATATTATTTGAATGTGGAACTGTAATTGGTTCTCTTTATTGCATCTACAGTATTAACATATTTAATCGTTAATGTCTTCATTGCACAAATTTACATTTATAGGCAAAATTAGAAATGTAAAGGTCATGGGTTCGATTCCCAGAGAATGCTAGAATTGATGTATACCCTTGTACCTTGAATGTAAAGTCACTTATAGAAACATGTAAATGTACAGAAAACCAGATGCTTCAATTGACAATAGCAAAGTGGCTATTGTGGCATTCAAATTATGAAGAACTAAAGTTGACGGTAAAACTAACACAATTATTTTGTTGCCTTGCTAAAAAATTATATGTTTTGTCTCAGTACTTCTTTCATTTGGTTGTACTGTAATCCCTTGATTTTGTACATAAACCCTTCATCTTGGCACACTTGTAACAACAGTACCTCACCACCTTAAGGACCAAATTATGTAAAGCTTTATTACACTGAAAATTAGAGGTTTTGTAGTGAAACTCCATCTCAGCCTTGGGGAATTAAACATACTGACGCAAAAACACCGTAATTAAACAGTTTGATTAAAAGTCACAGGGACAGATGAGTAATTACAAAGTATTTTGGGAAATCTTTGAAGCTGTTGATCTCTCCCTGCTGTGGGGAAAAAGAGCTGCACGCGTGCGACATGGAAAAAGGTTGTGGTTATAGGTCACACCCCACATTATGTCTCTATTTGTAGCAATTAAAGATTTGTCCATCACTATACGCAGATGGAAATGGGCTTCTCCAGTAATTGAGGTGTAATTGCTACGTATTCACTCAGTGAAGTATTCATTGATTCGAGTGTAATTAGGTTAATGCTTGATGCCGGGTCAAGAGTTAGAGGTGAGGTTTGTGAATTTGTACTGGGAAGTATGGAAATTATCAGTCTTGGGAGTAAGGGATGTTACATTTCTGCTTCAAAAAGCTAAGTATTTCCCCCTCTTCCTTTAAATGTAGTTATGGCACTGGGTAAGATAAATTAAGGTAGATATTCTCTGAAAACAAGTTTTATCATTATAAACCATTTTGAATTTCAGAATCATTTCATATCTTTCATGGAAGTCAAGGAGACCTTGAAAAAAAAAAATTATATCACACTATATGACAGACAAAGAGATTCATTGCAGCACATTTCAGCATTAGTATATGAGAGAAAATGGGTTTTTAAGCTAAGGGTGTTGGGAGTTGGCTGAAAATCATCAGAACAGAGATGATCAAACTTCATTTCGCTTTAGGCTGAGGATGGATGAACCTGCCAGTCGTACGGTATCTCTGAGGGCTCTGAGGGTATGTCTGTTTTAAATCGAGGTTAGCTGCACACACAATTGCACCTTGCTTGCATTGTAGTTCCACTACAGCTATTTATGAAAGAATAAATAAAGCACATGAAAGAACTTGCCTCATTTTTGTTAGCACATTGGTAAGCTAACAATCTTATTAGCATGTTCCTAAGATAACAACATGTTGCATGCTGCTACGCTAACAACATGTTAGTATGTTGCTAAGCTAACAACATGTCAACACATCATTAAACTAACAATGCTACAGTGTTGCTAAGCTAACATGTTAACACACTCTAGCATGTTGCTAATTAAGCTAACATTGTGTTATTTGTCCTTCAAGTGGAATTAGAAATACCGTAGTTACGAGTTTCGGGCACATGGATGACCAAGCAAAATCATATTTACAATATACATGAGTTCCTAAGTTGTGACGTTAGAACTGGCATGTCAATTTGTAACATTGTGGAAACGCTGATCTATAATATGGATTATGTCTTTAACAGTCATCTTGGAGACGTACATGTGCTATATCTATATTCTATATATTGAGATCAGTAAGCAAAAAGTACCTGTAGAGAATGGTGTTAATCACTCTTTTTTTTTTTTTTCAAGGTGTTGATAAATCAGTGATATAAAGATGTAGTTATTTGGGTTTATTGTACACAATGTAATTCTTTAGTTTTGTTTAGGCTACTTCCAAGTCCAAATATTTCCAACTTGAATGTGCGACATGTTGTGATAACGAACACCCGAGGTACGAGTTTCCCAGGTGTGCTCGAAGGAAGCATTAATATATTGCTAAGCTAACAACATGTTAACATGTTGCTAAGTTAACTTGTTACCATTAGTATTAGCATGTTGCTAAGCTAACATTTCTAAAAGTGGGAGGGGGTTTTATGTAAATATATAAATAAAAACACTTAAATGTGTCATTTCGTAATTACATTTCCTGATCATTTGGTCTTATTGTGATTGGTGCACTTTATCCTGAGGGAAAAAAGTTTGTCTTTGAATGTTTACATGGAAAAGTTTTTCCTTCACGTTTTTCGCGTACAGACGACAACATTGTCAAAATGATCCCCGTTCATGGATCCGCGAAAACAACTAAAAACACTGTATTATTCATGCTAGGCCAGTAGTTGGTGATGTCACTTGTTAAGGAAACACAACGCTCTTTGCACCTTGTGACCAGTTCCTCTAATTTTTCTCCTCCCATTCAACCACCTGCCTTCATTGTTACCTAACACCCATTTTTCACAATCCAATCAATTCCTGATGGTTAAAATAAAGTCCTGCCCTACATTTTTCCCCATTGAACATCCTATTTCACTTAGAAATACATCACATTACAGAGGTAAAATGGTTTACGAACGCCATTTCATTCAACTATTAATTACAGGAGGAAAAAGGAGCAGCACAAATAGGTCAATGATTCCGCCTTCATGCCTTTTTTCCACCGTTGGCGAATGTTCCTCTTTCAAGCGAGGAGAGAGACTCTGAGCCCAGAACACCACCTATTAGCCATCAACCAGCACAGCACGTCACCCATCGGTTAAATCAAAAGTGACGCAATGATCCAATCTCGTAACACAACACAAGATGTGACATTCCAATTAGCGGCAGAGCAAACTAACAAGCAGAAAAAGCATCATTCTCTTAATTCCGAATCACATAACATGTCAAGATGCAAGCCGGAAAACAAGTGACAAGCAATTACGAAGTTGCACACAAAAAATAACAAAGAAAATTAAAGGCCCCTGACACAAAATTTCAGGTTTTCATTATTGGACACAAAGACGATATGAGTAAAGAATCAGCCTGTCATGGCTAAATTGCTGTGTTGGCTGTCTGTTTAGACATGTGATTGTTGTAGTCTTTGTTGGTAACAATATTCAGCGTGAGACTCACGCAATTGACACTTTTCACACGCGCTCACGCCACACATCCATTTTCTCACGCAGAGAAAAATCGCGAAGCAAAGAGGACACTGACACCGCGACAAATTGAATCGAAATCGAAACAATAAATACCGTTTTGGCGCTTGTAAATGTGACGTGATGTGACAGATCGTTGTAGTGCCTCAGTTTAAGCGGCACGTGAACCGATCATCTAGTTAACAAACACGAATGAACAATGGGTATGTTGAAAGAGACAGTACAACTTACCGAAATGTTTATGCCTCATACATAATTTCGATCAATCAGTGTTTTTCAAACACGGAAAGAGGTCATTAAAACAGCTGGAGAACATAACGTTAGTTGGCTAGAAAAGTTAGCTATAGAGAGGAGTAGCTATTTTGCATATTTTGCATATACTATATTACATATTTATTGTATTTTTACTTCTATCATTAAAATATTATAACATTGTTTTTATAATAAAAACTGCATTATATTATTGAGTTATTTTTAACCTTTAATAATAATACCAGCTGACAGTGCTCTCTCTGTATAGCATTAGGTGAGTTTTTTTCTTGAGAAACATGTACATGTATCTACTGTACCTAATATGTATCCAAATGAATCGATATTGAATCAAGATTGGAATCAAATCACAAGAATTTAACTGAAATTGTGAAATTTGTGTCAAGCAATAATAAAAACAGTAACCTTCCAGTCACTGTTTAGTAACCAAATATTTTGACAATCACAATACATTTATCGTGATGTATTATGAGATGAGTGGTATCCTAACAATAAATAGAAGAAATGGTTCATTCTAAAATTGAAAATGTCATAAAAAAAAAAAAAAATACCCCTCTGAATCACAAAAGGAGATATTTAGTACAATGTTCAAACTGCACTTTTCTATTCAAATTTTTTTTATAATTTTAAAAATATCAGCATAACATTTGCTCATAAAATAAATAAATAAATAAATATTTTTATTGTAATAATTACTTCTTTTTAACCTATTAATACCAAAAACTTGCATACATATGGAAATCCAGTAAATACATATGGGACTCTGCCAACAAGACTATTCTTCTATAATATACTATCAATGAAACGTTTGCTAAATGATAAGTAACTTTGTCCATTCATTAACAGAACTTCATTATTGGTGTTGCAATCCAGTTCTCCTAACACACCTTTTCCTGAAATGTTCCTGATTCAGCATAAGGGGAATGAGGAATGTTTGGGATTGAGGAAGAATTCAGTGCATGTTCTAAGTAGCATTTACATGCATGAACGCTTTGGGGACCAAAGCACTCAACGACTTTCACAAGTTTGCCATTCTGAAGTCTGCACACACTTTCAAATAATATCATGCCACGGTAGGCAGAACAGAGCGTGCAAATTTGATAGTGAATTCAACATTTTGCTGTGCATCACAAAATTATGAAACATCACTTGGGAAAAATCCTCTCTTTGTGTAATTTCCATGAAGTGCAGTGCACTCAGGGCTTTCAATATTGCAAACCCAAATTTGTTTCTCTCCCGGATTGACTATTTCTATGTGTGAAATGAAAGGGATCTATAAATTCTTCTGACAAGATTGTTTGAGGAACTTTTAATGAAATTCCACAGTGATCTTATTTGTGTCAGCAAGGGATTGCAAAAAAAGGCAGAAATAAAATCTGGATTTATTTGCAAACTGTTTTTTTGATTTGACTATTTGCAACAACTATTGTGATATAAGATCTGACAAAGAACAACTGAAAATAAGCACTATAGGCCTATGCAGAGAGAAACACTATGGACTAAACAAGGCATTTAACTAGACAGAGTGTGACATATGAGGGGAAGTCAAAACCATGGTAACTCATGAACTTTGGTATGTTTATATGACAACGATGTGCTTAAAAACTGGGGGAAAAAAGAAAAAAAATTGATGGCTGCGTTGACTCTGGACTTAATAAAGCACAGTGGACCAACACCAGCCGATGACATGGCTCCCCAAACCAACACAGACTGTGGAAACTTCACACTGGACTTCAAGCATCTTGGATTGTGAGCCAATTCTTCCTCCAGACTCTGGGACCTTGGTTTCCAAATGAGAATGAAAATTTGCTCTCATCAGAAAAGAGGACTTTGGTCCACCATGCTTTATTAAGTCCAGAGTCAATGCAGCCGTCTACCAGGACATTTTAGAGCACTTCATGCTTCCTTTAGCAGACAAGCTTTATGGAGATGCTAACTTCATTTTCCAACAGGACTTGGCACCTGCCCACACTGCCAAAAGAACCAAAACCTGGTTCAATGACCATGGGATTACTGTGCTTGATTGGCCAGCAAACTCGCCTGACCTGAACCCCAAAGAGAATCTATGGGGCATTGCCAAGAGAAAGATGAGAGACATGAGACAGAACAATGCAGAAGAGCTGAAGGCCGTTATTGAAGCATCCTGGTCTTCCATAACACCTCAGCAATGCCACAGGCTGATAGCATCCATGCCACGCCGCATTGAGGCAGTAATTCATGCAAAAGGGGCCCAAACCAAGTACTGAGTACATAATGTGATGGATTTTAATTAATCAACTTTAATTAATCAACTAACATTTGTTTTTCTTGCAGGAATGACATTCATATGCTTTTAAATGTTTCCAAACTCTTTGGGGAAAACTTGTGATTTTGAGTATGTGTGTGTGTATGTGTATAAATAACAAATAGGGGAAGTGAAACTAGACAGATGACTAGTTCTCAAACCTTGTGATAAATAATCATTAAAACAGTTTGCTTGTGCCAGTGACAGAGGGAAAAGGTTGGGGCTTTTGAACCAATTGAACCAATCATATTGAAGATGAAATGTTAGTCTTATTTGCTTTCTCGATTCTATAAAAACTATTGTATCCGTGTTTTACGGTGGGATTCTCAATGGAATTTGTCTGAGATCCTCTGGCCTTGCTCGGGAAGATCTCCTGGCCGTGATTAAAGCATTTAAAGGACATTTGCAGGTCTGTTTGTCGATTTATTCCTGCGCAGGGAACTAGTTTAGGAAGCTAGTTTAGGCAGGAAACTAGTTTAGGAAGCTAGTTTAGGAAGGAAGCTAGTTTAGGGAAGCAAGTTAGTTAAGAGTAAGACTCGGCCAGTTGTCGACTGAAGACGCAAGAGCTATATAAAGGTATTGGGTGTCGATTAGAAGACGCCCCAGTTTAAGGTATTGGTGTCGATTTGGAGAAGCCTCAGGTAATAAGATCAATTGGGTGTCAATTTGGAGACGCCCCAGATAGTTAGGTTTAGGGAAAAAACTACCACAATATGCATGATTATGACACTGCATGCTGAAGAGAATAAACGCCAAACCGATTGAAAAACTTTGCGGGTTAGTGAACATCTTTCAACGTGTTGTACGTTATATTTTGACAGAAACTTTTAATGCAAAAACTATGCATTCTGATTCTGACATTCCTGATTTGAATATTTTCAATAATATTATATTCTTGACTGGTCTTTTCTTCATATTTTTAGCAATAGAACTGTTAAATGAGTCCTTGTGGTCATCAAAATTGACTTTCATATGTTGATGTAAGACTTGGGAACTTGACAGGTGATTTTTTATAAAATGTAGTTAGATCACTATTTTTTCAGTTGTTTAAAAGATTAAGGCAATTATCAAAGTCTGATAAAATGTTGTTTCATTTTCCAATAATTTTTTTTACATTTTTACTAGATTTGTTCCATTTAATTACCCCTTAGCATATTTTGACTCCTATAGTATACAGCTCTGAACATGAATGAAACTGAAACAATTCTATCCATTGAGATTCCTAGTCAGAAAACTCAGACCAAATAGACAAGACTTGGGATGTGAATGTTCTGAACATGCATCTTTCTAGGGAATTCTTGACCTCAGGCTGACTTTTCAATGCATGCATATTTAGACTTTAGATCATCATTTAGGCCTAATATATGACTCGAAACCCTCACAGGAGACTTAGTGACAATAATCAGACCAGACTAGCACCGTCTGAGACTCTACGAAACAGATGCTGATCCATAATTGATTCATGAGAGAAATGCCATCGAAAAACAAGAAAAGAATGGAGAGCTAAAAAAAATAAATAAAATGCAATGTCAGGATGTGCAAATAAATAACTAATGCATAAAAAGGCAAAAAGTTCAGGTAATTTATATTAAAACAATTCTGGTGAGATGAAAAGTGCTAGGGTTGGGTTTGTAGAAAGGCTAATTTTACAATGTCACAAATTATAAGCCAGGTTCTGCATAGAAGGAGCCATCCAAGGACAAATGAAAAAGACAAAAAGAACAGCAAGGAGAAAGTGCCTTGATCGCTTTAAGAGGCAAATATTGTAAAATACAGAGAAATGGCTGGCACTTGTTCATCAGGGTCGCAATATGAACATGGATCAATTATCACATTATGAAATATTTACAGCGACATATTAATAAGTCTCTACCTTGTAATACAGGATTTCGAGGACAGAAAATAAAAACTGCAGCCAACATTATTAGGTTGTCGCTCTTTAATATTTTAAGTCTGTGACTAGTCGTCAAAACGTCAATCACCAATGCCCTTTCTCACTTGTGAGAAATGCTTTGAATAGCCAAATACGCTAAGATTTGACATTGTCTGCAATAAGGAGCAATAAAACAAGCTATAATAAACAGCAATATGCGCAACCTATGGATTTATAAGAATATGTTAGAGCATTTAATATGCCATAATTATGTAGGGAACCCATAATTATGTAATAACGTAAATGAATCGCGGCACCATTTTTTGCACCACTGCATTAATATTTAAATGTTCCAAATCGATTTGATTCAAAATGAGTCAGATTTTCTATCATTAATCTATATTTTTGCCTCTTTTTTTTTACTTTTTGCTGTGCAGATTAATGTAAAAACTACCATGAAATATGTCATTGCGATTATTTGCGAACAAAATTTCAGTATCGTAGCTTCAGTTGTAGAGAAGAACTATCAAGTAACTTAATAGTCAACACAAAGAACTGAATAATGTAAAATAGGAATGTCAGACATACCGGTATGAGGGAGAACAAAAAAAATTAAGTTGACGGTACCAGAATTTCTGTAGTACAAAGTACAGAGTACCGCTATCTGCTGATAGACGCTACTTTCAAGCGCTACACTCATTCCTGTTTGTTTGAGCGCTCTCTGAGCGTTAAAGATTTCTATTTACGGCGTGTTTTTACAAGTGTTGAGCATTTCAGCCAATCACAATCACACTTGAACGCAATAGCCTATCAGATGTTCTAGTCAGTAAGTTAGTGAGAATCCACTCAACATCGCTGATAAAAAAAAGCTTAAGGTTTTGTTTTGTTCAATGCAAGCCGGACGTTCACGAATCCTTTCATTATAACCAACAAAGTGTAAACACAATGTAAGTAAGAGAATCACTGTAGAATTAACTATAAGTGGATTGACAAACGTATTTAAATGCGTGATTGAATCGGAAACTGCAATGATTGGCAGCGATAACCAACAAACGACACAAAAGGGGACAAAAAAATTGAGTACCTAATTTAACAGTTTTTGCTCTGGTACCGACTACTGCAATTTTGGTAGCCTACCGTGACAACCCAAATGTAAAATAGTCGACACAAAAGAAAAAAACAAAACAAGAGACTGTATTTAAATGTGTGCACTATGACAAGATTCTGTCTTGTAGAAGCCTACTTGTGATTTGTTGTCAATTTATTGTCATTTACTAAATATTTTGTCAGCGTCCAAAGTCAGCATCCTTGTAACTGGTGGACAACTTCCATGAATTTGTCCGGACTATGCAGGTGTATCATGCTCTACATAAACTAAGGAGTTCGAATTCTTAGTTCATTGACACTGTAGCGTCATTGCGAATGCAAAGTAGAGCACCAGTAGCTACGCCAAGGAGAAGCTTCACTTGACTGGCCGACCCCGACCAGCAACTTGGGGCAACAAGGGACGAAATGGCCTGAAGCTACGAGTCCCAGAAGCTATTAAGATCCGCTACAGAGAACAGGCAGTGAAATCGTACATGTTGTTCCAACTGGGTCAAAGTTGCTGCAAAGTTGGTTTGAACGCAAATATGCAGGGATTTGAAAACATCTGAGACCACACTGAAAATATGAGATTTCTTTGTCCATTTAAACCAGAAAACCCCAAAAGGTACAAGAATTTGAACATTTAAAAAAAAAAAAAAAATATATATATATATATATATATATATATATATATATATATATATATATATATATATATATAATAAGATTCTGATGGATAATGTGATCATCAGGTTTAGTACATGCTCTCTTGAGTTGAGACATTACGATTTATTTATTGTCATTCTTTATACTCAAATTGTTTAGCTGATCATGTTTTTTTTTATAAAGAATTTAAAAGATCTTGAAATTCCCAAACCAGATTTTTCATGCACTTTATAGTTTCATGGAGAATGGTACATCTACGTGATGCCCTACTTTCAAACCAGAAACACAATAGACTGGTTAGACTCTCAAACACATTATCCTCTGAATTGAAATGGACTTCCTGTGATCGATGGAGTTACAGCAGGGAAATCCACTCATGGTAATGGAGGAAACACAACACTCTTGAATCAGTGAGTGGGATGCCATGTTCATGTCAAAGTAATATTCATCCAGGCAACACCCAGTCTAAAGATGTAATGCAGATGTAGGAGAATATTTGAGAATCGTTCAACCAATATTTCCCATAACATTTCATACATTTAGAAATGTGGTCTGTAAAATTAAATGGGAAATTTCAAGATAGATTATTTTAAAAAAAAACAACAAGAAAAAGTCTTCACAGCATATTATCTTTATAATAAATGAACAAATGCACTGATGAATCGTACACAAAACCAGCGGCATTATGAAGAAAGTTAAGTCCTGGGGTAGAGTTTTTGGGGTTATTTTTACAAGAGAATAGTATTTCAGTCTTTCTACTTCAAAATTAAATGTTTATTTCAATGTGTAACTTGTCATTTCTTTGAAATTATTTGTGACATTTACTATCAGTTTCAGAGTGACAACTGTTTAAAAGTAAATCGTACACCAATTTTTTTCTTTTTTCAGTTTAGCATCACCGAATTGCAAAAATAAAGATTGCTTTCAAACAGACTTCCTAATCACTGCCATTGGTCGAACAAACAGAGAGCCCCGCCCAAAACTCACACTATTGGTTCAGTCGTGTTGCTGTTGTCAGGCAGGATAATCAAACCGAACTGCAAAAATAATGATTGTTTTCAAATAGATTCCCTAATCGCTGCCATTGGTTGAACAGAGAGCCCCGCCCAAAACTCACACTATTGGTTCAGCCAGTGTTGCTGTTGTCAGGCAGGATACTCTAACCAAACAGCAAACATAATGATGGTTTTCAAACAGGTTTCCTAAACGCTGCCATTGGTTAAACAAACAGAGAGCCCCACCCACACTATTGGTTCAGTCGTGTTGCTGTTGTCAGAAGGGATAATCAAACCGAACTGCAAAAATAATGATTGTTTTCAAATAGATTTCCTAATCACTGCCATTGGTTGAACAGAGAGTCCCGCCCAAAACTCACACTATTGGTTCAGCCAGTGTTGCTGTTGTCAGGCAGGATACTCTAACCAAACAGCAAAAATAATGATGGTTTTCAAACAGGTTTCCTAAACGCTGCCATTGGTCGAACAAACGGAGAGCCCCACCCAAAACTCACACTATAGGTTAAGTCAGAGTTTCTGTTGTCTGGCAGGACACACACAAAAAAAAAATTATCGCAATGTTTTGAAAGTTCAATGGATTTTACATTATTCAGGGAAATCAACCTATGCATGGCTTATTTAGTCGTCTCTGAACATTAAACTGGGATAAGAACGATTTTAACATTGATAACATTACACATATCACCTTTAAAACCTTGCAACTCCGTCTCAGAAAACATTTTTGGAGAGGGTGTTTTGCCGCCTCAGGCACAACAGGTTCCTCAAAGGCCCGTGACGAAGAACAAACAAGAAATGTGCTGCCCTCTGTAGCACAAGCGCATCAATAGATGCTCTGAACGGCCTCCCCTCAGGGGCAGAAGAGAAAAGAGGCAAACAAACGAGTGAGAAACTTTGAGAACGTTATAGAACAAGGATGGTGACACATCAGTAAGTCAGTATATAAATAACTGGTAGACAGTGGAACACAGAATTTAGTAAGATGGTGAAGGACATAGACAGGACAAACACAGAAGTGACGTGTAATGCATTTCATGAAGGTTAACCAAGCGTGAGAAGCCTCCCAAAAACATGACCAGAAAGGAAGAGAGGTTCATGTCAGTCAATTCAACATCCATGCCAAAACAGTTTTAGTCAGTAAATAAATAAATAAATGTTATATATTAGCAGCTGTCTAAAGAAAAGATCTCCTCCAAGTCGTTATGGCATACAAAGTCAAATTTATGACATACAAAGTCAAATGTATGACTTAAAAAATTAAAATGACAAGATACTAAATTGAAATATGACTTGAAAAGTCATAATTATGATATAAAAAAAATGTATTAACACCTAAAAAGTCAAAATTCTGACATGATTTGAGATTTTATGTCACAATTTCGAAATTTTAATCTCAATTTCGATTTAGAATGTCCATTTCGACTTCTTATCTTGTAATTGTGACTTTCTGTCATAATTTTAATTTAATCTCAGTTTCTATTTATTTTTAAGTCATCATTTTGACTTGGTATTTCATAATTTCGACTTTTTATCTTGTAACTATGACTTTGTCATAATTTAAGTCATGATTTTAACTTTTAAATCTCAATTTCGACATAATGTTGACTTTTTAAGTAAATTTCAACTTGAATCATATGATTTCAATTTAGTATGTCAATTTTGAATTTTAATCATATTATGACTTTGTCATAATTTATATATTTTTAGAAGTTTAACATAATGTTGACTTTGTCGTAATTTCGACTTTTTATATCAAATATGATTAACCAGAGCATGATTTTGTCCCCCCTTATGTGACAGAAATGGACCTCCATTGTAAATAACAGATTAAAACAAATTTACAAAATGCATTGTACACTGTGTTGATGCATTAATTGATTTATAATGTCAACATTTTGATTCTTGTAGATAAATGTATTGTTTGTTTATATCTGCATTCATACAATATTCTTATTCCCTTTCTAATTAATTATGAAGTCATTGATGTTGAAGCAATTAATGACTCAAAATATGCATCACAGCATATTATGAGGTAGGTAGATATACTCGCCCTGCTGATTAGTTCAAGTACACTGAAAACTGCTCCCAAAATGCACTGCAAATGCAAAACACATGACAGCGTGGTACCACTTTGTCTCTTTAAAATGTTGGACCCCTTACTGATTAAAAAAGTACCTAATGTGAAGAAAAAACAAAGAGCATTAGCATAAAAGCAACAATTTGCAGTCAACAATACTGGATTGTCAAAAGCAATCACCCAAATATGAACCAACACAGTGTTTTGCAACAAAAATACCACATTGAAATGAAAACCCAGGTGTGCGTTTGAAATCCACTTTACATCCAAAAGACAAAAATGTCCCTCTATGACTGCGATTAACTGCGCCATGCATGTTGTCACAACTTTTGCATAGAGTTATCCACTTCCCTAGGTACAATATTACCATGGTAACATGATCTAGCACAATTACCCTCAGTCACGTGAACCAGATTTACAGAGCAGTGGAAAAGTCTGAGTGCAGAACTGGGTTGTCAAGTATTTCACTTTTGGAAAATGAGAAATGTAAGCCTCACTCTGCTGAGTAGTCTCATTAAAAGAGAGAAGATTGTGTTTTTCATCAAACATATTGCATTATTGATTTTAAAAGGAATAGTTCATCCAAAAAAAATGAAAATCAACCTCATTGCTCCAAATCCATATGCTATTTTTATTTGTATTTCATCCAGTGGAACACATAAAAGAGAAATTCATAAGAATCTTCACACTCTTCAGAGCTACTCCAGTGGCTGAAATGAAATATTTTTTATCTTTTTTTATTGTTTTCGAAGTCTACAATGCTTCTAGTGTGGACAGACTCAAGCTGTTGTGACATGTTATAGGTTGCGTCTGTTGTAGTCTGTGTTTGTGAATCAGGTGTTAATACAATTCATTCTTAGTGAAGAATGATTTCCAATCTCAGCCAGATTCCCTCCAAAATGAAAAGGCTTCCACTGGCTGTTCATGTAGCTGTGCGTAATCTATAATCTTTGGAATTTGCTCCAAATTGAGCGAGTGATTCCCATCACTGCATTTCTATCTGGACCGCTGGTCATTAGACTCTGCCTGCAGTTCTCGATATGCCCTGACATAATGCAGATGATCATTATTAGCCCTGACCAACTCCCCAAGACCCCAACCAATCACACGCCCGGTCAAGCATCCCAAATCAGTCCGGGTCAAGATGAGCGGCCAGAACTGGAGAGGAAAGAGGAAATTGCAGCTTCTTCTTACGAGGCTTCATTTCTCAAGCGCAGATCGAGAGGGATAACGCTAAGTGGCAGCTCGGTCAACTGTATTCATATAGCCAAACAGTACTTGGGGAAAATCACTTACCACTTAGCCCCTTTCGCCAACAGAGCAGAAGTGTTCAAGTGGAACGAGTGTGTCAATCAACGAGACTTCCAACATTTGACGTGGATTCATGCAACACAACTCCCATGAGCAAGGGACCTGGTGTATTAGTAACATATGCTAATAAGCTACTACGGACACTGTTACAATTTTAATAATATTTAAAAGTGACCCACTTTAGCATGGGTTACTGATTCCATGAGATCTTAATTTTAGCCGCTAGCGAAAAAAGTCTTGACGGTTACAACCACTGACAAAAGGCCAATTAAACTAGTCTAGCTTAAATAATGCAGACATGCCCTGTACAAATGAGTCAGTGTGAGTACCAGTACCAAAAAACCTTATAATATCTTTGAAATCATCAGCATGAAATAAAAAATAATACTAATTACTATCTTAAAAATAAAATATATTCCAGTGCTCATTCTACAATACCTAGATAGCACTACTTGTTAGCATTGTCATCTGAGTAAACAAAAAACAAAAAAATCTAATTCCTAATGAAACCTCCACTAGAATATAATTAAAAATGGTCGGAGGATCCTGTTGTGGAGCAAGAAACACACACACACACACACACTGCAAAGCATGGACACACACACACCCAGAGCAGTGGGCAGCCATTTTGCTGTGGCGCCTGGGGAACGACTGGGGGTTAGGTGCCTTGCTCAAGGGAACCGTAGTCATTTCCTGCCGGTATTGGGATTTGAACTTTGGGTTCCAGTCTGACTCTCTAACCCAGTGGTCTCAAACTCAATTCATAGAGGGCCACAGCTCTGCACAGTTTAGGTCCAACCAGCTCCAACTTACAACTGCAAGGAAGTTTCTAGTAATCCTGAAGACCGTGATTAGCTGGATTAGGTGTGTTTGATTAGGGTTGGAGCAAACCTGTGCAGAGCTGTGGCCCTCTAGTAATTGAGTTTGAGACCACTGCTCTAACCATTAGGGCACAACTGCCCAATGATCCCAATCAATACAAGATGGATACATCACCCAATCAATACAAGATGGATGAAGTCAAGTCTTCATCGATTTGTTTATATTTTTACTTACATTGTGGGAAATGGTGCTATTTTCATCCTGTTTACCTGTAAATGTCCAGTTACACAATAACTGTTTCAATCCAACTTTGTGAATGTAATAAATTGGAATATCGCATAAAACAGTTGTGAATAAAGCACCGTTTCCATCGCAGATTTAGACCAAAATCATCACTTCCTAGGAAATTGGTGCAAAATAGCTGTAATAAAAATAGAAGTTGCTTCAATCGGGGAAGACACTGTGGCTCTTCTAATCAACTTCATAAATGACTTGCGACTCAGAGCGCGCAGACAAAACGCAATAAACGCTGACATGTTATCTTGCGTTCGGATGCCTGGTTTGTAAACGCAATTGTATGAGATGCTTCTTGGAGGGAATTATACCAAAATATTTTGATTATAGTCTCCGGCTAATCTCAGAAAAATAGGAACAAAAGCTGTCACTGGGGCGGCACCCTTTCAAAAAGGTCCTAATATGTACACTTTAGGTACTAATATGTACCTTTTAGGGGTAAATAAGGTACAAAGGTGTACCTTTTGAAAGGTGTTTCACATTGACTTTAAGCCTTTCAATTTACATTTTCTACCATTGACATGTTTTTCAGGTTCATTCACAGCAACTTACACAAATTCATTCCTCTGAGGTTGTTTGAAACGTCACAATATGTAAGTGAAATGCAAGAGACATGTTATGTTGACCCTTTAGGGGCTGTTTGGACAGACCACGATGTTCTCCAGAAATCTGCCGTGTTGCCAACACACGGTGCCCATTCCGATTGCACATCTCTTCTGGACAACCCAAATCCAAGAACACCTTGGGCGCCACTCTTGTCTGCTGGTGCCAGCCTCTGCCTCTCTCATCCCGTCTTTCCACTTGACTTCTTCGCCTTTGGACATACAGTATATGTCAAGAGTATGTCAAGAGTACCATTCACTTTTTACCAGCAAAACTGCCACCTAGGGCTGTGCTTGAGAATGTAACACCAACCTACTGAGCCAACGGTGAGGAACAAATGATAATGTCGATTCTTTCAGACAAGGTGAGGATTAGGTTGTGGACTGAGTAATAGTTTGTGGATTTGGATGGAAGACAGGTGGGATGGATAGACGCAACGGTTGCAGAGGGAAAAGCGGGAGACTGTTATTTAGTAAGTGACCTCAAACTGCCATAACTGGTTTTCCAATTTACTGGAATCCTAACGGTAGGCTTCTCATGCTGTGACTACTAGAAGAAAATTTAAGTCTTAAGTACAGGTCATTCACAGGTCACGCAACACTTTTTTTTTTCTTTTTTCAAAACATATCCAAGCCTTTTTTGAACTGGGAATGGGGAGTTTTAAACACATGCTGCCAAAAAGAAAGCAGTTTTTGCCTTCACAAAAGTGCTTTGTTCTGGCACAATAATATCTGGCGTAGAGATATACTACGGTTCAGTTCCAACATAGCCAGCCTTCCGATGTGAAAACTGTTCCAGAAGGTTCCTTGTTTTGGCTAAATTCTTCGAAGTAGTATACAAATCTGTAAAAATATGTTAATATGAAGGATTTTTCACAGGTGTTTACCCATATTTTAAATGGCAGTGACCATTCATTGGGGCAATAAAGCCCTCCGTACACCTACCCCAAACCTTATACTTAAAAAAAAAAAAAAATATTAAACACTAGTTAGCCTTTCCAATATAAAATGTGATGGGAAAAGGGAGAAGAGCAAGTTTCGGCAAAAGGTGGATTCGAACTTGGGTCGATAGCGGCAACAGTAACTTTCACGCATACTCCCTACGCCATTGAGGCTGTTGCGTGGCGGGCAATTTTTATTTTATTTTGTGTGGCCCACCAATTGGTGGGCGAAGCAGTTAGTGTAAATAGCCAACAAGACGGGCTAATACCAACTAAAAATTTACCGGTTAATTTCTGCCAGGACATTATCTGTTTTTTCTTTTTGTTTGGAAAAATTATTTTGTCAGAAAAATATCTTAATCAAGTAGTGTTTTGTTCTTCCCTCTTATTTAACATATTTAAAAATACAAAAATATTTTCCTCATATTTTAATGGTTTAATCGAACTTGTAGGGTCATTAAAAACTAATATCCCCACCAGACACCACTTTTGACCACAACTGTACACTGTAAAAACTTGCCAGGAATTTACAGGATTGACGAGTATTATTTTAATAAATTACTGTTGTCAGATATTTACAGTGAAATTAATGCCTGCTGGGTCATTTTCTTATGAATTACTGTTAATCAACTACGAAATGATGCTGACATCACAGTCATTTATTGCTCTTGTTCTTTTTAGATCCCACAAATTTTTCCCCCCTTCACTGTCAGTTCTGAAATCTTCTAGTTTTTTTTTTTTTTTTTTTTTTTTTACCAAGCTGTCAAGACTGATTTCACGGATATTGCCAGAGTCTCATTTCTGCAGTTTGTAGTTATGAGAAGAATGTTTCAGATTTCGGCTAAATTATGTATTTTCATTATCGAGGGTTCAGTTTCACACAGATCATACAAAGGTTAAAAGCAGGATCTTAATGTACAGTATGGAATACTGAACGTATATAATTATCTTTAAGAGTCAATATGATCTATGAGAAGAATTAAAAATAAATCTCAGTACTTCAAGAACAGTGGACCCAAGAGCTCTCTGAAAAATCCAATAATACAAAAGGAAATATGCTACACTCAGTTAGAATTAAAGAAAGTAAATCAAATTATCCCCTTTAAGCCCAGTTAAACATCCTGCTTTGAATGGTGCCAGCTGAAAACTTTTCTCCATATTTCCTGTGGGGCTGTAAAGCTGAATTAGTCCTTAGCTCATGTCTGTTGTTAACCTTAAAGATTTGACTGGAGTTGAATATAAATTGCCACAAAGAGCTTCTCAAACCATAAGCTGATTATTCAGCAAAGCAAAATGCTCACTTCAATTCACTTTCCTGCAAAGGAAATGACATATCTGTTGTTGTAATGGCGGTAAATGCAAAAATAAATGCTTAAATCACAGCACCCTTCCGGTTCTAGACAGTGCTATACTACGGCGAGCTGTCTTACTTACAATGTTTCAAAGATAAAAGAGGACATTGGGTAATTCTTTAAGTTAATGTTAGGAGAAGCGAGGCACCATAAAGTAATCTAACATCAGTCTCGCCGCGCCAATCCATTTCATGAAGACCAAACAAAACCCCAGTGACGAGGGTTAGAACTTGACAGACGATGCCAATAAACAACATACCATCTATATAGCAGCATTAGACTAATTTATGCTAGCAACACAAGTGAGCAACACTGTCATTAAAGACATAACATGTGATGTATGGCACAATCTGCATTGTATGCTAGAATGAGACTGGCTCTAACAGTACCTTTTGTGTCATTTGTTTTGTTTTTTTATATTTCAAGTGGAACAGTTTGCAGGCATATTAAATGAACTGTTAAATATATAGTGTGTAAATGAAGATGTTATTCATGAGAGTATGCCTTTCAATATGATTTCAATGGTGAGGGTAAACAAATAATTAAATCTTCATGATGGGAGAGATGCTGTCCGTTAACCGTGGGTCTTTGAATAAAACACCTTCTCAAAACCTCGGCTTGATGCTGCTTCTCAAGCTCTCAAGCTGCTTCTGATGATTTACTTCTCTTACAAATGCTGTGAGAAAGTTGAGATGTGTTAGCTATTCTATGCATAGCTGTCTTTGTGACGGGTAATCCATTTGTTTATAATGGTCTTTTCGGTTTTGACAGGGCTAAATTAATTACCGTTTGATCTGAATGTGGGACATAATTAGAACCCTCTTAAAGCTGCAGCCAACCCTCACATCCCTTCTGCCAAAAGGGATCATCCTGCACTGTAATTAAACTTCAGCTCATCTGTCAGAGAGTCGATGTTTTCGTTACTAGAAGTAAACGAGCAGCAGGTATGCTAGCCTACTTTGTTTAGAGTAAAGTGGTTTAACTCAGCACAAAGGGTTTGTGTGTGTGTGTGTGTGTGTGTGTGTGTGTGTGTGTGTGTGTGTGTGTGTGTGTGTGTGTGTGTGTGTGTGTGTGTGTGTGTGTTAGAAAATGCTTAGAAAAGCTTCATTGGTCAATGATGAAGGGTTGGTTCAGTCACCGTTTACCTTCATGTCGTTCCAAAACCGTAAGACGTTCATCTTCGGAAAACAAATAAAGATATTTTGAATGAAATCTGAGATATTTCTGTCCCTCCATTGACAGCTATGCAACTACCGCTTTGATGCTTCAAAAAGTTCATAAAGAGAACATAAAGAGAAAAAACAAAAAAAACATATGAATAGAATGATTGAATCCAAATTTTCTAAAGAGATATGATCGCTTAACATGATTAACAGATTGAAATTAGGCTTTTATTAACATATAAACATTGATCAGCAAACATGACAATGAACCTCACAGGTTCTTGCAGAAGCTCAAACGTGCTGCGTAACACGAGAATTAACCTCATTGGTTCTTGCTGAAGCTCAAACGTGCTGCGTAACATGAGAATGAACCTCAGTGGTTCTTGCAGAAGCTCAAACGTGCTGTGTAACACAAGAATTAACCTCAGTGGTTCTTGCAGAAGCTCAAACGTGCTGCATAACACTAGAATGATCCTCATTGGTTCTTGCAGAAGCTCAAACGTGCTGCGTAACACGAGAATTAACCTCATTGGTTCTTGCTGAAGCTCAAACGTGCTGCGTAACATGAGAATGAACCTCACAGGTTCTTGCTGAAGCTCAAACGTGCTGCGTAACACGAGAATGAACCTCATTGGTTCTTGCAGAAGCTCAAACGTGCTGCGTAACACGAGAAATAACCTCATTGGTTCTTGCAGAAGCTCAAACGTGCTGCGTAACAAGAGAATGAACCTCATTGGTTCTTGCAGAAGCTCAAACGTGCTGCGTAACACGAGAAATAACCTCATTGGTTCTTGCAGAAGCTCAAACGTGCTGCGTAACAAGAGAATGAACCTCATTGGTTCTTGCTGAAGCTCAAACGTGCTGCGTAACACGAGAACAAACCTCACAGGTTCTTGCTGAAGCTCAAACGTGCTGCGTAACACGTGAATGAACCTCAATGGTTCTTGCTGAAGCTCAAACGTGCTGCGTAACACGAGAACAAACCTCACAGGTTCTTGCTGAAGCTCAAACGTGCTGCGTAACATGAGAATGAACCTCACAGGTTCTTGCTGAAGCTCAAACGTGCTGCGTAACACGAGAATGAACCTCATTGGTTCTTGCTGAAGCTCAAACGTGCTGCGTAACACGAGAACAAACCTCACAGGTTCTTGCTGAAGCTCAAACGTGCTGCGTAACACGAGAATGAACCTCACAGGTTCTTGCTGAAGCTCAAACGTGCTGCGTAACACGAGAATGAACCTCATTGGTTCTTGCTGAAGCTCAAACGTGCTGCGTAACACGAGAATGAACCTCACAGGTTCTTGCTGAAGCTCAAACGTGCTGCGTAACACGAGAATGAACCTCATTGGTTCTTGCTGAAGCTCAAACGTGCTGCGTAACACGAGAATGAACCTCACAGGTTCTTGCTGAAGCTCAAACGTGCTGCGTAACATGAGAATGAACCTCACAGGTTCTTGCTGAAGCTCAAACGTGCTGCGTAACACGAGAATGAACCTCATTGGTTCTTGCTGAAGCTCAAACGTGCTGCGTAACACGAGAACAAACCTCACAGGTTCTTGCAGAAGCCAAAACGTGCTGCGTAACACGAGAATGAACCTCACAGGTTCTTGCTGAAGCTCAAACGTGCTGCGTAACACGAGAATGAACCTCATTGGTTCTTGCAGAAGCTAAAACGTGCTGCGTAACACGAGAATGAACCTCACAGGTTCTTGCTGAAGCTCAAACTAGCTGCGTAACACGAGAATGAACCTCACAGGTTCTTGCAGAAGCTCAAACTAGCTGCGTAACACGAGAAATAACCTCATTGGTTCTTGCAGAAGCTCAAACGTGCTGCGTAACACGAGAATTAACCTCATTGGTTCTTGCTGAAGCTCAAACGTGCTGCGTAACATGAGAATGAACCTCAGTGGTTCTTGCACATCAAGTGGCTTTTTATAGCCTATGTGAATAAAAGCCTAAATTAAATCTGTTCGTCATATTAGAAAATAAGCCGCTCAATTCATATGGATTAGTTTTAGGATCACTTTATGAACTTTTTGAAGTGTCAAACGTGGTTACATGGATTATCAATGGACAGAAATCTCTCCGATTTTATTTAAAATATCTTAATTTGTGTTTCGAAGATGAGCAAAAGTCTAACGGGTTTGGAACGACATGAGGGTGAGTAAATGATGACAGAATTTCTGCACATTTCAGTGAGTGAAAAAGGATATTGAAGGGAATTAACATAAATCAAATCCCACAATTGCACTACGCTACAAAAGCGAACTAAGCTGTCTAAACAAGCAGGAATGTAAGAGATATTTTCTCATCGTTTCTGGTCAGTAGACAGTAAACAGCTTATGGGAAACCATGCAAGACGTTTCAAGCAAGCGTGCCTTGAAGTGAATCTCTGCTGTCGCACAGACGGGAAACTCTCAAAGCCGCCTCCTTCCCACAACTGACAAGGTTCTGAGCAAGTCAAATGAAACTTGCTGATCCAAGAAAGTTCCTCAAGTCACTGGCTGAGTGGTCAGCTCAGTTTCACTTGAGTTCCTCACGTCCCTCTACTGTAATTAGTAACAACATTCAAATATCCATTTTGAATATGTGTAAATGAGTGTCATATAAAGGTTCCAAAAAGCCAGAGAAGAACCATTTGGGTTCCAAAAAGAACCTTTCACTGAACAGTTCTTAAAAGAAAAAAGAAAAAGTCTTAATTTGAAGAACATTTTAATAATCCAAAGAGCGTTTTTTCGACTATAAAAAAAAAACATTTTGTGCAATGGAGAGGTTCCATAAATGTTAAAGGTTTTTCATAGATGCCAATAAAGAACCTTTATTTTTTTTTAAAGTGTAGAATGGGGAAATCATAAAAGCTTCACACATTTTGGGTTCCCGTCTCTGTCTGCTTTGCTCCTTTGCCTGTCTTGAAACCTTTATCTCGGAAATGGTTTTGCTATGTGTTTTGATCCAGACTGAACTTACTGGAGAACAGACATGGTTAGTTGATGTTTTGGAGGTCTCTACTACACCATATCCCCTATGCGCTCCAAGAAATAAGGCTGCAAGACCTGCCATTCTTGTTCACTTGAACATGAAGGGCCTGTCGGGGCTACACGCAACCCATAATAAAAAGACTGACTGAACCCGTTGCTCACTCAGTTCTGTTCACCTTCATGACGTGAATGAACTGGTATGAATTCTACGGAACACAAAAAAATGTCTCTTTACCATAAAATGAAAGCATATTGTCAGCACATCTCCAGAAAAGTAGTCCATATGACTAAATTCCATTTCTTATTGAAGACATGCAAAAGCTTTGTGTGAAAAACAGATTGAAGTTATTGACAATCTTCCCCTTCAGCTGTAGCCCTTTGTGCAACACATGGGGCCAGATTTACTGACAGCTTGCACCAGCGTTAAAAAACTACTGTCAGGATTTACTAAAGACATGCAGTGAAAAATCTGCGCTGAAAAGGCGTGAACAGGGTTTTTTTTTTGCGGCTGACTTGCATATGCATTTGTAGGAGTTTCCTTTTCAGATGAAGTATTTATTGGAGAGTATTTAAATGAATGCGCAAGACAATTTACTGGTATTTGGGCCATTTTCAACGCTCAAAGAAAGCATGTATTTTTGCACCCGTGTTGTTAGTAGATCACACGCCACTGATTATCATCGGCTCTGCTTGTTCGCGACCCTACGTGAATTTGCACTGATCTTGATGGACTGCGTTGGTCATTATGGAAATGATCCGGGTGAGTCTGTGTTCTTTAATGTGCACATTATCAGTAGATCAGCAGCAGAACTTTCAACTCCCATTGGCTCTTTTATTGAATTGCGGTCCCACGCTAATTTGCCCTGTTTAGTAAATCTGGCCCATGGAGTTTAAATATGTACATGTGCAAATGGTCACAAAATGCTTTCATTGTAATGAAAAGAGCAGCATGGATTTTGAGAAGAAAGGCATGGAGGTTTGGAACAACATGAGGATGGATAAATAACAGAATTTTTGTATGATCAAGTTCCCCTGTGGTGAAAATTAAGCTTTTAATGTTGTTTATTTGTATATGTGGTGTTTTTGATATCATTTAATACAAACCATGTGTAAATTCATAAGTCAACACCATTGCTGAGTATTTTCTCCTTGAAACGGCAGTGATTTAAATACGCGGTTTGAAATCGCTGGTGTTTCTGACGTCACATACTACCTTGTAACCAATCACGTCAACGTGTGACCAGCATCTGGACCAAACAAATTTGGACAATTTTTTTGGGATAAAACAAAACAAGACCAAAAAAATGGGCCAAAACAAGCCAAGCAAAAACAACACAAAACAAGCCATATCAAATCAAATGGATAAAACAAAAAGTAAAAATACATAAAAAAAATAATAAAATAAAAACTTTTAAAAAAAAAAGTCAATTCATTTTTAGGTACAAATTATTTTATTATTATTATTAATTATCTTTCTTTAGTATATCACAGGGACTAAAGTAACTGTTGGTTTAACAGTTAAAAACATACACACATTAGCTGTGCCAAAATTGTTTAAACAAAATAAATAAAAGGATTTTAAGAAGTCTAAACTCTTTGTTTTTGCACTGTTTGTGTCACACACAGTTCTAAATAAAAGTCCATAACTGAAAAGTATAATGTTTTCCCAACACTAATGCACTTGAGTCTAAAATTCCACTCATATTAGTGAAAGCATAGGACTCTCGGGGGCTCAAACACCTATATTCTCCATTCATTTTATCCAATCGAAAAATCGATTGAGATTCAGGAACCTCTCTGATTGGTAGATCTCACATCGGATCCCGGCAGGTCATAATACACTCAATTCTACCATTATATTTAGCATTACAACATAACAACCAGTCACAAAAGCTTGTGCTTTCTGGGTTTTTTTTTTTACATGACGATGAATTGCATTTTAAGTAATTAACCTCAACATCATAATTCAAATCAGCAAGAGAGCGATTAGTGACAACACTCATGGAAAGAATGTGTTTTAGTTTGGTTGATAATGTATTTGCAGTGCGTTTCTCTTCGCTAGACACGAATGACTTTTGTCTAATGAATTCAGCAAGTGCACGAAAAGAAAAACGGCACTCTTGAAAAACTAACTAAGGTGTGGCGTGTGGGCACACACCGACAGAAACATAAATCGGCGCCTATTCAGAGCCCAATTGTCATCAAATTTCCTCACTTCATACATATATACCACTATGCATCAATGTCACACTCAGGGTGCAAACCCTCCACATTAATGTGTCACACTTGAAAATCATCAGTAACCTCAATGTGAAGCAAAGAACTTATTAGCAACATCTACTCTATCTGCGACAATCTGAAGTGATCTCCACTAAATAACCAGCACTGAAGTACTCTTGGTTAGTATTCTATAGTCTTCTGATATGAGAGTGATAGATCATTCAGACAAATTATTCCTTCTCATGTTGAGGTAATGGCAATACAAATTAATCAGTTGCACTCGATGTGATAAATGTCAACGGAGTCTGCGGGGAAGCTGAAGTATCTATTGATTGGAGAGAAGAAATTATTTCAATAATTACTGGTATGTATATCATTGACGCTTCCTAAATGAGAAAAAAAAAAGATCCGCGCTCATAATGATTTATGGCAGCTCGCCCAGCGGGACTCTCTCATTTAACGAGCTCCGAGATGAGCCAATGGCAGACGTGCTTTATGACATCAACCGAGGATTTTTTCCTGGCTTCATGCTGAGCAACTTCACAGACAGGCATTGAACATGAGATAAGAGAGAGCACTGGGAGTAACTTAAAGCTCATCCTCAACTGGCAATATACCAAACTAATGTGATTATGAAGTTCGGAATTAAGATTAGCGGAATGGCTGATGAGATGCCGCGTATAAAAATACCTGCCTCGTGGGATGTGTTGAAGAAATGAGGGGTGACATGATACTCCAACACAAATGGATTCGGTACATGTTAGTGTATATGAAGATGCCTCCTGGTTGCAGACCTGCTGCCAAGGCAACATGTCATATCTAATTCATCCAGAACAAATTCAAACGAGCTTTAGAGGAAATTTTTACATATGCACACACTATATACGTGAGTATTCCATTAAATAAATAAATAAATAAATAGTTTTTGGTGAAATATACTTCTAAAATACACTAAAAAAGTACTGTGAAAATACCTTGATGGTATAATATGGCAATATCACAGTACTCAATGACTAACATACTTTCATATGAGTTTGGCATGGTAATGGATATGGCAATGATATTCTTGGTCGTAGCAGAACAGATCTGCTATGCTGCTGCTGAGCAAGTATGGACTTGCTACGGCCAGTACTTACACGACACACTGCTGTGAGCAAGTAAGACGTGCTGTTACTGTACTATATAGCGTACATGTATTCCCCGTAGCAGATCTATACAGGTGGAGCTGGGGAAGATGGAGGGTTTCTGAAAGCACGCTGCACTGCAAACTGCTACAGCAAATGCTGACCAGTATTTGAAGGATGCACAGCGAGCTCATTGGCTACTGATACAGCAGGAACCAATCAGCTGTGCCCTATTGAGAATGATGAGATTGCAAACAGTTTGAGTTAAGGACCTATTAGCCTGCGCCATCTAGAGTTTCACGACAGAACTTTGTATTAATACTTGGTTTCTTATAATGCTATTTTATTTTTTACATTCAATCAAATCCGTTATGCTTGAGAGTAGCATATCATTTGGTAACACATTTCCAGGTAATGCCTTATAACTTCAGCCAACATGATATTAATTATCAGTATTATCGATCAAACACATTACCTGCACTAATACAAGATCCTTTCAAAAGTAAATTCTCCAATAGAACAAATTTAATATTGCATAACAAAAAGTTGCAATTTGGCAAAGCTGCAGTCAGGTTTTTGGCAGGCTCAGGCGTGCACAAGCGGCCAATATTGATAAATAGGCTGGGATTTCTCACGCTGAAAAGAAGCCAACCCTCGAGGGAGGAGTAGCCAATCGGAAGCCAAAAGATGGAGACGGCTGATAAAAAAAGAGAGCAAAGAGGTTATCAGAGCACAATGACCTCCAGGTGGGCCGAGTCTTCCATCAGCGTGTGCCGCCATGCCAGGCCCTTCCTTCCCTGGCACTATTGTCCTAACAAGATTTGTGGGTGGCCTAAACTCCAAAATACTCTGTTTATAGAGCTCTTGGGTGTTGATCATCTAATGCAATAAAAGCTCCTTATGTGGGAAAAATAGAGGCTTTTGTGAAATACACTTCACAAAAAAAGTACTGTAAAAATACCTTGATGGTATCAGATAACAATACCATGGTACTCAAAAAGCAATGTTTCCATCCACCTATTTTTATGCAAATTTTGGGATATCGCATAAAATCTAAAAATGTGCAAAAACATATGCACTGCACTCAATTGAGCTGGATGATTTTATTTTATTTTTTAAGATATGCACATAAACTATGATAGAAACACATTGGAAACACATGTGAGATTTTGCCTCAACAGAGGATGTGATTGGAAAACTAACCAGTGGACCAATTTCCTCTCACAGCATCTCAAATGTTGGGTTGGTCATTCTGAAAATGCCTGATCCAAAGTCAGTCATCAAAATGATTTGTTCTATTCCCTCCCAGAAGCGTCTCACGTGATTGTGTTCCCAAACACCAGGAATCCGAACGTTTTATGCGATATTCCAATTATTCCAACTTTGGATGGAAACATAGCTAATGACTAGTACCATATTGATGTATATGGTATTTACATTGCCACCAAGGTGTTCTGGATCAACCTTTAAGTCTCTAAGGTATATTGAGTTACATTTGCAGTGTTTTAAACCCGCTAATAATAATTACAGTAATACTGGGAAGAAATGCCATTTTAAGGCTTGCTTCTCACTGGATTAAAAAAAAAATCTATGCTGAAGAATTCCTGGGTTTGTAGGTTATGGCTTCTGTGAGAAATGAGTCCCACAGCACTGATATTTTTAGACTTCTGTCACTGTGGCTGTTGTCACTTTTATGTTGGTGGCCTAAGAGTGAGTGATAGCAAACATATACTGTATTTACTAGAGCTCAAGGCAGCAAACCTCCTGGGCCAGCACACCAGCGAGACGTCAGAGAAATCAATAGTCACTGACAGACTATGGAGAATCATTATGACAAGAAGCGTCCTGTTATTCCGGAGTCATTTTAGTCATTGTTTTAATGGCGAAACACGGACGTTTCTGTATTTCAATCCATAAAAATAACACTGCTTCTGTTTCCAGATGCAAATGAACGTGTCAACATTCATCTGCCTGTAATATTAAAGTCAACATGAAATACATTTGCAACCCATTTCACTTCTGTAATGCGAGGCATTTACAATTTATTTTCTTCTTTACCATGTGACAATAGTTAAGGGGATCGTTACCACTTCAGAATGAGTAGCCTACATAAATAAATAAATAATTACAAATTTATATCGTAAAATGCGACTTTAAATGATAACTTTTTATCTCGCAAAAGCAAATTTATCTCATAATTGTGACATTTGTTGCAATTTCAACTTTATTTTGCGCAATGTGGCTTTATACCCAACGATGTGACTTTTGGGCTGTTTACACGACACTGTTTTCAACTAAAAATGCAAAACTTTTTATGCGTTTTGGCCATTCATGTACATGATGACAGCGTTTTGGGGGCCTAAAAATGCTAAATTTTGAAACTGGGATTCAAAGTGCAAGTTTCTGAAAACGATACCGTTTTCATCTCCATGTAAATTACAAAAACGTGAATTTGTGAAAACAATGATGTCATGCGCATGCGTATTACGTGTTCAGTCTATGGGTACGTAGTGTTTCTTTACAAAGTGGCATCGCCATCTACTGGCCTGGCATGAATAATACAGCATTTTTAGTCATTTTCACAGATCCATGTGAACGGTGATTGTTTGTGTCGTCTGTACATGAAAAATGCAAAGGAAAAACCTTTCCATTGTTAGTACATCATTGTCATGTAAACATAAACTTCTGCAAATATGCTTCACATTTGAATTTCAAAGATGCCATTATGCAATTTCGACTATATCACACAATGTGACTTTATACCTAACAACGTGACTTTTTCTTGCAATTTCAGTTTATGTCTCACGATGAGAGTTTAAATCTAAGAGTGGAACTTTTTAGCAAGTAATTTTATGCACCAATGCTTCACATTAAAAGTTTGATGATGCCATTACGTAATTTGTGACTTTATATCTCACAATGTGACTTTTTTAGGTGGAAACAGGCTTCTTTACATTAAGACCAGTAATATTTATTTAGAAAATCAATGAGGTCGTGTTGACTTCAAACCCAAAAGCCTATGACTTGACGTACACTTGCCATGGCCATGTCCTGAATTGTACTTCCCCTCACTTTCCTGCTAAAAACAAACTATAAACCACTAAAGCAATGGCATATCATGAGCTCCATCAGAACCAAATGAAATTTGGACCTGTAGCGTCACAAGTGTTTTGAGTCAAAATGTGTTGAAATTGCTTGTATGCCTCATGAATTGTGTCAGAGTGCATTGCCCTCTTCACATCAACTCTCATCACCGCAGCTCTCATCGCACTCGGGAAAAGCTTGCGGCCAACGGGGATGCTTTGTGAAATCCCAGCCCTGGAGCATATAAAAGCAGTCAGAGACTCAGAGCAAGTGTGAGGCCACAGGGAAATAAGCAAACACTTTTCTGAAAGGATGCAGGTGGCTAGCGGGCCGCAACATGGGCTTTTAAATTTGTTTCTTAATGCTCACAACTGAGGGTCTGTGACACAGGCCGGCTGGCATAATGTCCCATGCGTATGGGTGTATTTCCGTAAATACTTTATAAACAGTCTATGAAGGGCAAAAAGTCAAGCTCTAAGAACAGATCTGTGAGGTCTGTTGAAACCGCTCTAGCCATTAGCCGTGTGGTAGGAAGCTGGAGGAAAGTGACATAAATATTGCAGTTTCACATGTGAGTGCATGTAGCTAATGCCATTTACTGTAAAAGTATTAATGCAACAACACACGAGCGACTATTAAATCCATGTCTACATTTTGTGAGCTCTTGTAGTGCATAGAGCACATCGGTCCATATTTAGTTTTTATAAAACTAAACGGTTGTGAACACTTCATGTAAACTCACGATAACCACACACACTCACAAGTACCCAAGATGTCTGACATGAATAATACCTCAATGTTCATTTAGTTCTTAGTTTAGGGCTTTAAATACTGTAAAGATCCAACACAATCTCATGACGGTTTGTAACTATTTAGCATTTTGGCGAATTGGTGACACATTTTTGTACAATCTGCTTACACCCTCATACAGGTAGGCCTGTAACGATAACTACATTTTGTTGGGCGATATATTGTCCCGGAAATAACTGCGCTAAACGATATTATTGTCATTTTAAAACCATTTTATGCCACTGAATCATAATATAACAGCATAATAATGCAAGTAGGCCTACACACTTTTAAATGGCAATGAAGTTTGAATACTTAAGAATATTTAGATAATGGAAGTGCTGTCAAAAAATGTATATCCTACATGAACAAACCTTGAAAAACTAATAAACATTTTCTAACTAAAAGTGCACAATTAGCAAGTAGGGGGGAAAACACACACCTGCAAATGCATAGAAGGCACTTGTATGGATATTTCTCTTTATTTCCAGATTCAATCATAGGCTCGTTCTTACTTAGTAGAGCACGTTCGCACATGCACAGTCTTCAAAAACAGTGCTTTAAGTCTCTTGACAAACTCAAAGACGTAATTGACATTTGTATGTATTCTAAATAAAAGACACAGGTTGTACTGAATGTCAGCTTGCTTATTTTGCTCAAGATAAGGATTTTTTAAGTCCACATGTCATGCAATCTAGAAACTCTGCTTCTAACCACAGCTCGAGAGCTGTCATTCCAGCCACACAACTTTGCGATGCTGTTTGCGAATGTTCGTTGGTTTCGGGAAACACTGACTCGTTAAACTATTCTGATAACGACGGAACTTGCGACCATAGTTGGCTAACGATGCTTTTGGGAAACACCCCCCTGTGTAGAAGAAGCTGCCATAGCCTCGCTTTCGCCTCTGTCATGGGAGAGCAGACGAGATAACAGAGGGATCGGAAAAATGTAAACATAATGGGCAATATTTTGCGAGACCAAAAATTATCGAGGTCATATACTGTACATATATCGTGTGATAAGTCGATATATGAATTATAGTATGTTGCTACTACTTACATGTTTGAAATGACAAGCCATATTTGAGGTTGATGGATGATAGGTGAACATTTGGATTTCCTGCCCGACATGCTGTAATTCCCACAAGGACCCGCCGTTAACGATCTGTCCCTTTCTGACTGCGCCACTTGGAGAGGATTTTATTTTCCTTCGACTACCCGACTAATAAAATTGGTCGACAAACGTTTAGTCAACTATTAGGGGGCAGCTCTAGTTGGCATAGGCTAATGGAAGTCAACTGGACAAGTCACTTCCCTGATAGCACAAGTACATCTCGAAGACGTCTATTTGATGTCTGCAAGATGTTTTTTTTTGTTTTGTTTTTTTTAATGGTTGCTCAAAAGGAATAGGATGTTTCCTGTTAGATGTCATATAGACATTTAGAAGATGTCTTTAAGATGTTTAAGATTTAGAATGCGTGCAAAACGCTTATCAGATGTTTTTACACAGCAGATGATTTCCAGATTAACAGATCTTTAGCAGACATCTTACAGATGTACCTGTGTTATTCTTTCTTGTATTATGTTGTATAAATTGTCATTAGTAGTAGGAATACTGTTCTAAGTGGTTTAATTTTTAGTTAATTATTGAGTTATATTTAACTGATATTTTAAATGTAATAAGTAATTTTAAAGTTTACAGGGCTTACCAACTTTACGTGGTCATGACAGGATGTAGTAAGCCAACATTCTCACTCCCGACTCATCAGTCTTCCGATTTTTCGACGTGCACGGTACGTCATTGCATTCAGTTGTTTGCCTTATGCGTCAGATTAAGACGCAGTCAATTCTTTGCATTTGTAAAAGTAGAAATTGAGCAGGTTTAGGGGTGGTGTTGGGTTACATGCTCAAACATGTCTAAATAGTGTAAATAAAATAAATGTAAATAAAATTACGCTGGTTGATTAAATTGAAAATCACACCCCAACATACTGGCAACATTATAACCCAATTTATGGCGATAAAAGTGTATGATCCCAAAGCTTTGTCATTTAAAGCAATGGTGCAGCGTGCACGTCGAAAAATTACCGTACCCTGCGCATTAAAAAGTGAAGCCGAGATGTCCTGAACAAGCGTCAATATGTGACGAGCTGGGAGTAAGAATGTGTTGAATACGCAGGTGCACACTAATGTCATCTTAACATGTATAAAGTCTTGTGGCTATACTTTTATTATGTTGCCCTATTTACTTCCATTCTCAGTGTCTTACTGTAACCACAATTTTTGCTTGTGTTTACAAATTGTGTTTACAAGTGAAAATTATTGACAGCAAGCCGCAAATAGACCTTGTAATGAACCTGTAACGTTCAAGTTTCACCACCCAGATTTGATGCTTAGAGATCTTAAACTACCCGTGTATAAGACCAAAAGAGAACCTTGGTAAACAGAGCAAAAAATGATGGAGAAGAATGAGGTTTGCATTATCCTAGTAGACCAGTGGGATGTCATTAGCTGTGTTTATCTCTGATGCAGAACATAGATAAGGCTGAATAATCCTCTCACATCATTACAGGCAACTGTATAGACTGCTACTGTTTTAATTGCTGTATCAGTGATCACACACTTCAGAACCAAGGGGCGGGACGCAATTATCACTTCACATGCCATATTTGGACACGTTTACGTTTTGGATACTGCAAGTAGTTAATTTAAGTCCCTGCAAGGATTGATTTTGATAAATTAGGCTGGGGATTGTACATATTCTCGTTTGTGGTTTATTGTACATTCCAAATAATTTGTTCTCAGATCTTTTACATGCTCCCGGTGTATCTGCCAAAATGCAGATTTAAGATAATCTGACTGAATTAGATAATCTAATTTCCTAATGTTGTGGGAACAGAGAAGGAAATAGAACATTTCTTTCAATGCAGGAATGGTGGGTAACCTAACACAGCATCCAGTTTATTGTATGGAATCTATAGAGTGATCTGCCTCCAGAAAGCTGAACTTAATAATAATAATAATAATAATAATACAAAACATTGGAAAGAAGAACACAGAGAAATACAGAGCAAAATGTTAATTTTGTACTCTATTGAATTATATTTTAATTCTATGGCATCAAAATGTGTTATTTAATATAATATAAGAACTTGAAATTGAAGATTAATTAAGATATACATAAGCATTTATCTTTTTTATTGCATATTAATACAATTTTAACACTAAATACGATTAGAAATTAGAAATAGAATAGAATATATTGACGCATTGGTAATCTAGAACAGAATAGAATAGAATAGAATGGAATGGAATGGAATAGAATAGAATAGAATAGAATAGAATAGAATAGAATAGAATAGAATAGAATAGAAGCGTTGGTAATATTGATTGCATCAAGCAAACTTGCCAGTAAAGATCTTTGAAATTAAAAATGAATAGAGAGCGAAAGACAAAGAAACCTGTTAAAAAGCCTCTCTGCCTGTGCGAAGAGTCGATGCCTGATCGATTCATTGATTTTGACTAACAACCTCCTCTGGCTACACAAATGATTTACAAACGCATAATGCTTTTACACACTAACAACTCATTATTTTGTACTGTGTTATGCAGTGAGGTGTTTTAAATCATTACGCGTTGTTGTAAATCATATGTCATGTAATCATACGGGCTGAAATTACATGAAAGCATGACGCAAAGACTCATTCCAGCACATGTGGTATAGGCTACTATTGGGCACTTCAGCTCAGACTCACCTGGAACAGTCGCAGTATATTAGCGACCATGATGGACACTGAACTCGCCGAAGCCCCTATGACTCCAATCACCTTTTCGGGTTTGACAAACACCGGGGGCTCGCCGTTCGTACACCTCACATCCGACGTGTCTTTCTGTATGAGAGCTTGCACAAAAGTAAGCGATTGCTCCAAAGCGTACGTGTCTCGCGAACATGTGTCTAAAACCCGAGCACCTAAAGTGATGTTGGGCAAAAGCTCGTCGTCACTGTTGATTTGGTCCAAGGCGTAAAGCATCGCCTCCAACCGGTGTATCCCGTTCTCCTTCTTGATATCTCCACACGGTTCCCCGGAGACCCCACGGGCATGGACCGGGAAAAGGCCACCCAGGGTCAAATCTCCCTCAATTCTGATGGAATGAGGAGCGTAAATTTCCTGCGAAAGTGTCACATCCACAAGCGCTTGAATTATCCAAAATACCCGCCATGGAAAGCAAGCCATGGTCTCCTTGTCGTTAGGAAACGGAAAAAGGCACTTTTCACAGTATTTACAGGTAAACAAAAACAGATTTGATCTTAATAACGACCATAGACCTTATCAAAGTAAGATTGATGTGGGAATACGTTGAGGTTTTCTCCAAAAACACCGCGCAAGAAGGATGCGTTATTCCTTGGGAAAGTGCGCATCGTATGGCGACGCTTGTTGCTTAGATATTCTGCATTATTTCTTTTAACAAAGAAAAAGACAGGAAAACAAACTAAAATGCATACAGTACCTTTCAATAATGACAAGTCCTTAAATCAGACACACTTCCACGCAAAACGGATTAAAGTGCAGCGATATTCGACTAAAAAGCGTCCAATCCACGCTGATGTCATACCGCCGCTGTAAAACCATCTCGACTGAGTTGTAACCGATGTATTTTTTTAAAAGAAATAAAGGCGGCAAAAAGTTTTCGTTCTGAAAAACGCGTTGCGTATAACGGTCAGGGGAAAATGTTGCCGAAAATCGATGTCAGGTGAGATATCCGTAACATCCTCCCCGTCGAGGACTTCGCGGAGGCTTTTCGCTCGGAGCAGGTTCTGCTTATTACATTTGAGAGAAAGAAAGAAAGCTTAGGCGATAATACGTCTTTTGGTCTTGCAAAAATCCTCACAAGAGACAAGAAGACAGCCCGCGAGTCTCCTCCTCTCTCTCTCTCTCTCTCTCTCTCTCTCTCTCTCTCTCTCTCTCTCTCTCTCTCTCTCTCTCTCTCTCTCTCTCTCTCTCTCCACCCAGAATCAAATATGGATTTGTCAAATGACTCAACGCACGATCGATGTCGTGTTACTCATCCTGGTCAGCCCTCAAAGAAAATACGCTTCTGTGTGACGCGAATAATAAAGCCATACAGTCATTAAAGACAACGATTAATCGTGAGGAATCAAGGGAGGGATGTTGCAGTGGAGGTTTTCCAACATAAGTTTCAACCTCCGTTCAAATGCAGGTTTAACGTTAAGATATTCAACATACATGTTTTGGTATAAGGAAAGAAGGCTTCTCAAACGTTTAGCCTTATTTGAATAAACTCCTCGTTCAGTCTGCTTGTGTTCTGACAAAACGGCATTCCGCACGACATTATTTCATCGATGTGGGTTTATGGAATATGTTTCAACTCTAGAGACTCCCGTTGTTTTTCCTGTTGAATGCAGCGACTGTGGCTGACAGAGGAAATGAATTCTGTCAACATCAATTCATGATTTTACCGCCCTTCTCTCTCTCTCTCTCTCTCTCTCTCTCTCTCTCTCTCTCTCTCTCTCTCTCTCTCTATATATATATATATATATATATATATATACATACATACACACACACACACACACACACACACACACACACATATACATACAGCATACATTTCTTATTATCTTGCTCGTTCTTGAAGGCACTTGTATAAATCTTTCCAAACCGTTCTGGAGATTTGCTGTTGAGAATATTGCACGGTGTGTTTATTTCTCAATATGTCTTTTTTATCAACCTGTAATTTTTGTCTTGACTTTTGTTTGTCTTTTTTTCTGAATGTTCCAAGAATATTGCAGAATACAAGTATTTGAAAACACGGAGAACAGTGTGGCGAATTGTATAGCTGGACAAGCTAAATTGGACATTTAGAAGATCTGTAGAATGGCTGATGAGGTGAAAAACTTGAGTTTTATCAAAATTATATGTGAATGGTGCGTACTTGTCAATAGCCTATGTGAAGATGGGACTAGTGTTTAACTGGGGATGTCTGATGGTAAATTATAATATTTTTAGGATTTTGAGATTTGTTTTGCACATGCACACACTGCAGCACTGCATTCGGTAGAATATATTGTATTGCAAAGTCTATCTCTCTGTCTCTCTCTCTCTCACACACACGCACACACACTTGTCATTCTATTATAGTAGGGAAGTTCCAATTACTTAAATTGTTTTTATATTGAACTAATGATGCGAACACACATGCACATCATGTTCTATTTCCTAAACCAAACCCTCACAAACCTTTAAGCATTTCTACATTTTCATTGTGACATTACTTATCTTTATTACTTAGTTGTTGTTTTTTCCTCACATGGGTAGTTGGCTAGTCCTTAAAATGTAAGTGCAAGTTATTATTTTTTTCTATCCTTGTGGGGACATTTGGTCTAGATATATCATAGATTATTTAAACTGTAGTTTTTACATATATCATGGAATAATCTTGTTATACTATCTTTAATTTAGCTGGTAAAAAAAAAAAAAAAAAAAATTACTTAAACTTTAATTTAAGGTGACATAGTTACATGTTACTACATGTATAATAACAGTAAACGATACACAATTACAAGTAACAAACCCTCAACCATAACCTAACTTTAACCGTAATTCTATAGTAAGTGTAGTTAATTAATATTACTTAGTACTTATTTGAGTATGTAACTACATCACCTTAAAATTAAGGGTTACACTTTATTTTAAGGTGATATTGTAACAGTGTAATTATACATTTAAGTACCAAGTAATATTAACAACATGTACTACTATAGGGTTAAGGTAGGACTAGTTTGGTTGAGGGTTCGTTGCTTGTAATTATGCATAATTTACTGTGATTTATATGGTGAGTACATGTAACATATGTAACAAGGACACTGTAAAATAAAGTGTAACCAAAAATGCTGTAATGGCAATCTACAGGGAATCACCATTGATAAGAATAACAAAACGAAAATGCGTCTAAACCCAAAACCAAAAAGCCATAATGTTAACTAATGAACTTTATGTAAATGTTACCAAATTGTATTTGCTTTATTTGTGAATCATTCAACATCTCTCATGGGAATTTGTAACTATTTAAAAAAAAATGTGCGAACAGGGGGCTAAACTGTCTGCATTTGTACAGTCTTATGTGAACATATCTATACTAACATCTTACGCCCCACAGGTGGTTAGGTTTAGGGGTTGACCTTCAAGCTTACTTTTTTCCAAAAATCCCATTTTTGTACAAATCTCCACCTCGTTTTGTCATGAGATCCATTTTAACTTTGAGGAAATTCCCAAAGAATGCCTTTGCCAGAATTAGCACACTTCTGGGGACGCCCGGCCTTTGTCTTCGAGGTTGTGGTCTACACTAAATTAATTTTACAGACTAGTAAATGCGTGTGTCAAGGACTGAGGCGAAAAGTTAATTCCCCAAAAGGGACAGACGTGACGAAACATGACTCATGCGGATTATTTATGAGATTCAGTGGTGTTGTTGATCTACTGCGTTCCACCAGTCAAACAGTCAAAGGTATGAGAGAGTGTGTATTGATTTGTATGGTGAAGCAGTCAAGTACAGTGAGGGACGGAGATTCAGTTTTCATGTATTCAACCATGTTAACCTTGCATTCCTATTTTCTATGCTAATCTATTGTCAAACGTACAAAAAGTTATGAATGTTGGAATGAACTTTCTAGAAATAAATAAATTCAAGTCTCAAAGTCTATTGAGGACAAGAGATCACAACACTTTAGTACATTGATTATGTGATGATGCGAGAAATATCATGAGCTTGTGTTGTTCATTTAAACCTTCCTTTTGTGTCCTTGATATTTTAATAACCATTTCTTTCAGACAGCTGTATACATCTTTCAACCCTTTTATGAACATTTTATTAACATTTTCATAAAAGTGTTGAAAACTTCAAAAATCTATACAGCTGTCTGAAAGAAATGGTTATTAAAATAAGAAGGACACAAAAGGAAGGTTTAAATGAACAACACAAGCTCATGATATTTCTGCAGCTCATTGGGTCTAATAAATGTCACATAATCAATGTACTTAAGAGTTTTACTTGAGACAGCTGTATAGATTTTTGAGGTTTTCAACACTTTTATGAAAATGTTAATAAAATGTTCATAAACGTGTTGAAAACGTCAAAAATCATCGGTCTCATGAACAACACAAGCTCATGATATTTCTCAAAAGTTGAAGTTTGAATTCTTGAAGGGATGGTTCGGAGTAAAATCAACTTGTTAAGTAACAAGTAGGGGAAAAACACACACACCTGCAAATGCACAGAAGGTGTAAAGTGTAAATATATAAAGTGTAACCCTTTATTTTAAGGTGATGATGTTACATACCCCCGAGAAACTTCGCATTCGCTCGCAAAACTTTTGAGTCCTTCTAAAACATGGGTGTACATTTCATCTAACAGTTGGGGAGTAGGGTGACCACCCGTCCCGCTTTGCGTTGTACCGCACAGCATTTTCACCCCTTGTCCCGCACGTCGCATATTGAGAAAATGTCCCGCATTTTCATCAGTCTGTTGGTTTTTAATTATCATAATAAGAAAATGTGCATGCGTTCTTTTGCCTTTTTAAGAAAGCATTTTATTTATTGTCTTTGCGGCGTAGTTTTTCACCTATATTTAACAGCGCTTCATCAGAAGTACAAATACAACAGCCGTTTAAAAAAAAAAATCCTATCCAATGGTTGAAAAGAAAGGAGTAAACACGGTCACCAGTAGGTTGTGACGGCTGTCAATCAAAATGTGGACCGGTCATTCGTTTCATGTGTTCACTGTCAGAAAACAAATGGATAATTCGGTCAATTAAGATTTAAATTTAACAGAATTGATCAACTTATTGCCTGCTGTGGTTGTTTTAATTCACATCCTTTCTAAAAATATGAGTGATGAGTTTTTGGTTTAATATATTCTTAATATATAAACTACACTGTCAATGATCTAATGTCATGTTGTATTATATTTTATTTGTTCATTGTTTATTTTGTTGGATTTTAGTTGGACTCGGTCAGAACTGTTTCAAAAAGAGTGATCTGCATGATGCCTGCGGGCTCAGTGATGTTGAATTTAAATGACATGTAAAATAAAGACATGTTATGGTTACACTGTGATGTAATGGTGTTTTCTGGAAGGGACTAAAGAACAAAGAACTTTTATCAGCTGAAAGGCAGAATACAAATGTTTTTATTAAGTTAGATAGACATTATATAACAGTTTCAGGTTATGTTTTAGTGTTGGTAACATGTCCCACACAAACTTATAATCGTCCCACATTTGGTTTGTTTGATGGTGGTCACCCTATTGGGGAGGGACAATAAAAACATAAAATAACAAAAGGGGACACAAATAATACAGCCAAAATTGTACTTGTAAGGATATGTGTACTTAGGCCAACAACACAAAGCGATAGTTGTTTAAATATGAGCTAGGCTCATACGTTCAACACGCGGTCGTATAATCATTTTGAAATTATCTTGCACATAGTATTTTAGGTTTTGTCTGGAACAGCAAGCCCACTGATCTGCCACTTTACATCATAAATATCGTGTTAACCCATCTCTAAATATCGCGTTATTGGTGTCGCTTCAAACCGCGGACTCAGTGTAAAAGTATCCCAATTCCAGGGGAAAACTGCAGACTTGGCAACACGGGAAAGACGGCAGTGGACCAAAGCACTGTGAGGCAAGGGAGGGGGGACTTAAAACTTAAAACACTTTTTTTTTAAACGCCCCCTTTGAATTTGTATTGTTTTACTTACCCAATTATTTTAGGTATATATCATTATATTATTTACAATACACAGCGTGGTTTTTAAAGGAACACTCCACCGTTTTTTGAAATAGGGCTTATTCACTGTCTTTCCTACATTTAGATAGGTGGGCAAACGAATTTTTGTCTCAGTGCATGCATTGTTTTAGTTTGGCAGCGCCGCCGCTAGCTTAGCTTAGCATAATGAATGGAATCCTTTGTTGCCAGCTAGCATGTCGTGAGTAAAAGTGATCAAAACATAAAAAAAATAAAATAAAAAGAATTACTTCTTGTGGCCTGCATATTCACAACGAGTACAAATAGCAATGCAGATTAAGATTTCCTAGGCAGATATTGACATGGGACTACAATGATAATAATTTGATCACTTTTACTCACGACATGCTAGCTGGCAACAAAGGATTCCATTCATTATGCTAAGCTAAGCTAGCGGCGGCGCTGCCAAACTAAAACAATGCATGCACTGAGACAAAAATGCCTTTGCCTAAATGTAGGAAAAACGGAAGACGTAAGCCCTATTTCAAAAAACGGTGGAGTGTTCCTTTAATGATATTTTTAGGGGGGGACAATGACCCCTCCGACCCCACAGTGATTTCCGCCTGTGTTCTAAAAGTTTCTTGTGGGAACGCAAAAGTTTTGCCAGGGAACGCAAAAGCATTAAAATCAATTTTTTCCTCCCATCTCATATTTTCCCCTCACCATGTCCATTTAGGGGCTCCACAGAGGAGAAACGCAGAGAAAACAAAATGTGTTTGTCCAAATTTGCATATGACTGCCTCCAGATCAAGACATCAATGAATAGGTATCCATCATCGCACTATAGTACACAATAATAATGATGAAATCTGATGAAAACAATCATAAACCATTTAGCTATAGTCGCCATCATGTACATGCTTTCTTTTTTATCCATATTGTTTAATATACAATCAGATGAAAATAATTCTCAGTAATGGCCACACAACAGTCAACACTCCCTTCCCCACAGGATCATGCATCACATTGTCCATGAATAGAGACTCAGGACATTATAGTGTACACGTCCAGGAAAAGCATGCTTCCTTAATACTTACAAGACTTAATATTTCATGCGGCTTTAATCTAAAATGGTTACAAACACAAACTCCCTGTAAGATATGGATTTCATTTATTCATAATACAATCATGTGACATACTCAGACTTTTATAAGGCAGGAATGAATTATTCCTTGTCTTAAATTATCAATAAGCCGCACACGTCCATGATAGCAGAGCGTGATCTATAGCAGCAGATGTCATATTACTGCCGCCATTGGATCATCTATTAGGAAATTATGCAAAACCGTACAAAATAATAATAAACACCATCTTTCAAGATTAGCATGGTAATACAGATTACATACGCCTGGATAAAATTACACATTGACACTTCCTGCAGGTATCAACTCAAAAATGCATCACCGTTGGGGTAGAAAATGCATCTATAACTGTGACCCAGGTGTTGTTTGGACTGGAGATCCTCCTCAAGTGTTCATTTAATTAAACTGCTATCAACGTGAATAGGACGTCTGATCATCAGCATGACAGTTAACTACAGCGTAATGTATTAGCATAATTAATCAAGAAAACCTGTTTTAAGGTCCCCATCAGAACGTTGGCAGGTCCCTTTCCTATTTATTAGCTAGTTAGTTTGCTGGCAGCGCTCCACCGGCAACCCCATTGCTCACAACTGTAACAAGGTAATTGAGTTCTTCGAGTATTGTTAGATAGCATAGAGCCGAGCCAAAAGTGTCTGAGGAGAGGGATGGGGACAGAGAAAGCGAACGCAGTTCCTCGAGCATCCCGAGCTGGGTTCTGTTCTTAGAGGTTTTTGGCCAAATACGTTCAGCGAAAGCAAACCGGGCGAACTTTTGGAATTTTAACTGGATTGCTGCTGAAACAAAAGATGCAAAAAGTGGCCCTTAAAAGTTTTTGTAGCTTTACGGTTTTATTTAGTTCTTTCCCCACCATTGATGGAATTTTCCATCATTTTTGGAAAATTTCCAGCAATCCATGTTTTCAGTGCTATATGGTACATATAAATGCAAGTGTTGATAAAAAAAAAATGCATGCAGCTTGTATAAAAAGTTTTGAAATGTTCTTTCATTTGATATATTGCACGTTCATATACAAAAAAATATTCTGGGAGCCATGATTTTTTTTAAAAATTGTATTTATAAAAAATGCAGCCGGTGACTGGCAACTTAATAAAAAAAAATATATATATATTTTTTAAAACTGGCGGGAAAGAGTTAATGTATGTGCGTAGGCTACAGTATGACTTTCATTGCATTTGATCAACTATTTTTCCCATCATAAATGCCTTAATATATTTGACGATGCTTAAAGAAATAATATATTATTATCATGAATCTTGGTTTGAGTTGATATGCACAAACTTTCCTATGAGTGTGTGTGTGTGTGTGTGTGTGTGTGTGTGTGTGTGTGTGTGTGTGTGTGCGTGTGTGTGTGTGCGTGTGTGTGTGTGTGTGTGTGTGTGTGTGTACCATTTCTATAATAAATCTAATGCAATGGCATTCAATTTGTATTCTAAGTCATGGCTAATAAATAGCAATAAATTGGACATTTTACTAATTAATTGGTGTATCTTGTAATAAATTTAATTACATTTTTTGCATCCCTTGAAAATCCTAATTGGAAAAAAAAAAATTATCCGAGGAGATAAACTCCTGGGCATAAACTATCAAATAAAATGTGACATGAAAATATTTAATGTTTTCAAATGATCTAAAATCTAATAGAAAATCTAGTTATATAATCAAATTCATTAGACGATACCCGGATTAACTATTCAAATGTCCAAATTATTGCTTGTATCAATATTTCCCGAGGAGAGCCAGAAGTCCCGCATTTCGACTGATGGCACATGAGTCTCAATGAACTGCATTTTCCTGGAGAGTCAGTTTTACCCAGGAGACAAACATGCCGGCCTCCCAGTTTAATAAGAGCTGGATGAGAAAGATTGCTTTTACTAGCCAATGTGGAATCGTTCATCACTTTAGACCTCTTTAACACAGCTCAGCCGCTGACAAGAAACAGCAGGTAACCAATTCATGTCCTGCTGGTGCTGATGAGGGCCTGGGGAAACCCTCTACAAACCAGATCCCAAAACAAGGACATCCTCTTTTACACCAAAACACAATCCATTAGCAGGTGATTTGTGAGTGGGAAATAAAGCAGTGGACGTCCGTTGTATTGACTTATTTAGTTTATTCCATATTTTATTCCATATTTGATTTAAAAACCATCTTCTTTACACAAATGTCTTTGTGGAAGCAAAATGGCTTCTTGGCCCTGAAACACTCAGGTTCTCAGAATCTCTACAGAGTTTTAAGACAATGAGATGTTTCCTGCATAAATATAGGCTAAAGGTATAGTTCACCCACAAAAAAAAGATTTGTATTTATGGATTCACTTCTTGATTCATTTATCTGTAGTCACTATACAAAAAATGTTATTGAAACATCTACAGAAAAAAAGCATTTATTCAATAATTACATAATTTTCATTTTGGTGAAACTTCTTCATATTCAGTGGCAGATTTCTGTTTCATATGGCTTTATTGAACTACCACAAACAGTTTAGTTATCCACTTTACAAGGTAGGCTGTATGGAATAATTGATGATGGAGCGTTGAATTATTAGAAAAATAATGCACACCTGAGGTGGTAATGCGGACACGGTGTGAAACGTAGTTACACCTCCAGTGTGCATTATTTTATTTTTTTTAATAATTCAATGGCCCGGAGTCAATTATTATGTAAAGCTAAAAATCATGTAGAGATATTCACCTTATTTTTCAATTAAGTAAGTTATTTCCTAAGGATGTGTGAGACTTCTGATTCATTTGCTGCTGTAAATAACTAGAAGAAAAGCAAAGTGCCACAAACCAGTGTGTTTTTATAACAAAAAAAGTATAATACATTTTTATAAGCTTCCGAACCGTAAAAGCCAGCCTTTAAGGAGACAAAAGTGGATACAGGCAATAAGAAGTGAAGCATCAGCATCAGCAGGAAGAATGGGTAAATTGTGGGATCCTGACACGTGTGCAGTAAACATTTTTTCACATGGTGAAATAAGCAATCGACATGGTTAAAATGATGAATGTTTTTTATAATTTTTTTACAATATCTTGTCGTGTTCAGTGGGCGTAGTTCTCAGAGTAGTTCTAGAACTAGTTGCGCTCTGTCTCAATTGATCCACTTTTATCTCCTGAAACAACCGTTTTTGGGGGTCGACGGCTTATAAAAATGTATTTCTGGGTTATTTAGCTTGTTTGCTGTACACCTTGTCACATAGCAGCTTTTAGACATTGTTTTGTTTTTTGTTATAAGTCATAAATGACAAGGAGGCAGCCTCTCGCAATGCAAAGTCAATGGAGATGGTTGGATTGTTTTCCCCCCCGGTGTGGGCGTGGCCTAAATACGCTCTGTCTCAGCTCTACTCGCGCCTCCCTATTCATGTGCACTTTTATATTGGCTAGACTGAGAATTGAGAACAGTTTTACAGCCACGCAAACTAAGGTAGTAATGAAACACAGACTCACCTAAAATATATGTGTCTCAAATGAACTTGTGAAGAAGTAGTATGAAGCCTGATTCATTTGGAGAACGGGGTCCATTAATCTGAAGTGCTTCAAAGTAAAAGACTTTTTAAACGCTTTATTTACTCTTTTTCCCCACTGATAAAGCATTTCCCCCCTCAACCTTTTTTTTAAATAAATAGTCCAAAAAAATCTTGTTTTGTAAAAAAAAAATACAAAATTATAAACTCGGTTTAAATGCTGTTGAATGGGATCCTTGATTTGTGTCAGAAAATAAATGACTTTGGCTGTAATAAGAAAAATAATAATCATTATAAATATTATTATGTTGCATATCAAAAGTGTGCATTCATATTTCACAACTGTTGGAAACAAGTGTCACATGACCAACATGCTAAATAATTCAGTAATCCATTTTAAATCTGGGTTATGTTCTCCAGAGGAGGCTTAATGGTAAATCTGGTCTCAAGAAAATAAACCTGGTCTAACAGCCCACAAGATATTGTTAAAAAAAACAATATAAATCATTCATGAACAGATCAAACAAAAGCTTTTCTTCTGTCAGAGTGTAACATGGAAAGTGGGGTTAATGGTCACAGGTTACTCACGGTAAAGGGTAGATCTTAGATCACACTGCAGAAGGCCTGTCAAAACACCACCATTAAAATCAACACGAAACTGCATTCACAAACCATTTTAGCTCATTCGGGCGTGACATGATTTAATATTAATAATAACCCATGAAACACTTTATCTGGAACCTTACTCTTATGTACTTTTATAGATATTTGACTCAGTTGAACAGGTGTACCTAATAAAGTGGCCAGCGAGTGTACAGTATAACACATTAGTCTTCATTGGGAGAACAAAGTCAAAATACTGTGTTTTAGTAGGTATTTTTCGTACAGAGCTGCTAAGTGCGGGTGAAACATATAAATATAAACATATTTGGGTTGTAACGTCGACACTATTCACATTCATACTTTAATTTTTGGTTCAACAGTGTCTACATTTTTCATTCTCTTCCTATAACTGTGCTTATTTAGTGTGATTTGGCAAGCAGTGTAATCTCCACTGTAATCTCAGCTGTCTGCACTGTCATAATACACCACTAGCACTCGCCTTCTTATCCATGATTGAAAAGCGTGTACAAGTAACAAATCGCCAAACTCTTTTCTTCGTCTGTATCTATGAAGAAAATCCCCAAATCCATCTTACTCATGCATGAGCCTTTAAATCCCCCCGCAATCTTTCCTGAGGGGCCAGGGAGGTTGTTTATGTGGGTGGCTTTGGCAAAATCACAGTATTCATTTGATTTAATGAAAACCTCAAGTTTTACGCCTCTAGCAAAGAGCACAGAATTTGGAGCGTAATTGAACAATACAACAGCGTCTGTGAGAATAGCTGCCGTTCGTCAGCGTTAGAGTAATTAAGCGAAACTCCACCGCGGGGCAGCAGGTAAATAGCCTGGCCTTATACTCCAACACGCATTTAATTACTTTGCATGGATAAAATGCTTGTAAACTTGCATGAAATTTTAAAAACATGAGTGGTTTATGAGGTTTAGCCAATGCATTTGAGATGATTGTGAGTTCAAAGACCCCATGAAATTGCTTGACAAGCGCAGTTTCATTTTCTGTTCAACGTAATCATTTGTGTGAAGACTGACAAAAATTGATATGTTGGTTTTGAGAAATTTGTATGCCATCTTTCAAGAAAAGTTTCAATTTTATGGCTAACAATTTAATCTGGTGTACCAATCATGTAAAAAGTATATTACAGTAACACTTTACAATATGGTTTCATTTGTTAACATTAGCTACATTAGTTAATATGAACAATACATACAGCATTTATTAATCTTAGTTAATGTTAATATCAACATTTGCTATTAAGTTTTTAGATCAAAAGTCGTATCTGTTAACATTAGTTAATGCATTTTAAACTAACATGAACATGAACATGAACGTTCTTATTAACAAACGGTTAGTTATTGTTAGTTAATGCATTAACTTGTTAAACAATTAGACCTTATTGTAAAGTGTTACCCATTTGCACTATTGATTACAATTGAGTGTACACATCTTAATAATTATTTTAAACAAATATATTAAATATAACAAATAAAAGGTAAAATGTATTTTTATCCCATTAATTATTCACTCAAATGAATCGTCACACCACATGACATTCCAAAATGTCACACCACATGACTGTCACATTCATGTTCTGTTTCTCTGTTTTGTTTAGTTTCCAGTCATATGTTGCGTCCCAACCCAGCAAACACAGAATGTTGGCACAACGTACCCAACCTTCTAACAACATTTTAACAACATGGCCAAAAGGTTGCTATAACTATGTTATGTGGTGAAGGTTGTTACAGCGTTGTCACAATGTTGAACCACCGTTCAGGGCCATTGCTTAAAGGGATACTTCACCTCTGGAAAGATGAATGTGTATTTAAAATGGGTCATTTATGTAGTAGAAATGTGAAAATATTTTTTAATTTGGAGCTTTCTAGACTGAGAAAAGACAGAACATTTATTTTTGGCTTATGTGGATGAAAGACAACAACTCCAAGAATGCACTTGCTTCGCTGCCCTAGGAGGCCACTCCCAAGCCTCGCCTACCGGTAAGAGAGCGCAGTTGAAAACAACAAGGCTAGGCTACTAGTGAGTCTCCATGACGAGTTTGCCCGGGATTTCGAGATCGCCCAAAATGTCCGGGATTCGGCTTTTGCGTTCTACAGTCGCCATTCATTATGTTTACTGTGGCGAGCAGGACGAGGCTGAGGGGCGCGGGAGAACGGCGCGAGGCCGGTGCCGTGATTACTGATGAGCGACGGAGGAGCGGAAATTTTCTTAGCAATGTTAAAAAGCACATCAACCGATCACTTGTTTAGCGTTCATGTAAACGCTACATTCAGATTCACCAATCGGAATGAATTCAGTTAGATTGAAACAAAAGGTGTGCATGTAAACAATGAATGGCGACTGCAGAAAGCAAAAGCCGAATCCCGGACATTTTGGACGATCTCGACGGCCGGACATGTCTGGGAAAAAGAGGATGGTAACCCCTACTACTCAGCTTTCTCCTACTACTCAGCTTTCTCCTACTACTCAGCTTTCTCCTACTACTCCGGGCGCTGTTCATGCGGCGACTGGCAGAGCTGAGTGTGTGCTTCAATTGTGTTTACGTGTTTGTTTTTGTTCTGTTTTTAATCTTTGTATCGTTTTTAAAACTTTTTAAGTGAAGATGATAAGTCTGTGGAAGTTAATGTTCCTGATGCTGCTGATTAGCTGGGGATATGCGACCGTTTTGGTGAATGGCGGAGTTTTGGTGGAGAGCGTGCCAGTGATGACCAGGGAATTCCTGTTGGGTCTGCGTTCTAATGCCGGTTCTGTCGGCCCTGCCTGGGAAATTCCCGAAGAAATACTTCGGCCTTCTGCGAACACCCAGGAATCGAAAAGGAGAACAAGGAGGAATCGCGGGAAGCGAGCTCAAAGATTTACCCCGCTGCCTGGAATACTCTTAGGAAATGTACACTCGCTTCGCCACAAACTTGATGAACTGCAAGTCAATGTGAGTTTTATGCACGAATTTATGTCACATGATGGTATTCACCGAAACTTGGCTGGATGACTCAGTTGACAATAGCACTTTACGAATTGAAGGTTTTGGAACACCTATCCGACTAGGCAGAGATAAACATACAACAGGGAAAAGACGAGGAGGAGGTGTGTGTGTTTATATCAAGGAAGGGTGGTGTAAAACAGCCAACAACAGGTTGAACTTATTGCAATATCTTTACGTCCTTTTTATCTCCCTCGTGAGTTCCCTCAGCTGTTTTTTATTGTAGTATACACACACCCACGCGCCAATTTTGACGTGGCTCTTGAGACTGTTAAAAACACCCTGGAGAAATTGGATTATTCATCCCCTAAATTTGTTTTAGGTGATTTTAACCATTGTATTATGGATAAGCATCTAAAAGGCTACTATCAATATGTTACATGCGCCACTCGCGCTGATAAAATCCTGGATAGATGTTATGGTCCGATCCCGGGAGCGTACAGGTCTCTGTCTTTACCTCCTCTTGGTTCAGCTGATCATATTATGGTTTTACTGACTTCTGTATATATTCCAATTATAAAGCAAGTGAAGAAAGAAATACGTTATGTGAAAGAATGGTCACCTTCTAATATTGAAGTTTTGAAGGGTTGTTTTGATAACACCGAGTGGAATATTTACATTTACATTTACATTTAGTCATTTAGCAGACGCCTTTATCCAAAGCGACTTACAAATTAGGACAAAAATTCAGCGAGTCATCATAAAGAGGCAAAAACAACAACAACGCAAGAAGTGCTCAAAATACGAAGTTCAGGTATTATTCAGAGTAGCATAAGCCTGATAAGTGATGTTTCAAAGGGAAAGGATTTTTTTTTTGGATTTTTTTTTTATTTTATTTTTTATAAGGTTAAGTGCTCACGGAAGAGATGGGTTTTCAGCTGTCTTTTGAATATGTTCTTGAACACATGTTCTGATTTGAACGATCAGGTGGTTACCATTTCTAATTATATCACTTTCTGTGTTGATTCTGCTATACCTACAAAAAAGATCACTCTGTATCCTAATAACAAACCTTGGGTTACGAAGGAGTTAAAATATATATTGAACATGAAGAAGGGAGTATTTCTTGTGGGGACTAATGAGGAGAAAAAAAAACAGACAAATGGGGAAGTTAAAAGGGCAATTAAAATTGCTAAAAAAAATTACAAGAATAAGATTGAGGGTGTGTTCATGCAAGGTAATCTTAAAGCTGTCTGGAAAGGAATTAATAATATGGCTGCAGTGAGTACATTAGTACCAAATCAACATGTACCAATTGGAAATTATGACACTGATCTAATTTTATCTAAAGAGTTTAATGATTTTTTTTCTCGTTTGGATACATCCTCTGTTGTTGATGAGATAACAACTTTTAAAGAGACCTTGAGTTTTTCTAATAATTTTAAAATTAATCCATTTAACATATCAAGACAGTTGAAGGCCACACCGCTTAAAGGGTAACTAAACCCTAAACCAACTTTTTTTAGTTAATGATCTGTAAGAATGAGGCTTTATTAGTGTTGTTCATTGATTCGAGTAACTTTTATGACATTTGGGTATAAAGTGTTTTAATTCTACAATATATGGTGTAAAAACGTCTGAGTGCTGCCCTCTTCAGGTTGAACGATGGCTACTGCAGTTGAATTTTCCTATTGGATGTTTGCGGTACTACGTGACGTAAGCGGTACTACGTGACGTAAGCAGGTTCCAGCTCACCATGCCCCTGGTACGAGCTCACCACGCCCTTGGTATGAGCTAGCGTAGATTTATCTGTATTTAGTACAGTGGTCAGGAGGGTACGTAGGTGTAGTGTTGCTGGTTGCAACAGCACTGCTGGACTGCATAGCTTTCCAGCAGACTTGGAAATTAGGCGCCAGTGGTTGCATGCACTTGGCCTGGAAGACCGTGAGTGTGAAACCTGCATTTTACATGGAATTGCTTTTCCAACACAATAGAGGTGGAAATGGGCTTCTCCACACAGCTCGCGCTGAAAAGCGACTGCTCCTCCTGCATGGACTCCACCACCACATCGGCGTCTTGATGTGAGTGATCATATATATTTTAATCACAATTTATGGTTAGGCTAAAGTTAATCCTCTGGGGTCGACAAACGCGCCGGCGCATTTTGCTGGATTTTTTCACATAGCGGCAAAATATGAAAATGCCTATAGAGAGCGCGCGCTATTGACATCAACTCGATACAACTCATCAGATGCATGTACTTTACGTCGTCTCGCGACCCTGTGAGTCGCTCTCCATTTTAGAGAGTCTGACAGCAGGTCTCAGGTGCAAATATTCAAATATTGCCAGTGGTTGGAGTCAGGCTTTGACCAGGGGTTTAGTTACCCTTTAATAAGGCCCCAGGCCCAGACGGTATATGTGGCAGAACACTGAGATACTGCGCCGATCAGCTCAGTGGAGTTCTCCACTTACTTTTTCAGTCGTCCTTAGATCAAGGGTTGGTACCTGATTTGTGGAAAAGTTCAATTATTGTACCAATACCTAAAAAAGCTAAACCAGATTCTTTGAACGACTACCGTCCTATTGCCTTGACCTCTTTGGTTATGAAGGTTTTTGAAAAAGAGATCAAGAGGTATATAATGACAGTTGCTGAACCACTTCTAGATCCATTGCAGTTTGCATATCGCGCTGGAAGAGGCGTAGATGATGCAAAAGTGTTTTTGCTAAATACTCTTAGTCGTCATCTGGAAAATAGTGGGGCTTTTGCACGGCTTTTGTTTGTGGACTTCTCATCTGCATTTAATCTTTTGCAACCTGTTATGTTAGGGCAAAAACTTATTAGTCAGTTTAATTTTGATCATGGTTTAGTTTTATGGATCATTAATTTTTTAACAGAAAGGCATCAGAGGGTTAGGATTAATGGGGTGTTATCAGATATTGTAAATCTCTCCACAGGTACACCTCAAGGATGTGTGCTTTCTCCTATCTTGTTTATATTGTATACAAATGACTGTCAGAGTTTACAAGATAATAGTTATTTGGTTAAATATGCAGATGGTACTGTGTTGCTTTCCTTGCTTTCACATTCAGATCAGGAATATGGTTCTGTTTTGTACAATTTCATTTCTTGGTGTAGTAGTATGAAACTAGATCTGAATGTTTCAAAAACTAAAGAGATGATAATTAATTTTAGTAGGAGAACATTGGCACTTCAACCTCTTGTCATTAATGGCACACATGTGGAGGAAGTAGAGCAATACAAGTACCTAGGAATGGTTTTTGATAACAAGTTAAAGTTTGACCAAAATTCTGATGCAATTATCAAAAAGTCACACCAAAGACTGTTCGTGCTGAGAAAGCTTAATTCTTTTAATGTACAGAGAGTTGTTCTTAAGTCATTTTATAATTCATTTGTTGAAAGTATTCTGTCTTTTTCTTTTATTTGTTGGTTTTCATCATTGTCTATAAAGAACAAAAATCGGTTGCAGAGTATTGTTAACATGTGCTCTAAAATTATGGGTGTTCCCTTACGAAGCCTTACATCTTATTACAAACAGCAGGTGCTGAGGATGGCTCATAAAATAATAGGAGATCGTACACACCCGCTACATTTGGACTTTGAGTGGATGCCCCTGGGGCAACGTCTACGGGCAATTAAATGTTCAACAAATCGCTATCAATTTACTTTTCTGCCTGAAGCAATACGTCTATGTAATAAATGTAGGTGATTTTTTTATTTTTTATGTATTTATGTATTTATATGTATGTGATCAGTGTTTTATGTGAGGCACCATGTAAGCTCAAACTAATTGCCCCACGGGGATAAATAATAATAATAGTTTTGACAACACAATGAGCCCAACGGGCGGTTGAAATTTATAAGACTGATTTTCGCGCTTCGGGGCAGTGACGAGTACATATGTAGTCCAGTGGTTGTCCAGACACCCTAGGCACAACCTCAATGGCAATGGCCAATGGCTCTGAACGCGTTGGTTTAATGTCAACATTGTGACAACGCTGTAACAACCTTCACCACACAACGTAGTTATAGCAACCTTTTGGCCATGTTGTTAAACGTTGTTAGAAGGTTGGGTACGTTGTGCCAACGTTCTGTGTTTGCTGGGTATTGCATCTGCAGCAGCATTGTGAACTTTTGTAAAGATACGTTTAGCCATTAACTTTTAAATGCATCATTAGCCTATATACAGAGTCTCCGCATGAAAGACCCCCGACTGGCAGATGAACGTGCAACTACATTTCTCTCCAAAACGGTAGGAAATTAAATTAGATTGAATGGAGGATTTTAACTGTGACAAGATGATTGACAGGGCAGGAGTAGTATGTCCCAAAGCTTGCCTACTCTTTTGCTACACACTCAAAAGTATGTAGGCTACTTTTTCTTCACAGAGTATATGCTTTTAGGGCGTAGTATAAGTTGCCATGTTTTCTCATTAGTTCTCACCTGTTCCCTGTTTCGTTGATTGCCATCCTCCTGTGTATGTAAGCCCTCAGTGTCTTCAGTTCATTGTCTTGTGTTAACTTTATGTGGTGTGTTGTAATCTTCGTCTCGCTGTTTTAAAATCTCGTATTATTGTTTATTCTCTGTTACGCATCGTCTTTTGATTTTAACTATACATGCAACTGGTGTATCACGGCTCACCTTTCACTGTCTGCCCTGTTGAGGAAGACCTCGCCAGCCTCAGTCCTGACCCAGAGTGCAGGCTGTTTGTGTCCCGGGGCTGAGCACAGGTATGTGAGCCAGCAACAGCATCCATCATGGCATGAATTGGAGCCCCACACACACTCCTGAGGCTGAGGTGCACAATGACAGCTCGAGCTCAACCGATTTAATACTGGATTAGGATTTATTGTGTGATGAGCTGGACGGTGAGATGCTTACTGGTCTTCAGTCACCACTGGTCCCATCCAGTTCCACGTGTTTTAGTCATCGCTGGATATGCCCAGTTCAAGACATCCAAAGGCGGGCAAACACTGTGCGATGTCTGTCTATGCGATTTCAGCAAGGTTCAGCAAAGTAGATCTCAAGCGATGTAACGCCATGTCACTGACTCATACATAATATCTGCTCTTTATCAACTTTTTGCAGTATACTACAGTTGTTATTGTTAATTCAAACTTACAATATAAAAAAAAAAAAAAATTATTGAAAAAAATAATAATTGACAAAAAAATGTAAGTTGGAAAAATACAAATCTATGAAATGTTGCCTTGGCATCTATCTGATATAAAATAAGTTTAAGTTGTTAAGAATTACTAAAAACCTAATGAAAATAAATTACAGCTAAATATAATTGAACTAATAAACTACAAACACACATAACAAAATTACTAAAAGCTCATTCAAAATATAAATAAATACTACAATAGTAAATATATAATACTCTGATGACCTCAAAGCTAACAGGCATTGACTAACACCCACAAAACTGCCTATTTTTATTTCTTGAGGTCTTTAATAAGCTCTGGCAGACCTAGGTGTAAATTCCTGCACTGGCACAAGAGGAAGTTGGTTTCAGGAAAGCAAAGAGTATTTACCATTTTTTCCGTTATGAAGCAGTTACATGCTTTTATGATTCTGCTCATTGGCACCAGCTGTTCGACAATCTGTTCTTTTCCAGACAAGTGCCGTTGTGTTTATTTATTTATCCGCAAACCAAATTGAGGCCTACGAGGTCTGCTTGGAAACCTGTCGTCCGTTCAAATAAGTGTGGCGTCCTGTGTCTGACGCTGACGTTGATGGATCGCCATCAATCGGATTAGGGCTCTGATATTCCATTATCGAGTCAAGAACTGGGGACGCAAATTTGATCAAGCGAGTCGCATGACTGTACAGTGAATGCACACTGAGACCATGACTGGCTCGATTATGAAACCTGGCTCCATAGAAAAACTGAGGTGCGTTCAATATACCGTCATTATCTGTGTGACCATGTGGAATATTCATGACTGTATGTGTTCAGATGTACATGATTCATTTCCTACCAGAGCATATGCTTACCAAATCCATGTGTTTTATGTCTAACTATATTTATTCCCCAGCAGTTCTTAAATATCATAAATAATGTACGTTCATGAACTGAAATACATTGGAAATACTGCAACATCTAATCACTCTTGTGCTTTCATATACATACAGTCACATATCATCCACAATCCGCATATTGCAGCATCTCTGAGACCTTAAAGCGCTGCAATATGCCACAGTTTTTCAGTTTTTTTTTTTTTTTTGTGAGGCATATTTTACATGATCATTATGGTTCATCTATAATCATCATGTCTGCACAATGTGACTAGGTGGTTTCTCTAAATGATAAGTTGCTGGTTACAAAAGAGAGAGAATAAACGGCTTAAAAACAAGTTAAATAGCATTTTCACACATTAATAGGTTTTTAAAGAAATTATGCAGATTAAAATGAAATAAAGTGGGAAAATGTGTTCCATTTTATAAATAAAGTATACATTTATTTCAGCTCTCTCATTGTCAGTGATAATTGTAGCTATTTGTTTAGAAAAATCCCTGTTTAGATTTCCATGTATTAATTTAGGTGTAAAACATGATAATCTTTTTTATTGTTAAAGATAATTGCATATATATTTCCCCCCTGCACATACACATTTTTGCAACTCAAGCCTGTGGTGGCATTTCTGTAAATGTTCAGTTCTAAGATATCATGTTGCTTTTTCCACGATTCGCAGCACTTTCAAATTGAAATATGCAGTGGGTGGCGCTGAAACCGTGTTTCATTTTCTTTGAAATAGATGAATGTGCATGTGGACACTATTTATGACGTTGGTGGTTGTACATATCACGGCAGTTCGAAAATGAAATGTTCGTGGAGTGGCACTAAAAGGTTAATGCTCCATCGTGTTTGAGAATAACGCACCACCCACACTAAACCTTACCGATAATGAAAAAACAAAATGTTGCTGAAGAAATCATTCTATTTTAGATTGTTGCTTCAAATCTTTGAACTCTTTTATCATGTTTCACAGGACTCTCTCCACATCACAGATGCAATACTGTACCAGGTGAGATACCTAGCAAGTTTACTATGTCAGAAAATCTATATATGGAGCTGGTTATGTGATTCAAATGTCAAAATGTATTAGTTTAGAAATCATGCACTTTGGTAAAAGTGTGCTGTGTTCACAACAGTATTGTCCAAGGAACCTCTTTATCAATTGATAATCTGCTCTTGTAATAATATTTTTTTGTGAAAAGAAAAACAAGCTGTTGGTGTTTCTGTTTTTCACAGCTGGAAACTGCAGTGAATTATATGCATGGATATGTTTTTGGAGTTTTGAAAAAAATTAAGGTAGAGGCTTAAAATGTGGTCTGTTTCTCACAGAAAGTTATTGAATAACTTTAAAAGACTTAGAATAAAGCATAGAGTGGACTACTTTTATATTTATTTTTATTTTTTTTGGAGCTGATCACTATTCACTTTCATTGTGTTGAAAAAAAAACTTATTTTGTGTTCTACAGAAGAAGGAACGTCATGCAGGTTTTTGGAAAAACACAAGGGTGAGTAAATTACGACAGAATTGTCATTTTGTGTACACAATCATTTTGCCTAACTTTTCAAACCATATTTGCTTGAACTTAAGATTCCTTAAGTTCCTGTCACAGTTTATCGTAGGTGGCCTTAACTACGACGTAAGATGAAATACCTACAAAAAAAGTAGATTTACTATGTAACGATACATTGTTTTCACATTTACTGCTAATGATTTTGAGGTATAGTTAGGTTTAGGAGTAAGTGTTGGGTTAAGGTTCATTCACACCAAGAACAAGAACTACTGTATAACAATAACTATATTATCATCCACAACTAATGATATTGTTCTGTTTATTCTAAGCACATGCAGCAGTTTTCATCTGCCACTTTAAATGCTCAAGCTTTATAAAGCAGGATGGATTTTGATTGGCTGTCCATGTTTTTATCGTTCATCAGCAGGAAACAAATCAATCTGAAAGTGATTCCACTGATATTGTTTCTCTGTGCCGTTTTCGTTATAGTTGTGGTGTGAACTCTGCTATTCTTTTACATTTAGAATGATTTTAGAACTAAATCTTTATCGTTATTGTTATCCTTGATGTGAACAGGCCTTTAGGGTAAGGATTTAAGGGGTTTGTCAGATCAGGACACAAGCTCAGTCTGTAGGCACCCAAAAAAAAAAGGCAATTTCTTTCAAAAAGGCAACACAAAAGCCTGTCAATAATCCAGACAGGAACTCAATAATCCAGACAGGAACAATTTCAGTGGAACTTCTGTGGTAGCATTCTCTGGAGATGGACGCTATGGCTGAAGATGATCCGCGATCGGAGATCGAGACCAGGGCTGAATGCAGTGGGGAACTGCCTGGGGAAATCAGGAGGGGAGTAGAGAAAACAAAACTAAAAGATGAAATCCAAACTGGTAAAGTATCCAAAATGACACGGGAAGGCGGGTACGAAACACAGGCTTGACCCGACAAATATGGAAAATTGGGTGTACCTAACCAAGTGTGGGAGGTTGCTTGAGCCATACCGGACTCGACACCTTGGTGATCTAGTATGGCCCAATGACCTTGGGGGCTAACTTGCGAGAGGCCCCCCCCCCCCGGAGAGGTTGGTCCTTGGTAGACAGCTATACCTTCTGAACACATATGTAGCGGGGAGCAGGAGTTCGGTGACAGTCGGCCGCCACCTTGGTTCATCTGGAAGCCCGGGCCAATGCGTCCTCAGCCCTCTTCCAGGTGCGACAACACTGGCGGACGAAAACTTAGGCAGACGGAACAGCGGCATCGGGCTCCTGTGAGGGGAACAAAGGAGATTGAAACCCAGTTGTGGGCGTACTCAATCCAGGATAGCTGTTGACTCCAATAGCTCGGATTCTGGGACCTCCGGCGGGGGAGAGCTTGTTCCAGATCCTGGTTTGCCCACTCGGACTGCCCATTGGTCTGAGGATGAAAACCTAATGACAAACTCGTATAGGCCCAGATCTGCTGACAGAACTCCTTCCAGAACTGGGAGACAAACTGTGGCCTCCTATTGGAGACCACATCTACTGGAAGATCATGAATCCGAAAGACTTATTCAATCACCACTTGAGCAGTCTCCTTGGCTGAGGGCAATTTGGGAACCTGACTAAAGTTCTGTATGTAACGGCAATAAAAGTTAGCTAATCCCAGAAACCGCTGCAGAGCCTTGCGTGAATCTCGAGTCGGCCATTCAGCCGATATCCCCTCTGCCGAAAAAATGTAGCCCAGGAACAAAACTGACTCTGCGTGGAAGACACACTTCTCTGTTTTAACATACAGTTGGTTCTCCCACAGCCTTAGCACGTCATTGACCAGGACCTGGAAGACAGCTGTGGTGTTGGTCAGGCTAAACGGTAGGACCCTGTAGGCGTCCCAACCTCATGGGTTTGTGGTCAGCTGGGAAAGGCGAGGGCATAATCACATAATGTTTACGCATTAGGTTAGGAGGCGGAGAGTAAGCAGTCTTTTTTGGCTGTTCGAACACATTCGACCACATGAGCAATTACACTTCAAAAGCAATCCGGTCAAATGTGTTTTCGACTACCTCTGGAAGTGGTAGAAAGTGGACAAGCTCAAAATGTTTTAGACCCGTTTAGAATTTAGCGTTGTCAACTTGTGATACGATCGACCAAAACGCATCTTAACCCTCTGGGGTCGACAAACGCGCCGGCGCGTTTTGCTGAATTTTTTTCACAAAGCAGCAAAATATACTTAAAATACTCCATCATTTATGGTCATACAGACATAAGAAATATGAAAAAATAAACTGTTAAATGTCTACTATTTATGTGTCCACTTACAATCGAAACAAAACATTGTAAAGAAAATAAACAGGGTGTGCTTTCTGCCTCTCCGTCTCCGTGAACTTTTTCTGTAGCACGTCTCTAAACTTAAACAAAACTCAGCGAATACTAGTCACACAGGCAAGAGCAGCGGCGGTTTCTTCATTAGGGCGATCAGGCGACGCACCACCAAAGTGTGAAAGGGACTTTTTCAATCACAATCTCATTCAACCACAGAGTTACGCTAGCAGTCACTCACTGTTGTTCTGCCTCTGGATATAGTCCAATCAGCGCCAAGTCACGTTCTGTGGAGTACCACCTCTTTTTGGGCGATTTCACTATGGCTGAAAATCGCCCAGAGTGTTCCCATAGACTTACATTCAAAGATTTTTTTTTTCGAACTGCAGGCACTGCAATGCATTCTCTATGGGTTCCGGGAGGGCTCACACTAACGTGCTTTCGTCATCATACGTAAACTTCACTTGTGCAGCGATTGGTGGAAACAAATATACCTCTAATAATATTTAGCCATAAGCTGAAGTGACATCCAATAATTTCCGCAGTGCATAACTTACATTTCACGGACAAATTCTCCATCTGTAAATGTTAGAAAGTCAATATTTCCAGTTTGCTGTCATGAGTGGGCGAGCTTTCTGCAAGCTAATCTTCCGTGAACGAGCGCCGCCGCGTGCATGCGCGCCGAACAGACGGAGCGCAATTATTCTGACTAAAATCAGTGGTGGACAGTAATGAAGTAAATGTAATTCGTTACTGTACTTAAGTAGCTTTTTTGCGTATCTGTACTTTACTGAAGTATTTAAATTTGGGAAGACTTTTACTTTTACTCCACTACATTTCAAAGTCAAATATCTTACTTTTTACTCTACTACATTTTCAAAATCAGTCGTTCCTTTTTATTTATGAGTGGATAAAAACTTAACTGGTCAAACGAGCCACCAATCACAGTAGCCTACAACGTGCGCGCTTTGTTTTGAACTTGCCTTGGCGGTATCTACTAAGCGCAAACCAGAGCCGTTAAAGAGTTGCGGCCATAGACAGTATATAAGAGGTTGCGACACACACGGCTTGTTCGACTTGAATCGGCGCTGCACAGACCGATCAGTTTATGATATCAAAGTATAGAGCGAAATCGCGAGAGCGATTGAAAAGCATACAGAGCCGTCTACTCTCTAATCGCTCTCGCGGTATTTTAATGTCATTCACCGATTGGTCTGTGCAGTGTGCCATTTCAAGTCGAACAAGCCTACTGTGATCTCGCGGCCGCACGGTCACGTGATTCGTGTAGCTCTCAATAGTTCCAAACAATTTGTGTTGCCAATGATTTTAAGCAGGGCAGAGAGTAGCAGCTATTATTGCAGCAATTATCGGTAAATACTGACGCATAATGAACATTGCTTATTACGTTGACACTAAAATTACTTGCATATAATAGCTTTTTTTTTTTTCTGAGGAGTAGCAGAAACACTGTATTAATACGTTTTGGTGTTTAATTTTGTAGGGAAATTGGCTGCTCCCATAATGTAGTGTGTATATATATATTCAGTGGCATTGTGCAGGTTTATGTGAATGTATCATAACATTAGGATGTTTATAATTATGACCATAGACGCTCGTGAAAAATATGTACAGTAAATACTGTAAATGTATTATACCTTATGGGAACAGTCCCCTTCCGTCCAAAATTAAACACACAAAAAATGTATTCAATTCAAATATATATATATATATATGACTAATTAATGTCATTTTATTAATAGATTGATGTGCCAAGAGTGACATTAGAGTCTTCACGTAGACTGAGTTAAGCAAGAGTCTTGTGACAAAAATGTATAATAGGACATTATAGCCATAAAAAAAATCATAGTACTTGGATACTTAAGTACATTTGAAGGCAAATACTTTTGTACTTTTACTCAAGTGAATGTTTAAAGGCAGCACTTCTACTTTTACTTGAGTAATATTTTACCTTGAGTATCTTTACTTTAACTCAAGTACATGGTATGTGTACTTCATCCACCACTGACTAAAATATACATTAGCACTAAATTCTAAATATATTTAGCTAAAATATTTGTTGTTGAATATTTGTTGTTGTTGGTGAACATAAATGTGCTAGAGATTTCAAACCTACATGTGTATTTTGATATTAGCTTTGTTTTTATTTTTTATTTTAAGTTTAGTAAATTGAACTACTTCTTTTAAAAGCATTATTTTGTTTTTAGATTGTAATGTTGCAATGTTAGAATGTAATGTGATTTGACCCCTTTTTTGGATAGACTGCAGATAGACAGCAAGGTTACTGTCACGGTTTGGGTTTTGTTTATTGTTCCTGGTTCCTGTCTGTCAGGTGATCCCCTGTTCTAGTCATGTGATCTTGCCTTGTGTTCCCCTGTCTGTTGTCATGTTGTCATTGGTTGATTGTTTAAATGTTCACAGGTGTCCCTTGTCTCGTCATTAGTCCAGTATGTATTTAAGCCCTGTGTCTAGTTCAGTCTTTGTGAGTTCTTGATGTTGTTAAGTGGATGGTGGTTGTTCTGTTCATGAGTCCTGTTCCTGTATTTGAGTTCGTAAGTCTGGAGTTTGTTTAATAAACTGTGCTGCATTTGGATCCTGCTTCCTCCATGTTTCAACCGAATCGTAACAGAAGAACTCACCACAAAATGGATCCAGCAGTGGTTAGCAACCAGGCCCTGAGGAAATTCCTTTCTTCATTGTTTCAGGATGGCCAGCCTATTGAGAGATACGCGAGGGACTTTTTGACTTGCTGTCATCTGGGATCATTAGATGACATCCAGCTCATGGAGCTGTTTTGGAGCGGGTTGGATGATGACATTGCTCAATTTATGCCGGAGGACTATACCGGCTGGACCCTGGAGGGATATGTCGACCTGGCTCTCTCCTTGAGCGGTTTGGCATTTACTGTGGGCTTGGCTAATGAAACACCCCTTGAGCTCACAGTACCCCCAGAGCCCTCACCGCTGGTCCTGTCCAGTCCAGAGTCTCCACAGCTTCACGTCTCGTGTGCCCAGCCTGAGAATCTTCACGTTACGCCAGCCACCGGATTGGTCTATGGCCGTCAAGGACTGGTTTCCAGCGTGGCCGATTCCCCGCTGATGTCAGCACGTGCTGCCACGAAGGCCATCGTTCCAGGGTCTCGTCCTGCCGAGCCTGCGCTCCACGTCACGCCTGCCGAGCCTGCGCTCCACGTCAGCCCTGCCGAGCCTGCGCTCCACGTCAGCCCTGCCGAGCCTGCGCTCCACGTCAGCCCTGCCGAGCCTGCGCTCCACGTCAGCCCTGCCGAGCCTGCGCTCCACGTCAGCCCTGCCGAGCCTGCGCTCCACGTCAGCCCTGCCGAGCCTGCGCTCCACGTCAGCCCTGCCGAGCCTGCGCTCCACGTCAGCCCTGCCGAGCCTGCGCTCCACGTCAGCCCTGCCGAGCCTGCGCTCCACGTCAGCCCTGCCGAGCCTGCGCTCCACGTCAGCCCTGCCGAGCCTGCGCTCCACGTCAGCCCTGCCGAGTCTACGCATCACGTCGTGCCTGCCGCACAAGAGACTGTTCACATCGTGCCTGCCGCACAAGAGACCGTTCATGTCACGTCTGCCCCCCCAGAGACGGTGCACGTCACGTCTGCCCCCCCAGAGCCGGTGCACGTCACGTCTGCCGATCCAGAGCCGGTGCACGTCACGTCTGCCGATCCAGAGCCTGTGCACGTCACGTCTGCCGATCCAGAGCCTGTGCACGTCACGTCTGCCGATCCAGAGCCTGTGCACGTCACGTCTGCCGATCCAGAGCCTGTGCACGTCACGTCTGCCGATCCAGAGCCTGTGCACGTCACGTCTGCCGATCCAGAGCCTGTGCACGTCACGTCTGCCGATCCAGAGCCTGTGCACGTCACGTCTGCCGATCCAGAGCCTGTGTCCCCCGACAAGATGGCCGCCGCCGAGCCGGTTTCACCCGACAAGATGGCCGCCGCCGAGCCGGTGTCTGCTCCTGAACCGGTCTCTGCTCCTGAGCCGATGTTTGTTCCAGCCTATGACCCCGTAGCTGCCCCCAAGAAAATTTTGGGGGGGGGGCAGTAGGCCGCCCGAGGGGTCTTCTCCGCCCTGGTCCTCTGCACATCCTGATCCGCCCTGGCCGTGGCCACCCGAAGGGTCTTCTCCGCCGTGGCCGCCCGAGGGGTCTTCTCCGCCCTGGTCCTCTGCACATCCTGATCCGCCACTGTCTGGTCCACCCACGCTTCATGGCCCAGGCCCGCCATTGCCATGTCCTGGATCTATTCCTCTGCATGGGCCTGGCCCTCCATCCCTCCCCCAAGACCGCCTCCGCTCCACCACCCTCCAGAACTTATGTTTTGTTTTGATGGGCGTCAGGAGCCGCCCATAGAGGGGGGGCTATGTCACGGTTTGGGTTTTGTTTATTGTTCCTGGTTCCTGTCTGTCAGGTGATCCCCTGTTCTAGTCATGTGATCTTGCCTTGTGTTCCCCTGTCTGTTGTCATGTTGTCATTGGTTGATTGTTTAAATGTTCACAGGTGTCCCTTGTCTCGTCATTAGTCCAGTATGTATTTAAGCCCTGTGTCTAGTTCAGTCTTTGTGAGTTCTTGATGTTGTTAAGTGGATGGTGGTTGTTCTGTTCATGAGTCCTGTTCCTGTATTTGAGTTCGTAAGTCTGGAGTTTGTTTAATAAACTGTGCTGCATTTGGATCCTGCTTCCTCCATGTTTCAACCGAATCGTAACAGTTACACTATGTTTGTTTTTATAACCTTCAATATGAACATTGTTTGTCGGACAATATTGATCAGGATATTAAATATATAAAATAAAAAAAACAGTTTTTATTTTTTTTATTCAAATAGAAAAATAATAATTAAATACTCAGATTATACCATACATCGCCATTTAGCCCAAAAATTCAGATTTATTTGGCAATTGGCTATTTCCCAACCCTACCGGCTGAAGTTTTAGCTAAACGGCTAATGATAGCTATCACTGTTAAATTGTTGTTTAACAATTAGCCTACATTCAGTCCTGGATTAATAATTCAGTTTGTTGCGCCAGTTTTTTAGCACCAGCCGCCACTGGGCAAGAGCTATATATATATATATACTGACATCTCTCTCTTTTCATACAGTTTACATAAACAGAGAATATTTGTTTTCGTTTTGAATTACATCATTTAAAAGTAGACACTTAAATGATTATTATATATATATATATATATATATACACAGTATGTATATATATATATATATATATAATAATCATTTAAGTGTCTACTTTTAAATGATGTAATTCAAAACGAAAACAAATATTCTCTGTTTATGTAAACTGTATGAAAAGAGAGAGATGTCAGTCGTTCTCATGGCAACTCATTATCTGCTAATGTGAACATGCCTACAGAGAGCGCGCGCTATCGAAACGCAAATGATCTGAGGCAATCCATGCAATCCTGTCAACGGCCACATCAACTCAATAAAACACATCAAGTTTAATCAGATTCATGAAATGTACTTTACGTCGTCTTGCAACGCTGTGATTAATAATAATAGCGTAATAGTAATAGAATCCTGGAAAAATTTACCTCAGACGTGATGGTTTCAGTTTCATTTCGAGGAGCAGCGGATCCAGCTGATGATTGTGAATAGTAAGTTCTTTATTCTTAAGTGCCTTGTTTTAATTGCAATATAGTGTATGTAAACCGCAAAAAGACGGTTTAAATATGAATCGCTTGTCTATGTGTGAATGAACGGCACAGATGCGCGCTGTTGTTTACTACAGGCACTTACAACATGCTTTGTTGTAGCAATCAAACTAGTTTCCATTCTCCGCTGAAGCTCAGCGCAAGCTTTTTTTCCTGCATTCCCCATCGGGATATTTTGCGGCGAATGCTGCATGGTGCGTCTCAAAATGTCTCTTAACATTTTTACTTTTTGAGCGACGCAATACGATCATTGCAAATGAGACACACTGCGGACCCCGACTTCTCCACAAATGCAAATTGATCCGTCCATTCGGGCTGGAATGAACGGTAATCGTCGTCTTTTTTTATTTTCGCCATTTTCGCTTTTAATCTAGCTAGCTAGGTAGTTGTTTAACTTGATCTGGACATGATGCAGGCCTAACCATGTTGTCCAATTAAAATTCAGCTCTCTGAAAGGCAGGCTAGCTACAGGCCAAATGCCACTGTCAATTATATTAAGCTGCTAGTTAGTTAGTTAGTTAGTTAGTTTATTTGTATAGCACATTTAAAAATAACATGAGTCGGCCAAAGTGCTTTCCATTTAAAACAATATTCCAACAGCATAAATAGCCAAAATACAAAAAAACATTAAACATGACACCAAACCAAATACAATTAAAATACAAGACAACAGTAAAACAAGATACACTCAACTACTAGCTCAACCATAAGCCTGGGCAAGCAAATGAAACCTCAACCGTGATTTAAAAACACTCATTTTCAAGCTTCGAGTCTCTTACCTAAATATTTTTAACACATTCTATTTAATTTGACACATTCATAATTATACATTAATCAGGTATGCTAATAGTTTAAAAATAATTTTATCATCATGTTCGAGGGTGTATTTTCAGTCAACATTTGAAAATTGGAGAGCCATATAAAATCCTGAATAGAGTCATATATGGCTCGTGAGCCATAGATTCCCGACCCCAGATATAAACCATCCATCAACCTTTAGAGAACCTACCCCCCACCATGCACCTTTCACAGGATTCACACCGCCAGTGACCCTTAAAGTTATGTGTCGAAAGGTCTAGTTCCCACCCCCATAAGACCAAGAGAGATCACTATCTGCTAGTTATGGGAAAATGCTGTGTACAGTTCAGGCAGCGTAACCTCGGATAAAATATTTGCTCTGTGGTATTTACCCTTTCCCAACGGACACCTGAATGTCAGGGCATTTGAGATTGGAAGGACCACAAGCAAAGCGGGTCTTGGTTGACACATTACGGTGATGGCGAACCTACACTGGGGACTGATTTTGTCAAGTAGGACACGTTGCTGGATCAACATCTCGTGTTGGGCCTGGATCAACAAACCTTTCCCTAAACTTATCACTGAAATCATAATTCATTGATAGGAATATTGTTCAATGACCAACCAAAATAGTTGCCCACAAGTGACCTACATCCGATCTCTATGATGAATTACATTGTCAGTGAAAGGTCAACAACCAGCTGTTTAGCCTCAGTGTAGTTTGGCCAAATAGCAGATATATATATATATATATATATATATATATGTGTGTGTAATGAAAAGGATTGATCTATCTATCATCTGTCTGTCTATCTACATATTTAGGAAACCAATGCTATTATCTGAATATATATAAAAAACCTTATGGCAATTCATAATAACAATAATAATACATGTATTCTTTAATTATTGGTTGTTGGTTACGGAAATGATGTAGAATGAAAATGTTTGAATACTCAATTTTCAGACACTAGATATTTTACCTTTCTTAAACATACATTTTGTTCATAACTTAACTGGCTTTACATAGGAAAAGTCACTGAGATATAAAAAGTCATCTCATTAGTACGAACAACCATTTCAGATAATAGCATTGGTTTCAGTCGAACAATAACAGAACTTTCATATCTTCCACACGAGCTAGCCTTGTACTGATGTACTGATTATTCTTTAAGCCTTTCCTGCGTCATATAAACCAGGGATTCAGGGACCATCCAAATCTGCATCACGGGAACTTTGAAATGGAGAAATATTAAAATGTACATCGCAAGACAGAAAAACATACCAAATTAGTCCGAGGCCATGCAAAACATTTAGGCAATCTACAGGGCTACAGATGGCATGTGTAATTTGTACTTAGTATTGCTGGCACAAATCCCCTCAGATACCTCTTGGGAGGGAAACGACATTTTGACACACAAAAAAATGACTTTTTAGTCATAAACCGGTTGAGACATGCAGGGTTCACCTTTTACATTGGTATTCAATTATGTCCTTGTTAAATTGCAATTGATTTGTTCATTCATACGTCTGCCACATAGGTATAATAAAAGACTGCAAATGTTCATTCAACTGAGATGTGCCGTTGGAATGGCTTCTGTTGTGTTACAGTGATTGAAAGCAAGAGCTTTCTATGACCTTCACCAACATATAAACATGCACATATAACATATACAGGTCATGGAAATAAGCTCTACAATGGCTAACGTGTTAACTCACCAATTTGTAGGTGACATTTGGAGAGTGCAGTCAGGTTATGTTGCGAAGAGAACAATAATGCTGCTTCAACCGAGGACGACGTGCACTTCAAGCAGAACTATAAACATAAAGGCCTTTTACTGAAATGTCAGTATTTAGAATGTAATAACAGAGCTGCACTTGCGATATCTGAAAGGGTACCTAAACCAATGACACCTACTGTATTAAAGTCACCATGAAATATGTATGTGTGTGTGTGTGTATACATATATATACATACATATATATATATATATATATATATATATATATATATATATATATATATATATATATATATATATATATATATATATATTTTTTTTTTTTTATAATTAAAATATATATATTTTTTTATTACGTACAGTACATACAGTATATATTGCACTATTTTTTTTAATAAATAATTTGTATGTGCAATTTTATTTTTATTAATGTGTAATGAAAAAGTACCTTCCCTTCCTCTTGCAGGGGCATCTCTTCTTTTCCCTGATGAAGTGTTTACTGGAGCGAGGGTGGGGCAACCTGTCACTCATATGAGATCCACCAATAACAAACGATTTAACTAAAAGATTGTGCTTTAAGAATAAAAATTAAGATTGTGTTAAGTTTAAAAATGTTCAATGTCATGATCATGTCATGTTTAGCTTCTGTGTCTTGTTCAGTTTTGTTTTATTGTAGTGTTCTGTTTCATATTCCTGTCACCATTTCCCTGAGTTCTCCTTCATAGTTTATTACCATGGTTTCTAATTGGTTTCACACCTGTTGCCTGTTCTGTTGATTACCATCCTCCGTGTATTTCAGCCTTTAGTTCCCTTAGTTCATTGTTCGGTGTCGTCTATGTGTGGTGTGTATTGGTAATTCTTGGTGTTTATTAAACATATTCTATCATTCATTCTGCGTCACGCATCTCTTTGCATATGAACTCAGCCCAGGACAGTCAGCCGCACTTTGATACATAACATGATTATAAAAACATCAACTCTAAACATTTTGATAGCTAACTAATGTGCAAATTACTTTACAAAAATATTAGCTAAGCTGACTGCTACCCTTCAGAGATAGTTGTTTATACTACAAAGTATCTTGCTATTTAAATGTAAGCTATTTTTAACAGGCTATAAGTCAGACGTGATTAATGCATATATATATATATATTTTTTTATTTATTTATTTATTTATTTTTTTTATGCATAGTGGTGTTGAGTAAGCTATTAAAAAATGTTGCTAGCTTGCTTTGCTGCTTACTACTGTACAAAAATATTAGCTAAGCTAAGCTAAAAGCTATGCCCTTCAGAGAAAGGAGCTACAATATAAGCTACATGGAAATCTTGGCTTTCTACATTCAAATTAGCTTGCTGCATTCATACTATTTCCTTAGAAAATATGAGATATTAAAAAAGAAACCTCATGTAAAGATTGTTCAGGTTTTTATTGTGACATAATCTTTAAGTTAAGTGTGTGTTTATATGCGCAACAAAACCCTGATGATACCATGCTAGGAAGCAATGTTTCAGTTTGCTCTGGGCTGTTAGTTTAACAAATGTTGTGGCATTTGATCTGCTGTGGATTAAAACAGCAAAATCAACTATATCCCTCTCCAAACTGCTGGTGTCTCAATCCCAAGGCTGAGGTTGACCTTTAACGGTGGTTCAGCTTGAACTGCGCCTGCCCCACTCCTGATTAACTGGAGAGGAAGGGAGCGTGAATTCAGCCTTGGTTCCCTGAAGAAAAAGAAAGGCGATACAGCTAATTTCAGCTATTGATAAGTACAAGCAAACAATGAGATCAGTGCCAGAGCTGGAGTCAATACAGTTGCACCAGAGAAAGATGTCCTTTAAAATGTGTTATTAAGCCCCATTTACACCAGCAGCAACAAAGCAACTGGTACCAATTAATTTTCAGGCAGTTGCTAGCGACAATTAGTGACAACAAAGTTGAGAAAAGTTTAACTTTACATGCAACTGAACAGTGATGAAGACTCAATTTAGTCCACTTGGTTGTAACGCCTCCCTTGTGTAAAAGAAGTGCTCTTAATTGTATTGAATGTGCACTTCAAATCGACATGTAGGAGCACTTCTTTACACAGCTTTCAAACATGGCAAAATGAAATAGAGATTATGGTATTGGTGCTGCCAATTCTGACAACAGACTGTGCAATATATATATATATATATATATATATATATATATATATATATATATATATATATATATATATATATATATATATATATATATATATGTATTTTTTTTTGGGTGAAAACATTTTCAAAAGCTAGTCAGTTACACAGCCCACCAACATTAGGGCATCCAGCTGTAAGAACGCCTACTAGCCATTGAACCTGGTGACCTGCAGCAATAAAATCGCTGTCAGTTTGAACAGGATATATGTTACAATACTCGACATATGTTGTAAAATTTAAAGCGAGGGAAACATCTGCTGGAAGGCAGAAGCATCTTTCTGTGCTCAGCCAGAGTATCACAGAAACCAATCAATGGCTCTTGCTGTGGTGCTATTTTAGATTTTAGGGCTTCAAATCTAACAAGACCATCTGCGAAATATGTGTGAGACCACAGTGGAACTTTGAGCAAGACTATAGTGCATTTTTGATGGATTGATGATGTGAGGTATCCTATAATTTGGATGAAAAGTCCTATCAAACCATCACTGAGTCCAGCCAGTACTTACTGCTTTAGGGATTGAATAGATCTTAACCTGAACTGATCTGTACTGTCCTCCTTTCAGAGTTCCTAGCAACCAAAATAATCATACAATTACAATAAAACAGCCTGAACCCAAAATTGACAAATAAGATTACCAAACCTTACCACATTTAAGCCATTAGCTTCTTTATCTACTGTAATGCAGTATCACTGTAAAGTCAAGCAAATTATTCTTTGTATTTCTAGATTACCATGAACCTTGACAGTAATGTGTGCATTTTGCTACCCTCAAGCCCAACAGATTTATATTTCAAAACTCTTTTACAGTGACACATGGCTCCTAAAACCCTTTTCCTGGTTTCTATGGGAACCATGTTTGGTGGCGTTTGCGCAGTCAAGGCCGGCCAGAATATGCTTTGTTTAAAGGCCTAGGAAATGTCAACAGGTGTGCGAATGACATTGAGACCAAAAAAAAAAAAAAAAAAAAAAAGTTCCTTGAGCTGTTGTCATGTTTACAAGTACATATTTTCATGCCTTCTTGTTTGTCAGAAGAGATGTTATTTTAATTGAATGTGTAAGTAGGTGGTAGATGTTTATTTGATTGACTTATAACCTTGGATTTCCAAAACATTTATTCATGAATATTTTCTAATATTCAACAAATTCTACAGTCTTTTCCAATCTGTGACAATGCTGTGTTGTAAAACACTCACAAACACGATAATGAGGGAAAAGGTTATCTTTAATAAATCCACAGGAAGACAAATCACACAAAGAGAATGGCTAACAACGCATATCACAGATGAGACCCGAAAGCAAATGAATAGACACAGAGGACTTAAGTGTACAAGCAAATGAGGATGATTAACACACACCTGAACTGATTGACAACTAATCAGAAACCATGACAACTTACTTAAAACAAAGTCCAAACTAAGTGAGAGTGTGACGGTACGCCTCCTCCTAGAAGGCGCGACCATGGGCCGACAGATGGATAGAGGCTTAGCTGGAGGACGAACAACTGGGAGAGGGCCAAACAAAAGAGTCCAGGGTGGTGCAGAAGGTGGGCTGATCCAGCGGGTGGCCCTGAACACAGAAAGGCAGATGGTACCCCAGTGCCCAAACAGGACTGCGCTCCACGGTGGCAGGGCTGGAGGGAGGAGCCATGGAGGAAGACAGCCAGATGATACCATGGCGACAACAGGAGGCAAGGGAGACATTGGAGGTGGAGCCCACCGCGTAGCCGGAGAGCCGATGAAGCGAAGCGACCCCGATGACGTTGGTGGCCGCGACGGAGCCTCAGCTACGACCCCCCCCACCAAAGGTGGAAGCAGGGATCCGGAGCGACCAAGGGCTGAGATGAAGCCTAAGGGAGGGCGGAGCTAGCCGCAACTGAAGGGGTGGAGGGCAGCGAACAGCCCGCAAGTCCGCTGCGAAGATGGTGCGATGTCCAACTCAGGCAGAGCCGATATACCAAGGGAGCCCGGCGAGGCCGAATGCCCGACAGTTACTGCTGGAGTCGAGGGAGGAAGGCCGGCAGGCACAGGAGCCAGGGCGACGGGTCGAGGGGGAGTGCTCTGAGGCCAGAGTCGGAGCCACACCACTGAGAGGAGGCTGAAGTGGTACAGAGGGGCTGATGGGAGACAGGAATGACTGGGTGGCAGGAGTGGCTGAAGACTGAGGAGGAGACTGAAAAAAAACGCCAATAAACAAAAGCATTCCATATGGCAAATTTAAGAGTTGGTGTGAGAGTGAGGCTGTGGGGGTTAGCACAGCTAAAGATGAAGAGTCACATGTGGGCATAATGAAGGAACACAGGGAATTCATCTCTCCACACACTTAAAAGGTCCATTAAATCCAGCCGGTACTCACTCTCAGTGGCGGAAGGAATCCACAAGGAATCCCACGGCGATGGATTGTACAGCCGGCTCACACACCTGGTCAAATGGGCACCCCTCAGGCTCGTAGATGATGTCAGGCTCGATCACTCCTCCAGGTGTGGGCTCAAACATCACGGCTGAGGCACTCTCTTCGTTTGCGGTGGGCTCATGCCGTTCCTCCTCGCAACGGGATGGTACTGGGCTGGGCACTTGTTTAGGAGTGGGAGTGGCGTCTTTGTCGATGGGTCCGATAGTGAGCGGCGATCCACAAGACGCCAGCACGCAAAGTCAGCGAAGCTCCAACGAGGACCCTCCCCGGTCAACTGCTTTTTGGTTGCGGTGTTTAGGCCGGTATACAGAAACGTGCAAAGGCAGTCGTCAGGGAAGCTTGAGAGGTTTGCCAGAAAGATTAAATCTTCCAAGTGTTCCTCGAGGGAGCGATTAACTTGCACAAGGCCAATTAACAAAAAAACAGGATTGTCCATGATGAACAAACAGAAAAAAAAAAAAAATGAAAGAAAAAAAAACACGAGATGAAAAGGTCAAACAATACGCAACGCGTAACATAATCCCTTCTAGATCGGGTCTTCTGTCACAACGCTGTGTTGTTGAACACGATGACAAAGAAAAAGGTTATCTTTAATAAATCCACAGGAACATAAATCACACAAAGAGAACGGCTTACAACACATATATCACAGACGAGACCCGACAGAAAATGAATAGACACAAATGAAGATAATTAAAAACACACACCAGAATGTAACGAGGTATGTTGTTACGGGAAGGAGGCGGGAACCGGCGAACATTTAAAGACTTTTAATGATAAAAATAAAACAAATACAAAACGAAAATAAAAGACAGCAGCCCCTCACGGACGACTGCTGTCACAATAAACAGAAACAAAACATCAAATAAAACGCAAGCCTGTTCCTCTCTCGCTCTTCACTGTCGTCGCTCCTCCTTTATGCTTCCGCTCCTCCGTGAGAGATACGAGACCGGTGCGTCTCGCAGGTGTCGCTCATCAGAGTAATCACGCCACTGGCCTCGTGCCGCTCTCCCACGGCCCTCGGCCTCGTCCTGCTCGCCACACTGAACTAAATGACAACTAATCAGAAACCATCACAACTAACTCAACAGTGGAAACAGTGCAAACTGAAAACAAAGTCCAAACTAAGTGAGAGTGTGACATATACATCCTAGTGGCGTTATTGCAAAGAAAAAAAAAATCATCAAAATGTAATTAGGATGATTTGCATGCACAAAAAAAAAAAAAAAAAAAAGAGTTCCTTTTGAGTTGACATCTAGGCTGCCCAGACTGGTTAATATTTCCAACATCAAAATAGCTATTTAATCCCCCTTCCTCAATGCCTGATCAAAACATAAAACTTATTGTGTTGCCTTGCTGTTTTCAAAAGAGCATTTTAGCCATTTAACACAATGCTAAGCTAGTTAGCTAAGCTAAAGGCTAAGTGAAAACAAAGGGGTGCTTCTCAATACTTAAATGGATGCTTCCTCATTTCCTCTTTCTTCCTTTTTTCCAGCCTGTGACCAGGAAAACGATCAAAGAAAGCCATCTTGAAGGACATCTCGATTCTCTAATTGTTCCATGAGGAACGAGGACTGAGGAAGCTTCCAGAGGAGCTATGAGCGAGGATGCACAGGTGTATCGGTCTGTCAGTAACGCTCTGAGATGCGTTTCCCAAAAAGCATCGTTAACCAACTATGGTTGCAAGTTCCATCGTTATCAGCATAGTTCATGTTTCTCAAAACTATAGTTCCAATTAAACATTCGCAAACAGCATCTCAAAGTTGTGTAGTTGGAACGACAGCTCTCGACCTGTAGTTAGAAGCTTAATTTCTTGTTTGTATGACGTGGACTTAAATCATTATCTTGAGTAAAATAAGCAAGCTGACATTCAGTACAATCTATATATTTTATTTTGAATACATACAAATGTCATTTACGACTTTTAGTTTGTCAAGAGATGTAAAGTGCATATCCTCTAGTACATAAGAACAAGCCTATGATTGAATCTGGAAATAAAGCAAAATAACTGAGAAAATGAGAATTAGCCCTCAGATGTCATGTCCGTCATTTATAGCAAAAATTTGGCATTCATTTGATCTCAAACAAATTTATTAAAATTAGTTATTACTCAACCACCTGCGTTACATCATTAACCATAGTGGTTGAAAGACAAAATTGCGACAATACGGTTTCGGGAAACAGTTGTGCCTAGCTAATTGATTTATTCAACGATGCATCGTACTATGGGACTTAAGCAGCGAGTTACATCATTGTTTCACGCACACTTTTGTTTAGTCCCTGGCTCTATGAAACCCCTCCTTCCAAAAAGCACAGTGTGCTCTGATTGGTCGGCTGGACAAGTGTGTTGTGATTGGTCAACCAGTTCGAGCGTGTTTGGGAAATGTCACGCCTCTTACCATAACCTCAAGTTTCAACACACTACTAACTAACTCAACCAGGCTCCGCCCCTTTATTTTGTGTATACCTTGGGAATTATTTAAATGAGGAATATTTTGACGTGTTCATTCTCAGAAGAAAACTCATGATTACAATGGAGACGTTTCTGCGAGACAGTGCCCACAAAGTGGCTTTGGAGTGACTTTGTGCGTTTGTAACTGTGCAACACCAACATTACACACTGAAGAAAATTGAAATAGTAAAAAAATTATCAAATAATAATTGGGCCTCTTTAATATTATTTTTTTAACTCTATTTAAAGTGATATTTTTTTGGTTTCATCATCATCACAGCATCTGGACTACTTTTTGAGTTTGAGTATGTTAAGATTGTAATTTCTGATTTTCAGGGAATTGTTGGCTTCACCTTGTGTAGCTGATGAACTGGACAGACCATAACCTCCCTATGGCTCTTCACAGCAGGACGGGCATCATCTTCCCCCGACACCCTCAACCCACCATGGGGATGGCAATCATGCAAGCACATTGATTTCCTGAGCCGACACTCATATGCCTGTTCCCTCTCATAAATGAGTATTAACCCCTGTGTAGATGGAAGCTTGTCAATAGTTGACCTCTCCGGAGCAGAGAACACCAATGCTGAAACCTGCATTATTATTATATTTTCTTCTGCTTAAACACTATTGCTTCTGTTAATTAGAAATATGACCAACATTCATTCCCACAAATAATGAATCACAGTGTTGGTGACAGTGAGGCAATTTCCCTTAATGGATGCACAAATATCATGTGAAAAACAAACTGGCATTGTTCATTTGTAAAATTAATTTTTACAACCAAGTTGTGTACTGTTGATGAAAAATAACAAAGGTAAAATAAGCAAATTTCTGAAACTTGCCGAACAACGGTAAACTTCACCACACATTAAAGCTTTATTGAAATACCAGTCATTTAGCCATTTAATGAGGTAACAATTTTATTTGACAAAACTACATGTCCCATTATTCTCTTTAGCTGCTTAAGAATGATTATAAATACATAAAAACATGAATTTACGCACCTTGTGTCAAAATTGTCTCTTAAATATCTGAATAGCCAATACATCAAAAGAAAAAACGGAGCCTCTGCTTTTAAACAAACAAACAAAGACAATGTTTTATTCTAGCTTCATGCATTCCTCTTTTATATAAACACTTGAATGTGGTTTTGAATGTAAGTTTCATAAAAAAACAACATTTTGAGCAAAAAGCTGAGAAAAACACGTTTTTGTCAAAGACTTCATACAGATTAGATTCAGAACGATTATCAAAAAGATGGAGTAGATCGAGTTCATCAACACCACCAAAGCTTCACAGGCCTATAACTCGTTCTGGGTCGACATTTCATTCAGTAACATTAGTTAGTTTTGGTTACTATGATGTTTTATGTTGATGATCGTGTTATTTTACATATGCAATTGCTTGTTTCTGCTACTTCTCCTGTGTTTTGATCAGGAGATTCAGTACAGATTCAGAATCTACACATCTTTCAGAAGATGTGTAAAAGCGCCCCCTACCGTAAAACAGTGAAAACACGGAAATGTCCGTCAATGGCTGGGAAAGAGATAAGTAAATATATTGCTAATATATTGACAAAAATGATGTAAATATCCTATCTGAGATTTAAACCGCCAATTTACTAAAATCAATTTACTTCTCAACACTAGGAGTTGTCTCAATCAGTCCTTCCAGAAAAAAAAATTTTTCTGTGATTGTTGCAGGCAAAAATCCTTGATTATGCGGCACGTTGTCTTAAAAATGCGATGGAATATGTGGGATATTTATGCAATTTTATGCGCTGAAATTGCGGGAACTTGCAAAAATTGCAAATATAAAAATATTTAGAAAAATACAAATATTTAAAAATATAAAAAAATAAAATGTGTGCTTCCTGTTTTACAGCGGTAGCTATACAAAACAGAAATAAGTGCTTCCAATGCACAAAGTGCAATCTCTTACTGTAACGTAAATTTACATACTACTAATATACTTACAACTGTAAGGTTTTTGAAACTAGTATGATTTAACCCACTGGTAACAAAAAAGTGCTTCATAACGTTCCCATGGCAACAGGGGAAAATGGCTGCTCTTGTGGGAAGTAAACGCAACATTTTTCAACTTTCTGCTAAGATACATGTGACTTTTTTGCAACGAAAATGCAGGGATTATGAAATCATGCAAGCCCCACATATTTTGCGCGCGGAAATCGGCAATTCATGCGGCGAAAGTGCGGACTATGGCTGATTATGCATTGAATTATGCGATGGCATAATCACGTTTTTCTGGAGGGACTGTACAATGCTACATGCTAATGTTAGAGCATTTTTGTTATTGCATTGTGCGCAGCGCAACACAACACAACACAACAAATGTGTAGCATGTTGTCATGTTACGCCGCTACTTACAAGCAGCTTTTTACTGAAAAAGACTTTTACTTTCAAAATCAGAGCAGCTGTTTTCACACCACTACAAAAAAATAAATAAATAAAAAATAATAATAAATAAAAAAAACGTAGAAAAGTAGTTACAATGTTTCTCTCCAACAATGATGCTTCATTGTCAAGGTGCGGTTATATTTACGGTCGTTTGGCCAATTTTCACGGGCAATCTAGTCATTCCAATGGGAATCCAGAAAATATGGAATTTCCAACCAATTCTCACGGGAGAATTTGTAAGAATTCGAATGATGTGAATCACGCGGAAATGTACGATTTTTAGAAGAAGAAAAAAGCAAGCATGAAGGACCTCCCCAAACAACACCACGAAACCTAACCGCCACTGTCAAGTTAAGTCACCTTTATATAGCGCTTCATGCAATACAGATTGTTTCAAAGCAGCGTTTAGGCCCCCGATATACTCACGGCGAAGTTCTTTTTCGTTCTTCGTTTAGGGGTAAAACAAAGTTCGAAATACGTGAGCAGCGATATTCTGCTTCAGATCAAGCAGCTTTACCATATTAAACATGAAAAACAGTGTCAGTGTCTGGGAAATGCTAGAGATGTGTGTTCTGCCGCATCACAATGCTGTTGGCCATGAGGAAGCCATTAGGAAGACTGGCATTGATTTATCTATGTGTGTTTGGCATTCAAAGCTCTTTTCAGCTGTTCATATGACGGCTTCCAGAGGAGAGGTTACTGATGTATAGATTTCTCTTAAGAGCTAGCTGTGAAGATGTCTCACACACAAAAGCATATGAATATATAAGCGTAAAACCAAATTGAATGTGGAGAAAGATGTGAAGAGACCCTGAGGAGAATGTTCTTGGTTCACAGATAAGTTTTAGGAGATATAGCAAGAGACAAAATGTGCAACAGCACTCCCTGTTCTCCTCTAATGACGGGCAACTCTGTGATGAACCACCGCAGCATTGGTCTGACGTACATTGTTCCCTTTATTTCAGCCGGAAAGGCGGTGTTGACTACAGTAACATCCAGCTCTCAGCGTCAACAAAGACACATTGTTCCATTAGCAGCAGGACTACAGCAGTGTAAAGGGTCCCATCACTCACAGGAGGAATTTATTTATGCCTCAATCAAGAGGGAGAGGGCAGGAAATGAGAAAACCAGGAGTAACAATAGACGAGTAAGTGGTACAAGAAATCATGGCAGACATTATAGCAAGTCTCATTTTATATGTGCGTATCTTGAAAAGTAGCCTACATTTTAAGCTTGGTTAGCAAACCGTGTCAGTCATCACTTGCAAACTGCAGGAGAAGAAAAATGAATTTATACAAGCTATTGATTATGGTTGTAATCCCACATGTATTGAACATTGAACATTTAATAAATCACCCTGCATTAGGGTTAGGGTTAGGGTTAGGGTTAGGGTTAGGGGTCATATTAACTTCCACAGTCCTATTCAGAACATAATTAAAATGCTATCTTTAAATTACTTTTAAACTTTTGAATGATTCTTTTTGTTGATTCCTACATAATTCTGTAGTTATTGCAAAGTAATTAACTTTGCCATGTTCCTTCACAAAAAAAAGTTTTTAATTAGTGCAGCTTCAAGTGTGAGTTGTAACCACAGTATACACTGAAAAATTGACCCCAGACCTTTAAATTATTGAAAGATTTATGCACACTCTCTATTCCACATTGCAACCTTGGGATTGCATTACATTTTCAATAATTTAACAGGCCATTTTTACTTTTATTTTGTACTTAATTGGTTTAATAAGATCTTCAGTATAAACATCACAAATCCAAAGTTGTTACAAAACAAGAATAGCGACTTTTAATTATTTGGTTTTGGCTGCATATTAGAAAATGTCCCTGTGTGACTGCTGTTCCTTCAGAGATGTATTCAAAACCAGTTCACTATCAGGTCTTTTCCAAATGAGAATGAGCCATGAATTAAGCTCTGAAAGAGTCAGTTTATAATTAATAAGGATGATTACACTAATTCATATCAAAGAGGAACAAGACAAGACAGATGTGCCATCTTTACTCACACTCATTTTCTCTATCAGAGGTGGAATTTAACAATGGCACATGGAAAATCAATTAAAGTAATTACCTGGCACTGTATCAAAGTAGGGAAGACACCCGCAAAGGGCTTCGCTTATCCTTTCGAAACATCGATTGAAGTTCTTCAATCTCAAACTACACGAAACTTTCCACCAAATGGTAACACATAGGTTTATTCTCATGTCAAAGCAAATATGTACTCATATGGGACATGCTTGAATTGTGATGCATGTTATTTATAGTGGCACAGCATTGGCTTGTTTCCATGAGCAATAGCAGCGTTTCTGAGTCAAAGAAAGTCACGCACCAATGCCAGCTGAGTTTTCTTCCACCCACACTTCAAAAAAAAAAAAAAAAAACGAGGCTGGTGGGCAGTTGGTAATGCTAATGCCAGACAGGTACACTCATGAATGCCATGCAAGATGAGCCCTTGCAGTTGATACAATTGTCAAATTAGTGGAGATTTGACATCTCCATTTGACATTACATCTCGAGTTCAAAAGATGTTGCCCTGTGGCTGATGCACAACCACCTGTGACAACCTGCAATATTAGTTTCTGCAGAAAATGTGGCTGCTGTGACTCGCAACCTGGAATTTAGGGTGTTGTTAGTGTGGATGATAGGTTTATTACTAGCTAAAAATCAAGCCCACACTGAAATCTGTAGATATGATTTAGATATGGCCTTATTAAATAATAGCACCAGTGTTGGGGAAAGTTACTTTTAAAAGTGATGCATTACAGTATTGTGTTACTCCCTAAAAAAGTAACTAATTGAGTTACTTAGTTACTTTTTATGGAAAGTAATGTGTTGACTGAACGCTTCTCTAGTTCTGTAGTGTGTAATGTTGCTGCAAAGTTTCAAAGCACAATGTCCCTCCAAAGGGAGTTATTCTGTGTATCAGTGCACACTGTTTCTGAACTCCCTGAAATGCCTCCATTGTTGTCTTGAGTTTTCTTCTGGGAACGAACAATATACACAATATTCCTCATTTAAATAATTCCCTCCCAAGCCATATGCAAAATACAACACACTGGTCCAGCCGACTGATCGGAGCACATTTTTGAACATTCAAACATGAAAACCTATCTTAGTAAACCCCAAAAATAAAATCAAGACTTTGTAAAAGCCCATTATAGATCCCCTTTAACAAAACCATCACTGCTTCTTCACATTTGAAAATGACTATACGAGTGAAATATATGTATGAAAATACACTATATGAGTATTTACTTGATGCTAGCACCACAACATTTTTAGAGTCAACTGAACTTTTTCTGAAAATGGCATGAAAGCTTTTGAAAACCGTATGACACCATCATAAATATTAAGAATAATAATAAAAAAAAACTTTTCTTTATCGTTGACACTCATATTTGTCACTGACCCATTAGTGATGCTTCTCTTATAATATAATATTTGATAACATGTATGTGTCCGGGAGATGAACAAGGTACAGTATTAATCATTGGTAATCAATAATGCATTTTCTGATGCATTATAAAATAGAATTTTTGCTACAATATAAATTGGTTGGTATTCAGACTCTTAAAATATGGGTTCCAAAAGTTTTTTTTGTTTGTTTTTTTTAATTTATTTTTACAGCAATGCCATTGAAGAACCATTCTGGGTTCCCCAAAGAACCTTTCAACAAACAGTTCTTAAAAGAGCCATCTTTACTCAGTATGAAGAACATTTTAATCATCTAAAGAATCTTTTTACATTCTAAAGAAGCTTTTGTGCAGTGGTTCTTCATGACTGAATAAAGAACCTTTGTTTTTAAGAGTGCACTATACCCCATTTTAAATTGTGAAGAATGGAAACTTGTTCTTCATATATATAAATATATTACTATTTTTAATGTTTTTGAAAGAAGTTTCTTCTGCTCATCAAGCCTGCATTTATTTGATCAAAAATACAGAAAAACAAAAATGTAATAGTGATATATTATTACATTTTAAAATAATTGGTTTTCAATTTATTATACTTTAAATTATCATTTATTTCTGTGATGCAAAGCTGAATTTTCAGGATCATTACTCCAGTTTATCACATGATCCTTTAGAAATCATTCTAATATGATGATTCATTATGAGTGTTGGACACAGTTCTGCTGCTTAATATATTTGATGAATAAAAGGTTAAAAAGAACTACATTTATTCAAAATAAAATACAAATATTTTCTAATAATATAAATCTTCTTTACTATCACTTTATATCAATTTATCACATCCTTGCTGAATTATTGATTTATTTCAAAAAAAGAAAGAAAAAAAATTACTGACCCCAAATGACTGACCAGTAGTGTATATTGTTGTTACAAAAGATTTCTATTTTTAAAACATTTGCTTCTTTATATATTTTTATTTTTATTTTATTTATTTTTGACTTTTTATTCATCAAACTATCCTAAAAAAGTGTCACAGGTTATGAAAAAATATTAAGCAGCAGAACTGTTTCCAACTTTGATAATGAATCATCATATTAGAATGATTTCTAATGGATCATGTGATAGACTGGAGTAATGATCCTGAAAATACAGCTTTGCATCACAGAAATAAATGATAATTTAAAGTATAATAAATTGAAAACCAATTATTTTAAATTGTAATAATATATCACAATATTACTTTTTTTTTCTGTATTTTTGATCAAATAAATGCAGGCTTGATGAGCAGAAGAAACATCTTTCAAAAATATTAAAAATAGTAATGTTTCCAAACTTTTGGCCTGTACTGTGTATATATATATATGTCAAAGTTATGACAAAGCCATTAATTTATCCAGTGCACACTATAAAAATAAGTAGTGGTGTTTTCCCATATATTACTTCTAACTACTGAATAATGCAACACATTCACATGTATCTACCCTAATAATTATTGATGGTGGTCGTATGCTAACTCCTACATTACGTTTCACCACCACAACACCCCTGTCAGTTTCACACAAAGAAAAGAAACGCGCACCCTCATTATAACCCAACTGCATCCGTATAGCGCATGTCGCACACCTCCACTTTTCCCGCGTCTCCTGTCATTCCGGCGGGCTCCTATAGGAGATACGGTGTCCCCGCCTGCCTGCGAGTTGACTCATCCTATCCTTCCCACGGCGGTGACACTGGAGCAGATGGCGCTGGTCTCGAAAGCCCACAACGACGCTCTCTGAGTAATGCTCCCTCACACTGTTTCCGATAACGGCTTTGCTTTGTCTTTTCACCCAGACGGGGCCGGCATTGCTGTCTCTGCAAGAATGTACAGCCTCTGATTAGCACAAATAGCACCCGGTAATGTCTTCAGGCTCGTACGCCAGGTGCACATCTAGCTTGATAACTCAAGTTGTTTTGGGTTTTTTTCTTCCAGACACGGCAGAGGAATTCCGCTTCCAAGTTTACAGCTTGACTTCTGTTTAAAGTTTATAATTAACATTAGATGACCCTGAAAACGGTGCAGTTAAATCTGAACTAGATTCTTACATTGTCTGTAGAAATTCTTGCATTTCACCTTCCAGAGCATTTCTACAGAAGTCCCCAAGTCATTTATGTGTTTGCTAAGGTGCTCTGAGTTGTGTTGCTATTCAGTTGTTCTAAACCCTATATTAAGTCTATATTATGTTCTTGGGCCGGATTCTCAAAATCTTCTTAAGAAGTTAATTATTCACTTTTATATGCTTTTTGAACATAATTATGTGTCCAGTGTGTATACACAACAACCCTGTCTCAAAATGAGACGTTCATGAATGTTCTCCAATGTGACGTCACAGTCCGCCATGTTTATCTCCTCGCCAGAGCATTTAACAGCAGCATTCAAGTAGGAAATGTATTCTTATTACTACTAAAGTTATTCAATCAAGAGAAGTGAGTGATTTTCTGTTTTTCTTTTGTTGTTTGAGTCATATTAGCAGCATAGCAGTAGGTAATGTACATTACCAGTGCTGGAAAGAGTACTGAAAATATGTACTCAAGTACAAGTACTGTTACATTGCTAAAATAATACTCAAATACAAGTAAAAGTACTAAAAATTTACTTTAGTAAAAGTACAAAGTACCCCTCTCAAAAACTATTCAAAGTACTAGTTACTTTTTAGCCGGTGATATTTAATGAATAAACATTGAATCCTTTGAATCAAATCTGAAATATGAATGGATCAAACACTGGCAATTTATGTTTTAAATGAATAAACACAGGAATTTTGTCTGTTTAAAGAATGTTAAATGATTTTTAAACCTGTATAAACCGTATAAACTTTTCACTGCAAACCAACAACTGGGCAAAGGGCCTTAAACTCTGGGACATTTCACTTTCTGAGCCTTTTGTTCAGTTTCAGCAGAAGCTGATTTTCAAAGTTCACAGAGTCTATCCGGCTTCGTTTGGATGTGAAAAGTAGACCAGCACAGCTAAAAAGCCGTTTTGCCTGAGACAGAGCTGATCCACTCTGTGTTTAACTTCATTGACAGCTTCTTGATGGCTGGGAAGGAGTGAATCAGCTCCATGTTGTCCGAGGAACATGCGAGGTAACCATCAAGCTCAACTGGACTTTGCAACATTTTGGAGAGTGGTTTGAGAAGAAATCGTCGTCATCAGATGACTCTCTTTGATGTTCACTCTCATGCTCCGTAGTTTCAAGATGTTGTTTCAAGTATGTCAAGGCTGTAATTGGAAAACAATTACTTCAATTTATGGAAACCCACACTTAAATTAGCTAAACCGCAACAAATTGTACTTTAATAACAGCCTTTTAGGCCTGCCATGACTGAGATGTTATAAAAGTATACATGCTTATACAGGCGTGCAGTTATAGCAAGACACAAATGAGATCATGTAAATTTGAAATTACCAGCTTCTATAACATCTGCTCTGTCAGTGCAGGAGGTCTTGAACTTGGGTAAGAGGACAGCCAGTTCTGGATCCTCCATCATCTGTCCAAAACGCCATTTTGCAAGGCTCTGATGAGAACAGGTCTAACTTGATGTCTCTAGCCTGTTGAGTTTGGATAGAAGCTGGTGGATTACTGGCAGAAGACATCCCATGTAGACACTGGACTCTGACTGGAGGATGTTTGAAGCTTTCATCAGTGGCTTCATGGTGATGCAATACTCCCGGAGGAGTGCAACTTCTGCAGGACTCAACCTGGAAGATAAAACATGTTTATGACAAACAACTAAGCCACATCATGACTATAGGGAAAGACTGCATACATGGTAACTAATATTACTCACATTTACACATTGAGTTCGCCACATACACCCCTAATGGCATCTTCACCTTTCTCATCAATCAAGCGTATAATTCTTTAGGTGGCAAGACAGGTGGAATTCCACCGTGTTGCATTGGGGTGAATGATCTGTAGCCCACACTTTTCCTCTACCACTTCATTAGCCAAATGAGATCGCCCAGTTTTGTTCCAAATGCCCTGGCATTTTGCAAATGTTGCACGGAAAAGCCTATTGTAGGTGTCATTCATGGCCTCTGCAAGGGAAGCATCTGTTGTTGCCACAAGATTTAGCAAGTGACATGCACACCGTTGATGAGGGGGTATTCCATACCAGAGTCTTCATCAAGGATTGTACTTGCATCATGATATTCAATATTTTCAATATACTTAGGTCAAGAGCATCCATGTCTGCTTCATCGTCATCTACTTCTGCATCTTTCTGCATTCCAAACACATGGAAAGCTTTGAGGACCTTGTGGTCCTTACAAATTTGTCTCTAATCTTGTATTGACAGTGGACATCATCAAGAGCACCAGCAATCACGTCTTGTTGGGCTATTATTCAATTTATAACAGTATTTTTTTTTTTTTTGCATTTTAAAAAAATCTGACTGGACAAAAAGCTTTGCAAACGTACTAATATTTCAAAAGTTATCTGCATTTAGCACTGGCACATGCACAATCTAGACAGGCTGTCAATTAGTGCAGTTACATTGTTACGCCAGTAGGTGGAGGCAGGAGATTGTTTTTATGAGAGAGTCATTATTAGACCGTTCATTATAAGCTTAAAACACAGATTCAATATGAATAAAACAAAGTGTTGACATCAAATTTAACTTTGAGCGCCACTTTACAATGCTAAATCTTTTTTTTTACGGTCCATGTGCTCAACTGACAACCGACTCGTCACCTGGGTAACGCTGAAGCTCACGTTTCAAGTGATGTTATTTAGTCAAATTATCGCGACAGGTCTACCCAACATTAAAAACGAAAACAACTATCACACAAATATAGTTATAAGTCTTCTTACCATAATTTAAGCTAAACACCTTCACTGTGTCCGCGAGTACGAGTAGCTCTCCAGAACCGGGCTTTTTTCCCGGGCCAAATACAAGGGTTTTCATTGGCCCGCCCACGAGCAGATATTTCTATTGGATACCCAAATGCTGGTCAAAGATTTGAATATTAATTCAAATTGTACGCGTACTCATGTAACAGTGTGATTTTTAAAGTAGCGAAGTACATTACTTAGCTTAATTTGTACTTAAAGCAGCACTCAGTAGCTTCGGGATTTCTTCGCTGTATTCTCACTTTTTGCTCGCAGGTTTCTCTCTAGAGCTCCCCCCACAGCTTCGGAATAGATATTTGACAACACTGTTGTAAAAACTCGTTGGTGATTCTCAGACACCAGAGGCTAGTAGATCAACGACATCAAAGCAGATGGGACATTCTTTAAAACGTCTTCTTCATTCGAGTTCGGACAGCGTGAGGGAGCGCAATAATGACAGCATTTTAGCAGATTTCTTTTGGCCGTAAAGCAATTGTTTACATCGCGAGACCTGATATCACGCGAGACTTCCTGACGCAGCGGCCGGCGGCCCGCCGGCTCAAAGTTGCAAGTGCGTATTTTCCGCTCACGGGCACCAGGGGGGTGCGAAACGACCACCATTCAACCCGAAATAAGTAATATAACCATTCCAATGACTCCGAAGCTGTTCAGTTAAGGTAAAAAAAGATACTTAGTTCACCTTTAAGTACAAGGAAAATTACAGACTTAAAAAAATATACTCATAAAAGTACAAGTACCCTAAAAAACTACTTAATCACAGTAACATGAGTAGTTGTAATTCGTTACTGCCACCGCTGTATATTACGCTGCTTTCACTTTAATACACAGATCTAATATACACATGCGATTTCTTTACTAGCTGTTTATGTTCACAGACATAACCGACTGTGTTTATGTGAACTTTGTGTGTTTTTGACATGTTTTTGACATGTTTTTGACATGATAAGCGCAATGAGACGTGAAAGAGAACTTAGTTTAATACTCACGGGACGCGCTGTCTGTCACCCAGCTTTCTGTGCGTTTGCTTCAGATGTGTGCGCTCAGAAAGCCATCTATCAGAATTTTAGACTAATACAGCTTTAAAACACATGCTGATAATAAATGTTCATGATGATGGAGAACTGCAATGTCACGCGATAGAGATGATTAAAACCAAACAGATGTTTTAGTTTTTGACAGAGTATCTGAGGCATGAGCTGTAAAGGCTCCGCCCTCTTCTGGAAAGTGGGTTTGGGGAGCAGCAGCTCATTTGCATTTAAAGATACATGCACAAAAACAGCATGTTTTTGCTTTCACTCAAAATTGGGCATTTACAACATGGTATAATAAATGATCTGTGGGGTATTTTGTGCTGAAACTTCACAGAGACATTCTGGGGACACCTGGGACTTATTACATCTTGTAAAAAGGAGCATAATAGGTCTCCTTTAATAAATGACTTCTAAAAAGTGCTGAAATCCTGAAATTTCATGAAAATGACAGTTCTTTGGTGTTTGATTTTATCTGATTTGATGGTGGTTCCTGTCAGGGAAAACACTTCAAACACTGTTCTTTTTGCACCAGGTCTGTAACCACCATAGACATTAAGAGGGACAAGTCCCTCCCAGTAATTAGAAATGGCCAAATTATATTTTGGGTTTTCTTGATGCTTCTCTGCTTCACTCCATTACATACTACTCTGTTTGATATTAGGTTGAGAAAAAGTTTTAAAGGTTAATTTTTTAGGCTGTATACAATCATCCATTAAAAATGATTGAGATGCCCAATCAAATCAAAGAAGGCGGGCCTTACTGTTCATTGAAGATGTTAGTAGCTAAATATTACATTTTTGACAACTGTTTTACTATAGATATGTTCAGCGACCGACGATAATATCAAATGATGCCAACTACACAACTTTTTCCATGAAATTTCACCATTTTAAAGCACGAGCAAATAATGAACTTGTGTGATTGCGAATAAGTGCAGTGTCCTGTGAGTGTAACTCTACCGCTGCATTAACATGTGATGTGAATGTACAGTACGTCGAGTTTTGGCACCAGAACTGCAGCTGATAGAATGTGCGCTGTAGCACGATACTACCATCTTTTAGTTTCCACGCTTATTGTGTTTCCACAACAATGTTAGTGAGTAAATCTACTGAAAATCCCACCATAACAGTGGAGTGTGATGTGTAAGATGAGAAAGCAGAGGTTAAGTCGTTTGTCATAGTTGTAAAAAAAACAATGGCTATCTTTGCCAAGTGCAAACCAGTACAAAAGTAATCAATAAATTATCGGGGAGGGTCATGCCTTTTTTCACAATCATTTTGGAGGGTCATAGAAAAATGTATTGCTGGCGAAGGGAGGGTCAAGTCTATTTTGACTATAGATCTCAAAACTCCTCCGTTAGCCCCTTAAAAAACGAACAGTCATTTACTTACATGAATCGTGTAATTCATAACTGAATGTCATCCAAATAACTGAATGACATACGAATAAGAATGAATGTGTGCATATTTAAATTATATATGATATATATTTATTTTTTTACATTTTTTGCATATCTATTATCATTACGTTTACTGGCGTGAGGGCGGGACAGCCTTGACATCAGTGACGTGACACGTCAAACTTGGAAACATGTCATGTTTAAATCCAACACAAGCACAGATTAAATATGACAACCTATGACAACCCCCTTATGGAAATCCAGGACATTGTTTTCCACAGAAGAAAGGAAGTCATATGGATTTGGGACAACATAAGGCTGGGTAAGTTAAAACAGAATTTGTCAAATATTTACTAAAGCAACAGGCAGCATAGTAACATCATGTTCTTCGTTAGTTTAAAATCAGAGACCTTGCATGGCTGAGGGCTAAACATAAGCAGAATTGACTGATATAAAAAAATAAAAATAAAAAAAGATTATTATAGACTTTACGAGCCATAAAATGGCATTTTAGCTTCAAAAATCAAGCTTATTAGCAGTGGCGTTTTAACACGAAATCAAAGTATCTGAAGCCCTTAGAAATCTCACGACGGCACCAGAAAGATGAATCGATTTTAGATTAAACAAATAATTTCTTGTTAAATCCTAATTATATTGGACTAAGATCGAAGGCGTTGCCTTTCAAACAACAATACAATTGGACACATCCATTTGAGGAATTTCACGATTCAAATTGATTATGGTATCACACCCGAAGAGAAGATAAACATGTCATAATTGAATTTTAGAGTGCAGAATTTCAAAGCACAAATCAATTCGTGACAACGAGGCCAGGCAAGCGAACGAAACAAAGTGCCAGGAGTTTGTGGTTTACTCCGGCTAGTCTGGGCTGAGTAAATAGCAATTAACTGAGAAATGCACAAATTGTCAGCTCCACAGAACGACTTCTGTGCTCTCGCACACACTCTTGGAATACCAAGTAAAGCATTAGACGGAAGACAGGAGAACACGTGAACTTGGAAGGAATCACCTCAAGCATTTATAAAAAACACAAGAGATTATCTTAAAAGGATCCCGTTTTGAAGTGCTGATGAATTCCTCCATTCCCTTGAAAATGGGTTAAAAATGTGTTTACACCCCAAGCAAAACCAAGCAATCGATGCCAGAAAAGCAATTGCATAAATAACAATCGACATCACATGACGTCTCAATCAATTTTCCTAATCTACTTTTGGAGCATATGGGAAACAAAAATCTAGATTTCATTTCGCAAAGTTGAAAACTGTACAACTGCAGAGCCGAACACACTATTAAATATCAATTTGGCAGCCGCCGACCCCAAAACACACCGCAGCTTTGTGGAAAACACTCTGAATGACGTGAGCTTCCTCAGATCACCGTTTGAGAAATCTGTAATCCCTCCCGGATCCAAGTCACGCAGGAATTCTGATACCAACTAAGCCTTGTATTGTTAACAGAGAACAATTCCTTTGTTAACAATGGCAAACAATAAGACGTTCTTTTGCGAACAATACGAGTAGTTGAGGCTACTTTAAATTCCCTTTGTTTCTACCTCTCTCGGTTGTTGTGGGAGTGAAAACCTCAGCTTGAGGAGATCCAAGATTGATTACAAATCACTGCTTAGCATTTCGGCGTGTCATTAGCTGAAGTAGTTTTCGTGATGCCGTGTTGTCATTTCACTCCTACGGCAAGCATATTTAAGGGTCATTGGTTGCTAAGCGCGTTATTGTGGGCTGGTTGCAGGATGACAGACCAACACTGTCCACATAGGCTGCCAGGTGAGCAAAGCATGCAGTTTTTTAAGGTCTGACTCAACAATCTACGTATCAACTCTTACATCATGTATGATTCATGAGTATATTTTCACGACTTTAACTATGAAACAAGGTTTTAGAGAGAGCAACACTGTTTTGTTGATTTGATCTGCCGGCCAAATAAATATGAAAAAGCTTTTATTCCAAGACAGGTGGTTTATCTAGGGGAATAAAAGGCATTTTAATGCCTATTAAAAGTTTTGGCCTTGACGTGAATGCTCTTTGAAAGGCATTGTGGTCCACAGGGGAAAAAGGTCATGCTATCAATGCACATATTATAGTAGATTTTGTGTCTTTGTTAAGCTCCCATGTCTTCAATGCCATATAATTACTGCTTTCAAAAAGAGTGTTGAATGCAGATAATACGCTCAATAAAGGGACATTTACATATATTTGTGAGTTACCTGACGATGAATAAAACAACCTAACAGCAAACCCAATTATTTAATTACTGTTCTCATTATGCCAAATCAAAGTAATGCAATTGCCGCACTAATAGTGTCAACGAATGGGATTGTAAAAATAATGATCGCGGTTCAACACGATTCCTGAACACTTTTTTGGAAAAAAAAACAGATACTGTGACATTTTTCACAGACAACCAATTTTTTCACCTCGTCAGCAATGTTTTACTCGACAAAAGACACTGATATCCATGTTCCAGGCTGCTTCACTCCTTGTGATGTTTTGCAGTTTGAGTAAAATGATCCAGACTCCTCTTGCAAAAATGTGAAAAGCAAAGTCCCATACAGCTTAAATACATCTTCAGTTTTCCAATATTAAGATCACTCATAGAAATATATAGAGTCTTGGGTTTAATGTATTACTGGTAACACGTTATTTTAAAGGTTCATAATCACACATGAAGTAAGGGAATATTAGCCATTATTAATGCAGTAGTTAAGCATGAACATATCAGATTTTGTCTTTAGTAGTACTGTCTAATGGTAACTTAGCCAAATTACTGGCCTATTCTGACGAATAAACTTGAACATCACTCATTAATGTGGATATACTTTTCACTTTAGAAAAGGGGGTCAAATTGTCTTCATTACACAACTGTAGCAATTTATAACTTAAGACTGTGAAACCAAGAATAATTAAACATAATGATTCATATTGCTCAGTTTACTTTTAAATCAGAGAAATATAACATTATGTAAATCACTTACTACACACACACACACACACACACACACACACACACACACACACACAAAGTTAACACTTTCGTTTAGGTTCCAGTTTTCACTATTAACAAGTTGCTGATTAGCATGCAGATTACTAGGATATAGGCTGTTTATTAGAACTTATTAATAACTTATTCTGCATGACCATGTTCTATATCCCTTAATCCTACCCAATACCTAAACTTAACTTAACTACCTTACTAACTATTAGTAAGCAGTTATTAGAAGTTTGAGGCAAAAGTCATAGTTAATAGTTAGTTAATAATGGCTTAAAACTATGACATTTTATTTCAATTGTCCACTTTAGACATTCTGCTGTAACTTTGTAACTACATGTCAACTAACTCTCATTAGAGTAATAGTAGACTGTCTGCTTACTATCTCCTAACACTTTATTTTGATGGTCCTCAACAGACATTCTAGAAGTAACTTTGAAAATACATGTCAACTTATTCTACTAGCCCTAAACCTAACAGTCTACTAATACTCTAATGAGAGTTTGTTCACATGTAGTTGTAGACAACTTGCAATTTACTTAGTCAGCAGAATGTCTAAAGTGGACGATAAATAAAGTGCAACTCTATAAGGTATTTATTGCACATTCAGTTAAACACACTGTAAAACCTAACACTGAAAGTTACTAAACTAAATGAGTACATTTAACTTATTTTTTTTAAAGTTCATTTAACTTAATAAAATATGTGATATTAACTCAAAAACTGCAATGTATTAAGCAGAACTTAAACCGAATAAGTTATAAATAACTGCAGTTATTTCTGCTTATTTTTCCTTTACTGCATAAATAAAGGTTTATATGCCATGCACTATATGTTCAGTTTATCACTAACTACCGGTGTGTTAACTTAATACTTAACTACAGCATAATTATGGACTCTTAAAATAAAGTGTAACTGTTGTTTATACGTTGAGTCCAGCTTAAAAAAAGAAATCTTAGAAACTCATTGCACTTTATTTTACAGTACGTGTACTTACAATGTACTTACCTAAGAAAGTACTGGTTAATATAAGGTAAATACATGGGTTAAGGTTAGGTTTAGGTGTAGGTTCAGGGTTAGTACCTAGTTATTATCAGTTATTGTAATTACAATAATAAGTACATAGTATGTACATGGGGAACAGGACTGTAAAATAAAGTGCTATCGTTATAGTGTACCACAAAAAAAGTGAGCTCAAAAAGGTGCCCAATCATGTTCCTGGAGATCTACCTGCAGAGTTCAGTTCCAATCCTGCTACAAAACACCTTTCTGTGATGATCAAGCGCTCCTAAAGAACTTAATTAGCTGGTTCAGTTGTGTTTGATCAGGGCTGGAGCTGAACTTTTCAGGAAGTTAGATCTCTAGGAACAGGATTGGGCACCCCTGATCTACAATCTCCTGGAGGGCCAATGTCTTGCAGAGTTTAGCTCCAGCTTGGCCCAACACACAGTTTCTAGTAATCCTTAAGACTTACAGTAAACCTTGTTCAGACTGTCAGTCCAAATCCCATTTTTGTGCAGTTTGGAAATCGAATATAGCAAAAGTGTGAATGCCATAAAAAAAAACAAAAAAACATGAAATCCATTGTTTTACAAATCATTTTAAGCTGGTCCATGTCTGGTCCATTTTTGAGAAACTTCTGCAGATATGTCTAGACATCTAGGAGGACACATCGACATTTGAGTGGTAGTCACACACTGTACCTTCCTGAAGAATGTAATTCTACTTTGGCTTTACAGTAAGGAATGGAGAGTAATGTTGAAGTGAACAAGGACATACTTGGACATACATTAACTTACCTGAGATGTGTGATGTTTTTCACTTTAAAATAATGGTCCAGATCTAGTAGTTCCTGCAGAGTGACTAGGCAACATTTGTGATGCATTTTATGACTATATTCAGAGTAAAAAATATGATTGATTACATCTCAGACACACAATTATGTTGTGATTAGTAAGTAACTGGTAATTCTTTATAATTTGTCATAGTAAGTTGATAGTCATAATGAGACTAATCTCGTTTAGTAATTATAATAAGGACCTAATAAGAACTGAGTAATAACCCTGAACCGACCCCTAAATCTAACCTTAACCCCTGTAGTTACAGTACCTTATATTAACCAGTACTTACTCAAGTCAGTACACTGTAAGTGCACATACTGTAAATTAAAGTGCAACCCTAAATTTGATATTAATTACTGATTAGTTAAACTTGTTTCCATGTTAGTTAACAGTAGTAGCCGAAGTGTTAATGTAGTACTACTCACTTGATTTGTCCTGCATTACTTCCTGCATAGTTACCTATTAATGACAGACCATTATTCTGAAGTGTCGCCCATTTATTTCATATTCATAAAGCAGAACTAAGCATGAAGAAAGTGCTAGTTTGAATCAATGGACTCTTTGAAACATCTTCAGCTTCAGTGACAAAGTCTAGAGCTTTATAGGAAAGCGTCTTCTCCCTCCTCAGCCCTCATTACAATATACCTGAGAGAGTAGCAGCTTATCGCTTCAGAAGGTTGCTGCTTTAGAAAAGGTCACTGTGTCTGAGCGTTGCTTAAATTTACCAACATTGGTTCAACAATTTTCTTGCACAGTTCTTAGCTACGGATCCTCAAAATACCACTGACGTTCTTCATGTAGAATTAACTTAAAATGTCAAGGACTCAGTTAGGCATTCTGTGCTGGAACAAAACTGTCCGTTCAATGTTGTACCCTAGCCATCCCTGTCAGTTTGGTTTTAGGGTTGTGTTTTTAAAGGCCAACAAAAGTATCTTCAGAAAAAACAGGACTAATTCAATATTATTTACCCCAAAAATGTCATTTCTAACCTGTATGCTCTTATTTTTTCAGCTGAGAATATCTTTACAGGTATTTTCCATATTATGACAAAGAACAAGGACCTTTCCATCTTAATTGAACTCCTGTGTACGGTAAGTCTTCTGAAGCCATAATAGCTTTAGTGAGAAAAACAGACCTAGAACACCTAGCAATAGCCTGGCAACAACACTCAGTATCATAGAAGCCAGGTCAGCCAAGCACTACTCATATTTTCTTTAGAAAGTGTCAAAGTCTAGTTCTTTTAGAAGTTGGTTCTCTGGAGGTGTGATTGGCTTCGGTGACAGAGCTTTTGAGTTGTTGATACTGCCTGTATTAAATAGAACAGAAAACTTTTCCTGGAGCTTGGTGAAGGTTATATGTTGCAATCATTATATGTCAGAATGTGACTACATTAGTTGTCAGTATGCAATACATACTGTGTATGACTCCTTTCTGATGTCAAAATCTTTAAGATTTTGATGTTTTCACCAGATAGGAAGGAGTATGCATTATTTTTTCTTTGTGATTTTTTTCTTTTTTTTTTGCCTAATGCTCATCCATCCACCCACCCACCCATCCATCCACCCATCCATCCACCCATGCACCCACCCATCCATCCACCCATCCCTCAAAAAAGGCGAACCCTGACACCTTAAGGTGATCATCCACCCCATAATCAAAACACAAAGTCCAGGAGGGTGGTAGAGTGGAGGTGGTCCAGGGGGAGGGATGGAAGGTCAGGCACATGCAGGGGAACTGGACCTTGATTGTGGAGCAGTGACAGGCCTGGGTCCTGGAGCAATGGTGAGCTTTGGGCCGTGGAGCAATGGTCAGCGCTGCACACTCTGAAGACTCGGGGGTTGGAGACTCTGGCGTGGGCCTTCAGCCAACATGGCCGCCACGCCAGAGTCAAGTCACGTCATGGCCGCCACGACAGAGTCTCCAGCCATATTGGCCGCCACACAAGTTTCCCCTGGGGATTTTTTTGGGGGGGACCAGAGTCCAGTGATGGCTTCAGCCCATGAGCCCGCTCCAGAGTCCGCAACCCCATAGTCCCTCCCAGGAAGTTTTTTGGTGGGGGCTATAGGTTCCTTGCTAAGGCCACGGAGGCCAATCCCTCCTGGCTCCCTGAACTGCCTGCACCTCCCTGGTTCCCTGCACTGCCGTTGTCTCCCTGAAGGTGTCCTAGCCTGCCAGGTCCACCCATGCTCCACTGCCCAGGTCCGCCATTGCCATGTCATGCCATGGTTCAGGTCCTTTCTCCCTCCACTGGCCTGGCCCTTCAACCCCCCATGAAGGGTCGGATGTTTGCATAATTTACCACAGCTGAAGTGAAACATTTTTTTTTCAATATTTGTCAAATACACAGACTTTCCAGAGACATTTTCATTCAATACTTTATGTACTGCTTAATAGAGCGTCTGTTTGTACAAGAATAAAGTTCAACAAAAGCCTATAATCTTGAATCGCTCTTGTGGTACTTTGATGGCATACGTCACAGTCACATGGAGTCGGTGACGCTCAAGTCAGACACAATTTCTAAATGGCATGCACTGCTCTAAGTCAGCCGCCGATCGGTCTGCGAAGCGCTGTATGAAGTCGAACAAGTCTGTTGGTTCATTGTGTTGATTGTTTACAGGTGTGTCTTATTTAGTTATCAGCCCTTGTGTATTTAAGCCTTTATGTTTGCCCTGTTACTTTGTCTAGTATTGTCCATGTACCCCATTATTTGGTGAGTCTATGTATAGGTCAAGTTCATGTCAATGCTCATGTCTATACTTAAGGCTACGTTTTTGGTTATTTTATAGTCAAGTCTTGTTTATTGTGTATTTTGTTCATGTTTTGTTTAAATAAAACTGCACATCTGCAAACTTGCCTACAGTGCCCTCGTTACAAATACAATATATTTCATATTTAATTATGTTATTAATTACTGAATTAATGTTTAGAAAATCCTCTTTAAAGGCTGAGAACAATCAGGACATTAAAAAATAAAAATAAAAAAATGCTCAATTAATCTAACAATGGGTTGAAAATATGCCCAATCCTACATAAATAGTTAAAAGCCAATTAGTAAAAAAATGTTGTCATGCTTAATTTTTTTTCTCTATACTGTATAAATGGATCTTTATAGAAGGAAAAATAAATAAATATAAAATACAGCTGCCTTTATATTTTCAGAATGGGGTCGCTCAGTAATGGATCATCAGATTTGAAGTTCCTGGGCATCAAAAAGTTTGTAAACCTCTTGCAAAGACTTCTAACTTCTAAAATCAATTTTAAAAAAAAGGTTAAATTATTTGTGCTAACCTAATTAGCATTCACGAGCTAAGCCTTAGGTGATGTTTCAACCACTCAACCAAATCCCACCCCCAACTGTGCCCACTGTGCCCACCACATTTCAAAACAAGGTAAAGCCCATGGCAATCTCACACTTGCCTCCACCGTGACGCTTACATTCAATACAAGAGTGTACTTTGAGCAAACATCACACTCTTTTTATAATGTGTTAGCTTGTTCATTAATTGCCTCACAGAGGAGACCAAAACACACCTTCAATCAATTATTCCCACGACGGGGCTTGTGTTCCTGCTATCAAGCTCTCCATCAGTTGATGATATCATTGATCAGGGTCTCTATCACCACAGGAAGTCAGAGCACTGAGTCCTGATGATCATCTCCACTGACCGTGCAATCACGAGCACAATGAAAAAGATCATGCAGTCTGAGATTTTGGGCATATTCTGTTGGCCGTTGCGAGCAGGAATGCTGCCGTGTGGTGTGGCACGTCTTGTTCAGGTGTGTGCGTTTGTCGTATAGTGGCTCCTTCACAGCACACATACCGGGATGACAATGAAAGCGAGAATTCAGCGTTTTTTTATGTTTTACAGGCATCACCGAGAGCATCCCTGTCTGCTAAGCGTTAAACAATCGCAGTGTGCTGTACAGTAGTTGCGTAATCTCTTAGAAGCTTGTCAGTATGTCTCTCAGCTGCTCTGGAGCAGATGATCAAAAAACCTGTGACAAGCACTAGAGAATAAGAATGGGGACGCAAATATATCAGTTCACAAATGCTGAGTCTGTGGACGTGAGGAGTTTCTACAATGGTGTGCTTTACTGTTTCATATATATGTCTGTCTATCAATCTATCTAATGTCTGTCTGTCTATCCATCTAATGTCTGTCTGTCTGTCTATCTATCTTTATATATGTCTGTCTGTCTGTCTGTCTATCTATCTATCTACCTGTCTGTCCATCTATAAATCTATCTATCTATCTATCTATCTATCTATCTATCTATCTATCTATCTATCTATCTATCTATCTATCTATCTATCTATCTATCTATCTATCAGTATGTCTATCTATCTAATGTCTGTCTGTCTGTCTATCTATCTATCAGTATGTCTATCTATCTAATGTCTGTCTGTCTATCAATCTATCTAATGTCAATCTATCTATCTATCTATCTATCTATCTAATGTCAATCTATCTGTATGTCTATCTATCTAATGTCTGTCTGTCTGTCTGTCTGTCTGTCTATCTATCTATCTATCTATCTATCTATCTATCTATCTAATGTCTATCTATCTGTATGTCTATCTATCTAATGTATGTCTGTCTTTCTATCTGATGTCAGTATTTCTATCTATTTATCTATCTATCTATCTATCTATCTATCTATCTATCTATCTATCTATCTATCTATCTATCTATCTATCTATCTATCTATATCTGTCCGTCTGTCCGTCCGCCTGTCCATCCATCCCTTTTATTTTTTCATCTCAGAGATTTTAAATTGCAAAGAGATATAGCATCATTTGTATACCAGGGGACACTGGCCTAAGAAATCCTTTTATTATATTCCAAGTAAAGATCATTATAAAAGCATCACATATTCAGTTCCCTTCAAAACCGTAAGAGCCACAGCCTCACTCTGATGTATGTGCTATACTCAGAGAGCGTTGTGAATGGCAGCATGGTGCCTGATGCAGGAATGTCTATAATTTATACTGAACAAACCTCAGGCCTCCAGGTCTCACATATAGTGTTTGTTTGATTTAAGTGCCGTCTATGGTGCATGAACACATCCAGTTATGAGAGCCGAGCCCCGCAAACAACACCCTGTTAGAGCAGTGGTTGTCATGGCAACGCAGTGTAGACCATGAGGTCTCGGTGGATAAAAAGCCTCTGAGTTCTGAAACATAAAAAATTGCGAACACAAAAGCATGCCCTTTACCTCGGCAAGGTGTCTGTGTGTGTGTGAGCGCGTGGGAGAGACAGATTTTCACGTAACGCATTCTAAAAGACAGACAGATGAGGGGGCATCAGCATATCCCACAGTTCACTCTGTCTGTGTTGAGTGATCACTGCAAAGCTATTGAGCTGTCAAGTCAAATGAACTAGAGGAGGTTTGCACTGACAAGAGCACTGGTGTACATTCAATAAAGCTCATGCATGTACAACTCACTTACGCTTCATAACTTTGTCCCTTTTGCAAAAGCAGCAAGAGAGAAAATAAGAGAGATGAAATCTGAGAAAAATAATAAGATCATAAAAATGTCTTTTGTGATGGTTATGAATTCCTCGGTTGTCCAGAGTTACAAAGCTGGGTCTCCACATCATATAGTCACTGTGGGGAAGAACTGAAATGTGCAGAGCATGCTGGGAAAACAAAGAACTGGCAGTACCTGGAGGATTTTTTTGTCAAGAACTGTGAAAGGCTTCATTGGTCAGGACAAACCAGGGAATGTACAACTATCACAGAAAATGATGCGCGTGAAGTCTGTGTGTGTGTGTGTGTGTGTGTGTGTGTGTGTGTGTGTGTGTGTGTGTGTGTGTATATACACAGAACTGAGGAAACGAATGCCTGGTACACATTGTACGATTTTGGACTGTTCCAGACAAAAGATGAGCAATCGTGGAGATTGATTTCTGTCGTGGCTTCTAAACAGTGGTACAGTGAAAGAGGTTCAAAGACGGCCGTTGTCACGATCTTGCGACCAAAGAGAGTCTGCGATCATTTTCTGACAAGTGTTAGACATTTAGCATGATCATCTCACAGTGTATTTGCTGCTACGGCCTGTCTACAGACTTTAAAATAAAACTTCAACATGAAATGGCGTATTGATTATGACGCTAAAACTTAAAACTACTTACCTCAAGCTCCATTTGCAAAGCTGACATGCCAAGTTGGTCTCTTTTCCCTTGCCATGACCGTGTCCTTATTCTCCTCTTTCGATTCCTTCTCTTTTTTCAGCGCACATAAAACCATAATTGCCAAAGTGTGATTCCTCTCGCTCTATTTGTTCACCACTAGCACATGATGACATTTCATTCTTCTATACTAACTTGTGTCGTAGCCTACGATTCAATAGGTGTCATCATCGCACAGTCTACATACATCTCGTACCCAAGTTTACAAGATCCATGACGTACAGTGTGATTTGTAATGATCTTGTGAGGATTGCAGAAAACGCACAGTCTGTAGCAGGCATAAGTACTTAAAGTCCCGCTGTGTTGAAAATCAAGCTTTTAATATTATTTATATGTCTATGTGGTGTTTTTAATATGCTTTAAGACAAACCATGTGCAAATTCACAAGTCGACCATTGCTGAGTATTTTCTCCTTAAATCTGACAGTCTCAAAAACACGGTTTGAAATCGCTGGTGTTTCTGACGTCACAAACTACCTTGTAACCAATCAGGTCAACGAGTGAATAGTCAACGAGTGGATCTCTGAGCTGAGTGAGTGGAGGCGGGGCTCATTTGCATATTCATAGAACCACATATACTAAATGAGGCATTGGTGAAGAGTTACATTCAAGCTATTTAAAGGCATGACATTTTTTTCAAGGAAAAAACTTTTAAATATGTAATTTTGCTGATCAAAAGTGAGTTTTAAGGGATAAAATGATTGACTACAGGGGACTTTAAAGGAACCCTGAAATAAAATAAAAATAGTTTTTTCACTCTTGGGATGAATTTGTTAGCCTTAAATGTTATAAATAAGCTGGTGTGTTCCAAAACAATGACAAAATTCGCATTTAGGAGATAAAAGCATTCAAAACTTACAGTCTCTCACTTCCGATAAAATGGATCACGGATTTTTATGACGTCACCGCGGACTTCAGCTTCTCATCACATCTTCTGTCCAATCAAATGCTCTCTAGAATCTGAAGCGTCCCGCCCCCTCTGCTATAAACACCACCAGGCCAAAGCGAACATGGCTGTACCTGACTGTGCGTTCGGCAGTAAACGAATGTTCAGTGTCAGCTGCTCGTGCTCATCAGTTCCATCAGTTAACTGTCGGAGTTACTGGAGTAACATATACTCCGGGATATTGTTTATTTCGAGTCGGAGTGACTGTCAGGCACGTCCGAAAGCAAGTAACTTTAGAAAACTGGATCAGCGCGGACTCTGTTTTGAACGATTCAGTTCGATTTGGTTAACTGGTTCGACCGGTTCACAAAAAAATAACCAGTTCAAAAGAACGATTCGTTCACGAACCAGACATCACTACCGTTGTCACGTCACGGAGCAGTATGGGTTGGAGATGTGTGTTCGGTTGCTCAAACGCTCGAGTTTTATTCCGTTTTCAGAATGAAATGGCTAGAATTTATTCACACATCTAACGTTACTATTGAATCCAACGTATCATCAGTGCTCGGATTCGCTTCCATGGTGCGAGTACGACTTGCAGTCTGAGGTAAACTAAACGCTATTGGCTATTTGAAAGGGGGGAGGGGCCATTCAATATGTCCCGCTTTAGCTTCCTGTTTCAGTCAACGCATCATACAAAGCTGCGCTTTTCAAGGCACTTCAGTGGGCCTTTAAATACACAAGGAGAGGTAATGAACTGACCAGAAACAGGTGCGTAATTAGGAACTATGGAAACTAATAGGCACAGGCAAACAGGAAAACCAAAAACATGACAATAAAACAGAACATAACCATAACAAACTGGCCTTTTAACAATAAAAGCATAGGAACACCCTTACAGAAAAAAAAAACCACATGAACTTCACATTTTAATATCTGAATAAGATGATAAATTGTTTATCATGGCACTGAATTGTGCAGAGGTAACATATTTTCCCCCTTTTACCCTGTAATTAGCAATAAAATTGAGTGAGACAAAGAGTTGAATATGAACAAGACAAATGTGACTAATTATCTAAATCCTCTGGCTTATCCTTCTGCGAATCAACATCTGAAGATCAGAGAAGGACAATATGCCTCCTCTAAGCTAATACAGCACTTAATTAAATCTTAGAGTGCTTGCAGTAGGCTATATTAAAATTACTCTGACTTCATTAAATGTGATTAATAATTCACCCAGCCTGCCGAAGAGATATATTCTGAGAAATAAGAGTAATGAACATCTGCTCGTGAGTTGTTTCATAGTTTTAGTCTGCGAAACGCTTCATCTTCTTTAGGTGGATCTCTGTGGAGTTCACTTATGCTTTCTGGGCCCAACATAATTATTTTCATGTTGTGGTTTGAAATGACACTCAAAGTGCTCTAAGTTAGATGTTATTGCTAGTATAAGTTCAACAGGCAAATTCTTGCTAATTTTGTTGCTAATGCTAATGAACAGCTGCTATCTTAGCACTTTTATTCCCTGCTGGAATATACAGTTTAGGCTAGTAGCTGTGTTGTTAGCATGGTAACTAATCAACATAGCAAGTTTAAGATTGTCATTAGCTAATCCAAGCTGGTTTTTAGCAGGCCATTAGCTAATTCTAATGAAAATTAACTATGGGTGTTGTAGTAAACAAAAGTAACTACACAATTAACCATGGTTTAACTTTTTTCAGTAAATTAAGTAGCTACAAATTCAGCATGGTTACAGTAACCATGATTTAACTAGGTTTTTTTTTTTTTTTTTTTTATAAAACCATTGTAAAATAGCTATGGTTACAACATTCATGCTCACTACAGTTTTAGCATTACTGCAATATTGTTCAATATTGTAATATATATTACTATAGTAAACCATGGTTTGCACAAAAAAAAAAAAAAAGATACATTAGTGATAAATGATACAAAAGTGATACATTAATAGTTTTACTATAGTAAAACCATGGTTATTTTTCATAAGTGTGGTTATAAGTGACTAAAGCAGTTTTTTGGTGGATGGTAGCTTGCCAACCAGCTTGAACCAGATAATAAACAGCTTGGACTAGCTAGAAACCAGCAACCAACACATCTAGCTTAACCTTGATTTAAAAAAAAACAAAACAAAAAAAAACAGCTAGTTAGACATATTATCATAAACACAAGCTTGAAAATAAGATATGCAATGGAGAACTATGGATGATGACAAACCACGACTGTTAGACTGAGACAATAATGTGATGCGTTTCTCATAACATGTAAAGAAAGACTGAAAATAGCTAGCGCCGTTGACGCGCTACGCGTCTCATTAATGTCCATTGTTGTTTTAAAAGACATCACTGGACTTCATGAACATATAATTAAAGAAGAAACCATCCTTTCACATAATAAGGCATTGTTAGGTTGTTTGTGACAATTGACTGAACTAGCAAAAAAATAAAAAAAATAAAAAAAAGGTTTGTACTGATATGTTAGCATAAAACATAGTTTTGTTGCGCTCGCCTGATAGCTAATCAAATGGCTAAAGGATTAATGTTTCTGACAAGCTTTATCACTATTCTCCGTCACAGCTTTATTCATATAAAAGTTGTGGCAGAAAGAGTTTCACACAAGTAGTTATGAATACGACCATTCCTTCATGGCTTGAGGACAACATTGCACAGTATTGTGTGCAGTAGCAGAGGCTTGGAAACAATTTCACTGTAAAGTCTAAATCATGAACAAAATTTTTATTGTTTGCTACTAAATGAAAGAATTACAGCTTGATTTTTTTTTTAATGTAATTCATTTGAGACCAACATAACGATTTGATTATTCTTTCAAAAAATTTCTAAAAACGAAGATGATTTCATGACATTGATTTAAATGTGGCAAAAGAAAGTGCATTTTAACAGTGCTGCATCATGCTGAGGCACTCAGGGGAGGACTGAAATAAAACTAATGACTGCAAGAAGCCGCACAAATCGAAGGCAATTTAGAGATAAAAGCTTTGACAAGACAAACCAAGGAAGGTGAGCTTGCACGAACATAATTGCTTCAGATGCAATACAATTTTTGAAATCCGAGACAAGAAATTTTGTCTGTTGTTCCCGAAAATGCTGGATCCAATTGTTCCAGTAGTGTATTATTTAGCAAAAATGTGAAAGAGGGAAAATGATCACCAGCAAGCAGGGCAAAAGTTTGGTCAAACTAGACTTTGTGATCTGATGAAGATAGGAAACAAGTACATGCAATGTTTTGAGACACACGCTCTTACGCCATTCATCCATTTTCTCACGCAGAGAAAAATCGTGAAGCAAAGAGGACACTGACACTGACGGACAAGACAGAGAAGGTTACTTTTGACATGAAACATTCTCAGCTTTCAGATTCTGTCAATTTTATGATGAAATTCAAACAATAAATACCGTTTTGGCGCTTGTAAATGTGACATGACAGATCGTTAAATCGCCTTGGTTCACGTACCACTTGTACGTGATCATCTTACTCTTTACTACTAGTTAATAGTACACGGCTCTGTGGAATACTTGATTCTGATTGGTCAATCACGCCATTGGAATATGTTATTCCTCGATAACAACTGCTGAAAACAGATAACACAGGCTCATCCGGGTTACTGAAGTCAGCAGCGCTATACACTTGCTAGGAACCTTTTTTCTTCATGGAAGGTGAGCTAATAAATTATCAAAACTCGAATCAATATTTTGTGTACAGTTATTTAATTATGCCATCCAGTATCGTGGACTCGCTCTCTCGTTTCATACAAACGCAGCTGCTGCCATTTTGTGACTATTGTTTTGTACACTGTTGGATTATAAGATACAAACAGGTACGATTTTAAAACAGTTTAATCTGAAATAAATATCTCTTATCCCCATTTTTTTTTATGTGACGAAATGCTGTGTAATAAGTGATATGACTGTATACGGTATCTCTTAAATGTCCTAGTTTGAACTAGCAACTGCATAAAGTACTAATTATTTACTTATGTGGCAAGTAGCCGTGTAATAAGCGGGATAATGTACATCCAGACGGTTGTTATCTCAGAATAAACCCCCGACAGGGTGATGAGGACCCCGACGCGAAGCGGAGGGATTACATTATCCTTTACATAAACACGAATGAACAATAGGTATGCTGAAATATTCAGTACAACTTGCCGAAATGTATATGCCTCGTACATAATATCGATCAATCAGTGTTTTTCAACCGCGGAAAGAGGTCAATAAAACAGCTGGAGAACAATATGACACATAACGTTACATTTACCTCAGGAAAGCCATTTAATGACCATTGCATGTTAAAAAAAATTTGCTAAAGAGAGGAATATTTAGCTAAATATATGTAATATAGTGCACATTTATTATATTTTTACTTATATCATTAAAATATTGTAACGTTATAAATGTTATTATAATAAAAAACCCATTATATTTAATTTTTTAACCTTTAATAATAATACCAGCTGACAGGCCTCTCTGTATGTTTACAGCATTAAATTAACATGTATCTACTGTACCTAACATTTATCCAAATTAATCGATATTGAATTAAGATTGTAATCAAAACACAAGAATTTCATTGAAATCGTGAAATTTATAAATATAAATATAAAATGTTAAATGGCAATATTAAAAACAGTAGCCTACCAGTCATTGTACCATGTAAACATTGTAAAATGTTGTCACTAAACTTAATAAAATTCTGTTTAGTTACCAAATTGACAATCTTTGACAGCAAAGTATGACGCTGTAAATGGTATATTTGGTTGTGCACATGGGAGAAACTGGGTGTAAACCCTCAAGACATTTTGAACATCAATGAAATATTGAAATAAGATTAAACTACGCAAACATGTAGTAATGTATTCTTCAGAACAAAGTCTTTGTGTCTGCTGTGTGAGTGGTCTGCATGCGTCTACACGTGTGTGTACCTCTGTGTGTGTGTGTGTACCTGTGTGTGTGTGCATGTGTGTCAGAACTTAACTGTGTAAATTTCCCCAGCTATGCTGTGATGGTGCAGCTGAAAAAGCAGGGTGATTTGGCAGGCTGTGTGTATGATTACGCATGTAGTTGTGAGGTTCCACGTGATATTGTGGATGTAAATTGCCAAGTAGACATAGGCCTGGGCATTTGATGCTGCTCATCCTCCCAGTTGACAATGAGTGACATTAATTTGATTTTTAATTGCCCTTTATTTACCGTTAGTTTCCTCAGCTCGGGTGCCAAACTCAATAAAAAAAAGTTCATCAGGATCTTCATGAGACATTGGCTGCTGAAGAAATGTGTACAGCTCTGAGGTTTCCACTTGTGCAGCTGACCTCCACTTCTTTAGCTGACCTCCTCTTCTAGGTCTTGATGTTGCATTTTCTTGCTCGTCTCCTGTCATGGTGTACTCTCTCTCACTTCCTCTTGAATGTTCTCTGTCTTTATTTTCTCCATCATCATCTTGTTCTTCACATGCAAATTCATTGATGTGACTGTAGTCATCCAAGTTGCTCCTTGTCCTGAGGAAAGCAAATAATAAAATACCCTAAATTAAATAATAAAAATGCAATGTTTGATCTAACACAGGGTTTCTCAAACTCGGTCCTGGAGGGCCACTGTCCTGCACAGTTTAGCTCCAACCCTGATCAAACACACCTGAGCAAGCTAATCAATGTCTTCAGGATCACTAGAAACTCACAGCTAGGTGTGTTTGATCAGGGTTGGAGCTAAACTGTGCAGGACAGTGGCCCTCCAGGACCGAGTTTGAGAAACCCTGATCTAACATATGACAGTAGTTTGATAACAAAGAATCTTACATTCTTGGCTGAATATATGGCAAAATGAATGTAATATAATGATAGTATTCCCATTCCTTTTGTGTACTTGCCCCTGAACCACTCTGTGGACGTGGTCTGCTTGTGATTCTCACAAATGTGTCTCGTAGGTTTTTCCACTTGGTCTTTAGTGTTTCATAATCTGTAAAACAAACACAGATGCATTGTTCACAAACTCTAACAATAATTTTTTTCAAAAGTTCAAACTATTTTTTATTCTTAGGTATACAGGAGACTCAATGCACAGTCTGGCGTACTGTTACCGACAGTGTCCGACTGTATCAAGGAGACATGTAGGGCCATTGAAGAACGAATGTTGCCAATATATCTCCCAAAGCCCACAAAGGGAATGTGGGAGGACATAGCTTTGTCCTTTGAAATTCAGTGGGATTTTCCCAAATGCATTGGGGGCACTAGATGGGAAACACATCTACATCACTGCTCCGCCAAAATCTGGAAGCCTTTTTTACAATTATAAATGCTCTTTCTCCATCATTCTCCTTGCCCTTGTTGACGCCAACTATAAATTCATCGCAATCCAGGTTGGTGATTTTGGAAAAAGCAGTTGAGGGAGGGAGTCTACAGCAACTCCACACTAGTCAAAGGAATGAAGGAGAAGACACTGAATGTTCCTGAGGAAAAATGTTTGCCTGGTGCTGAGGACCTGGGAAGACTTCCCTACGTGATGGTTGGAGATGTCGCATTCCCTCTCAAGCCCTGCTTAATGAGACCCTACCCAGGGAAGAAAGGCAAATTTCAATTACCGCCTCAGCAAAGCCCGAATGACAGTGGAAAAAGCATTCGGCATACTATTCTCACGCTGACGAATTTTCCACAGAGACATTAACTTGATGCCCGAGACCACAGACACCATGATTGTTGTGACATGCATTCTGCACAACATGCTGACACACCCAAGTGTAGCAGAACACTGGCTCAGAGAGGCATCTGAAGACGTGTCCTTGAGGGGGCTGACTGAACGCCCCAACAGAGGAAGCCTGGAAGCATCATATGTGCGAGAGAAGTTTGCGGATTACTTCAGCTCTCAGGCAGGAATGCATGTTTCTGATCAATACATTTGAAAACGTCCAAATGTAGTTCTTGGAGCTGCTCTAAAAAAAAAAATTTTATCAAACATTTGGAATTGATGCAATCTGATTGCTGTAAACTTCCATGATTTACTCTTGTGGTATCTTTATTTAATTCTCACCAGTTCAGAATAAAATGGTTTAATTTCTGTTGAACTGTTTTGTACTGTCTTTAATCCATGCACATTTTGGATATATTTCTGCCACTAGCTTATGATTTGAATCAGCATGGGGAAACATACATAATAGGCTATGCATTATACAGTACATAATAAAAAATAAATATTGACCTACACACCATGGTAAACTACTATATGTTAGTTCAAATCATTAATAACTATTAACATTACATTACATATATATAAAAGATAGGTCAGTACAGAGAGATGTTAAAAATGTGGGCTGTTGGTGTTTCTTCTCCACGAATAGGGTTGCTAACTAGAGAAGATGCACTGAGGACAGCGTATGCTACAGTATGTGCCACAGGTGAATATTTCAGTAGATTGTCTGGATACAGAGACACCCCTGGATACAGGCATACAAATCGTCATGCCTATTCACTCTACTTTACATTAAAAATAAAGCGGAATTTGTTTTACACAGGTTGATGCTTCATTAGTACTATATAGCTAAATGCTCCATTCATTCATTCATTCATTCATTCATTCGCTGTAGATGAAAAAGTCTAATCTTAACTTACCATGTGTATTCAATGCTTCAGCTATGCTTCTCCAGACGGAATCCTTTTTCCTGATGTCTTTGTGGAATTTGTGGGATTTATCGTAGAGAATTGAATGCCTTTGAACTTCGAAAACCAGTTTCTCGTCGCCCATGTTTGATGATTAAATATTCATGACACGCAGAACTTCCATCCAATGAGATCTCTGTGTGGGCGGATCTGTCAGCCGCGACGTCGCAGAAATAGGAACCGTTTCTAAAATAGAATTGTCGCTGTCGTGGCTGGTTAGGACAAAAACTCTGATTATCATGGGCAAGATACCCTTTATGTGTAGTTAGGACACGGTGTAATGCTCAAATTTGGCCAATTTGTGAATGACAGAAAGACCAATTTAACATTGAAACCTTTAAGTCAGTATGAAATTAGTATGTTAAAAGTACGTTATATGTCTTATTGTGAAAAATTCATCCATGCATATGCCTTTTTACAAAGTGTCACAACTCGATCTTCCTGTGAAACACCAGACTTCTCCAATCACTTAGTCTGCTTAAACTCTGCTCCTTTCCTACACCCCTCACATTCATCCACACACAACATTTTCCTTTTTCAATAATCTGTTTGTATGTACTCGGATGGATGTCACAATTTGAAAGAAATGAACTGTCATTAGGACGAATGCATTGCTCTTCAATGTTGATTGAAAATGGCCATTGTTACAATAATTCAATTTGAGTTTTAGAGGTCTCGACCATTGTGTATTTGGAAAATTGGCACGTGAATAATCTCACAACAGTAGATCCATCTGCTCGGCTGGCGGCAATCACGTCAAACAGACGCTCGCTCTAACTGTCATGCTCACGAGAGCCCGGTCTGGTTGCTACCGTACTATATCTGCACCGGACAACAGGGCCAAATACAAATATGGTCCAACCTCATTCCACGTTTTACCGAAAGCCAATTTCATCCCAAACCTCTCTCCAAACTCCAGCTTCTGAGGGATGTTTATTCAGTATTCAAAATTAAAAAGGGCTGTGGAAATTTCCATGCCTCATTTTTCAGCAGAATGGCTTTGTATTTTTGCCGCCGCTCGGCAGATGAATCAAGGTTATATAAAGATGCACTAAAAAGATGGATTACTGAAAATAGGCGGATTTTCCGTTCCGATTTTTTTTTTAAGGTGGCAAATCCAAGTCAAAACAAGAGGGTCCTAGAAACCATTGAGGAGTTTTATCAGGTTGGCTGCTGGTCACACATATCACCCACTCAATTAAAGAAGCTGAAGGAAAGAAATCCCACGGGATGCTGGGATGGAGGACGAGGTGTGAGTCGTGTGGCAGCAGTGTGGAGGCAGAATGAAGAGGAGGAATATCCACATGAGCTGATGCAAGAGAAACTCCCTGACTCTCGCATTTAGGTTTAGTCACTGCATCTTTTGTGGCCGTTGGACGTGACTGCTCTCCAGATCGATTCTTAGTAAGCATTACCCAGCTGAAACAAACAGCAAATGTGTTGTGGATGCCAGTCCCCAAGAGTCTTGGGGAGTAACTGACTAAAAGTAGGAACTCTTCTAACTTAACTACAGTCTGCCAGTAGTATGACAACATCTGATTTCTTCTGTAAAGAGTGTTTGTCCTAAAGGATTATGTTACCAACATACACTTCTAATCACATTTTCTTTCTTTTTAAAATATTTAATGTAATGCCGGCACTTGCAAAGACAAAATCAGGTCACTCATAACAGATGCAATCGCAAAATGTTGTTCCAAGTGAGAAAAAAAAAAATCACATTGAAACTCAATTAAAGGAATTCTCTCTCTCTATCGGAGCGTAATGAGCAGATGTATATTTCTCAATGGCCATCTAAGACATTTAGCCAGTTTTCAGCTTGGCACAGAGCCCAGGCATCACAAGACACAATATCCCACAGCGCTTTTCAACACTTTCCAATTTAACAAATGGCTTTGCATTGTTTAAACGTATCCTCCCTATCCACAAGCAATTGATTCAGGGATAAAAATCATCTGACCTGTCCCGCTGATTTTCTTTTAAGGACCTGTTTGAAATGACGAAAGCAAACATATAATTACAGCATAAAGACTGAAATACCAACCTCGTGATTAAAAGTGTGTGGCACTACTAAGTCATGGAGAATAAAAACAGCTTGTGAAACAAATCATGTCTGATAAAGCCTTGAGGGAAAGAGGATTTAAATAATCTTGAATAATTTCTGAAATCTGCCAAACAATTAGTAAGACAGAGAGTTTCACAAATGACTGGTATTGGTTATGACTTTTTGACAACACAGCCTCTATTCTAACTGTCAAGTAACAATAACCCTACACCTCTACATGATAATAATAAAGCTTTCTCTTGTTTCTGCTCTCAGGGTTTCATAAATAGGAACCCTGATGGCTATTTTCCAAGGTCTAGTGAGCTGGCTTGCTGTCTACTGCCTTTCTTAAAGGCCCACTAAAGTGCCTTTGTATCAGCTTTGAATGATGCGTTGACGTAATTTCCACTGAAATACATATAGATGTAATGAAGACCAAGTTCCAGTGAAATATCTTCACAGTCCTCTATGATGTCTTTACTTTCTTCATTATGTGTGTATATCATGAGGTTATGATACGTGACAGCATCTGAAATACACAGTCGAGTTTAGAGTTACATTGTGCCTCTTCCATTTGATTTGGTAAAAACAATCATGTTCATAAAGGCAAAAATGGACAGTATGAGCCCGTAACAATGTTGAAAGGAAAAAGTGTTATAAAGTCATGGGATAGCTTTAATGTGTTTTTGTGACTGGGTATGTTTAGGCATAAAGTCAATAAAAAAAATAAAAAATATGGATCATAAATTCCAGATCTCTGTTACTTACTTTGTGGAGAAGAGAAGATGAGTATCCTTAACTGAACAGAGCTGCTTACACTTACATGTTCAGTTAAACTAAAAAGAGAAAAAGACATGATTGTTAGGAAACCAGTTACAATTTTTAAAATTATCATTTGTAGACATTTTAAGAAATAAATCATTTACCTGTTGAGAGTATGCTGAAAGTCTCTGTAGTTGTATAGCTGAGCTCCAGAGCATCAGTAATGAGGAGGCTTTGACAGTTACAGATTTGAAAAACAAAAAGGCGGGAATAAAGAACCCTAAACTCCAACACAAAGGACCATTTCAGCATATAAAGGGTTCTGAAGGACAATACAGTTCTAAATAGAACTGCTACTACGTGTAAAGAATCTTTAAAGAACCATCTTTTTTGTTTTTGAGTGAGGTGTGAATAAATTGTATTCTTAACCAACATACAGTTGGAAAACGGAATAAAATCAGAGTGTTTGAGCAACAGAACACACATCTCCTACTCATATTGCTCCGTGACGCGTCAACGGTTGCTTTGGCCAGGTGGTGTTTATAGCATAGGGGGCGGGGCGCTTTACATTCTAGAGAGCATTTGATTGGACAGAAGATGTGATGAGAAGCTGAAGTCCGCGGTGACGTCATAAAAATCTGTGATCCATCTTAGCGGAAGAGGGGGACTGTATGTTTTTAATGTTTATATATCCTAAATGCAACTTACATTGCATTTCATGGTACACATTTACAGTCTTATCAGTTCGTTACAAGTGCCAACGCTCTACTGTTAGAGCTACAGGAAAGCTGAAACTTAATTTTCCTTTTTTTCTGACTTCGTAATCAGCACAGTATTCTGATGTTCTTGCATTGAACACAATCAATGTGTATCCTGATTTTTGTGTCAATGCGGACCACGGTGCATTCATGAGTGATTTGGATTTCCCCCCCAAAAAAAGATGGTTATTACAAATATTCAATAAACATTTCAAGCGTTCAGAGAACTTTCAGAAATAGCGCTTTCATAAGCATTCTTTTGCGTCATTTCACTGCTATCACAAATGCATTTTTAAACAGATTTTTAGCAAATAGATATTTTAAACAAATAGGTCATATAACACGTTTAAAGGTATAGCGGAGGATGTTTTACTTCCTGGTGGGTAGTCTAAACTATTGGTCCTCCTAATTGTCAATCATTCTGGTGAATCAATCAAACTTTTCAAAAAGTGGAGAGGGCGGGTCTTATCTAAAATTTGGAAAGATCCTCCGCTATACCTTTAAGTTTAATAATTAGGATTAGGGGTTTGTTAGAATCATTAATGTCGCTATGAAACAGAAGTAGAGACAGACTTTTCTTCCATATTGTGACAAACATCCAAGTGAAATGGAAGATCAACAAATATAAATATGTAGAGCGGGACTTGGTTCTATGCATCGGTTGTTTATTGGATGTTGAGATGTGGGCGTGGCTCTCAAAAGTATAGGCATATGAACTGGAGCTCGACTAATGGTTAATCAACTCCTGCATACGTCACTTCGTTTTCCAGGAAGGTCCAGTTAAGATATTTTGATTAAACATTACGTTGCATGGCCAATAAAAAAAATAAAAAAATAATCGCTCACAATAAGATCTAAAACATGCTTTTAGGAAATAAATATGGTACATTTTCATTTTATGCCAACTTCAACTACGTATGAGCAATAACCATCAGCATTGAGGAAAGTTACTTTTAAAAGAAATACATTAAAATATTGCATTGCTCCGTGTTCTGGATCACAGAAGAAGAGAAAGCAGGAGAAGTTCAACACTCTTACTTCAGTAAATGAAAACAAAAAAACAGAAACACAAATGTGATGTTTACATAAAGTCAATTTTCAAGTTTAATCTAGAACTACAATAAGCATCATGTTCACACACAACGCCTCTGCCCTTACTACTGATTTCTCTCAACATTGGGACAAGAGATCTGTCATTCAATTTACTAGTTACATTACTTTACTAGTTACTTGAAAAAAGTAATCTGATTACGTAACTCGCGTTATTTGTAATGCGTACCTTCAACACTAATAATCATAGTGTATATTGCCACTAATAAGTATACATTTAGAATTACTCATCTCTTGAACACCAATTAAAAGCATACAATGGCCTGGATAAAAGATGAGGTTTACCACATCAAATAATCTATTGAAAAAGTTTGGATTCCTTTGGTAGAATCCCACACTCCTTTATATGAAAGAAATCAATTGAAATAGAGATGTCTGACATGTACTTTACTTGAGTTTCCTCTGCAGTCATTCTCCCTGCTCTCAGAGGAAGGACTTTGAAGTGCACAATCATTAGAAATGTCATTTGGCCTCATCATTGCTGTTGATGAAAGACTGGCTTTCCTTCAGCCTCTGCCAAGCGTCTTCTTTGTCCGTCTTCGCTTCAATAGCTGTTTGCTCCAGCTTCTAATCTTCACATGGTCTTTCCCTTCAATCCTCCTTTTCTCTCTCAGACTCTAGGTTTTGGAGGCGGCAGATACATTCTGGAAAGCATCATAGGCGCCTATACAAAACAGAACAAAGGCTGCGATAAGAGACGGAGATTGTTGTTTGTCCTGTTGGGTTGGAGAGTACAGTCGGACCCGACTTTGATCTTCCAGGAGGACGGATTGGAAGATGATGATTCCTCGGTTCAGTCCGCAATAATAAGGTTCTGGTGTGAAGAAAGAAATCAAGTATAATAGTAGAAATACAATGTTAAAAAAAAAAAAGTGTCAAAGTGGTAGTTGCATAGACTGTCAATGGAGGGACAGAAATCTCTGAGATTTCATTTAAAATAGATTAATTTGTGTTTGGAATGACATGAGGGTGAGTAATAGATGACAATTTTTCATTAAGGGATGGTTCGGAGTAAAATCAACCTAGGGTCCTTTGCACCATGACCTCGAGCCAAACAGATATACTGAAAATGTTTGGATATACTGGCTTTCTGCCAGGACTTCTACGTGCTTTTCCCTAATCACTGAAGTGACGTCGACGTGCAAGTTAGCGGTAGCATGAGCCGTCAGGCAAGTGTTATTTAAATAAACTCCTGATGTACTTACAAACTTTCCAATGCCTCATTTTATGAGTACAGAATCTATTTGTACTACAGTAGAAGTTTGGTAGCATTCTGGGCATTATAGTGGGGTAATTTACGAGATACAACCTTGGATCCATTAGCGTCTGCACTAAGTCATACGGCTGATATCTCTAAATAAGCTCTAAATTTAATAATGTTCGACCAAGGGAATAAAGGCTTCTGGGGGGGTGGGGGGTGTTTGGCTCGAGGTCATGGTGCAAAGGACCCTAGGTTGATTTTACTCCGAACCATCCCTTTAACTTTTAAGTGAACACGATAAATGTAAGTTAAATGTAAAAATACTGAAAATGAGTAGGCTACACAGTGTGAGAGAATATCTGAGAGAAAGATTGTCAGTGAAAAATAATTTAAGCTGTGTAGTGACTTCAGAAGACTTGGAATATAGTGCACAAGTAGTATAGACCTTTTTTTTTTTTTTTTTTTGGCTCTTTTGGTGCTTACAGCATCTGTCCCCATTCACTGTATGGAAAAAAGAACCTGACACATTCTGTTAAGCATTTATATTTTTGTTCCACAGAAGAAAGTCATAAAACTTTCATGTCTTGTCTAAGAAACACAAAACTTTTAAAGAGATGCAAAGCGTTAAAAATAAATAAATAAATGCTTCTTGAATTGAAATCTTGAATTTGAAAACCACTTCTAACATACACCCCCTCAAATGGCCTGTTTACAGGGCGATACTTACATTCAACACTGCACACCAGAAGAGCTCGAAGTTACCCAGCAAAAAAGCAATAACAACATTCATCACTGGCGGTAATCCTGCAGGTGGTCTGCTAGCAAACAGGGTAGCATGGCTAATGAGCTAGCTTGCAGGTAGCGACCGATCTGCAACAGGGTCCCCCATAACACCTGGGATATCCAGACCTTCATTCATATACATTACCTGAAAATCTCTGGTGTGGGTCAATGGAGAAAAGTCATTTGTAAAACATGACAGAGTTAGTAATGACCTGCTAAGATCACCATCAGGCGAAAGTCATGGCATTAGCACCGCACAGATTTTGAAATATATTGGAGATGCTAAAATATATTATTTTGTTAGCAAATATGACAAACTGTTAACCTAATCCTTGTATATGTACAAGTAAAGACATTTTGTATCACATCATGCCAATATGCAATATAATGTAAAAGGAGGTTGCTGATATTTCAAGATTTCTGGACAATGAATTAACAGTACCGTCTTTCTTTAAATACTATTTTTCCCATTTTGTCCTCTATCAGTCTTGTTCTGAACATGACACATTTTTTAAGAAGTGCTTGAAGGTAATTCAAGGTTGGCCCGTGTGATTAAACCGAGACATGGGCTTAATTATCAAATTGATTAGTACTCCTATCTGCTCTAAGTGGCAGGGCACAATTCTTCAAGATGCAAATAAAGTCTCACTCCCTAGGAAGCACTAGGTGATCTGAATTAAAAGGGGTCATTTAATAAAAAACTGAATTTTCTTTAATCTGTTCAATTAGTATTAATGTTTAACACTCAAATAATGGATTATTTTGTGATCCTGTCACAATATAATGTACAGCAAATAGGCTTTTATTTTAGCAGAGCAAACTATTGGATGAGTAACTTTCAAATACGTTAGACAATCATAGCAGAGACTGTTTAAAGGGACAATGTGTAGTTTTTTTAGGTATTTTATTATCTAAAATCAATATTTTTATTCATAAATATGTCCTCAATGGTGTACAAATACCTCTGCTAATCATCTGATTTATCCTCGTAAACGAAGAATTTATTATCTTTATATACATGGGACGGGTAGGTCCACAGAGGCTTCCATGTAGTTCCGCCATCTTGAAAAACTATAATAGCAGAGAGGGACAAAAACTACTAGGCCAACGCATTTCCACAACGCGTTTTCGTTCAGAGCCAGCGTCACGTGACTGAAGCCAGCAGAAGCGGAGGAGCAGAGCAGTGAGAGGCGCTTGTCACTGCACCGGCAAGTTTAAAAGGCTGCACTGCACGGTTATTTATAATGGAGGACCATATATGCTGAGTCACAGGATAAGGAGTCCTCGTCGTCGAAAAAGTCCAAAATAGACCGTAAAAGGACACGTGACCGGAGATTAGAAAAAACAAGGGTTAATGTCGGGATAGCTAATGCAGGAGAAAGCTTTCAAAAGAGACGCTGAAGTTGCCTGCTTTCTTCTCGACAGGTAAGTCAATGTTACGGTCTTAATTACAAGCTTTTTTTCATTGCTTGGTTGTGTACTTTATTATATAGACAGTAGAACATTTATAGTTAAAAGTTAAACAGGCTCTTTGATGAATAGCAGCTATTGAGTAAAGTAGAGAAGGCCCTAAAAACAAGGTTGTATATATATATATATTTTTTTTTTTTATTTTTTTTTTTTAAGTCACTTACTGAAATGAAAATACTATCGAACTGGCAGTTTGCAAGTATTCTATGATTTGATGAATTGGGTGATTTAAAAAAAAATTTGTTAAATAGTATCGTTCTATCAGGTTGATGTAACAATTAATATAACTTGGAAAACATAATAAATAAATACAAATATTAAAAAAATAAAATACATTTCCATGAGAAAACTGCCAACATATATATTATATATTTATATAATATGTATATTTATATTATAACATTTTGCAACCTGTCTGCAGTAAGCATATACGTTGTTTTTTTTTTTTTATAATATCAGTTAATGTGTTAACTTTGACAGCCCTAAAACTAAATAAACTGAAACTAAATGAAAACTAAATCTACAAAAAAATTAAACTTAATTGAAAAGAAACACACTATAGATAAATAAAATAGAAATGAGAACTAAATAAAAAAAAAATATATATATATACTGTCCCTAATTCAGCACAAAAGTCAGCCTTTTTAAGCCTAAGGGGTCTGATAGATGGTGGAAATGGTCATGAAACTATACATTATGGCTGGTTTTGGTACAAGAAACATTATAAATGGACTGCAGGCGAAAAAACAACACAATATGATATATTTAAGTTCACAGTATACCAATGTTTGACTATTAGTGTATCAGCAATGTAATTTAATGTGAATACAGACTTCTCCAACTGCACTGGAAAGAAAAAAAAAAAAAGAAAAAAATTATAAAAGTACTAGAAGTTCCCTGAAGGACCTGTGAGAATTTAATTGGCTTTTTTTGTGTGTGTGTGTGCGTGACCACAGCCTCTCTCATTAAATTCTCCTCAGTGCATATTTTGACTGCATACAGTCTTGAAATGAACTTCTTCTCTACTCCAAAACTTTGTGTACATATAAGAAAGTCAGGGTTTCGCTTACACAAATTGGTTTTATCTTGGACTGAATTATTATGATCAATGGTGGTTCTCTTAAAATGTTTCACTCACACATGCAGGAAGTATAGCAAAAAGATGCAGCGTCTTGTTCCTTACTTGGGGAACTGGGGTTACAGTCATAATCCAAGACGATTCCTTTTCGAACTCAACACTGTGTCTGAAAATTGATGCTATGGGAACGTGAATACCCACTATGCCATACTGAAAGAATGCCTGCCCCTTAAAGAAGTGAAATCGTTAATTAACAAACTTAGTGGGCTATTAAAAGCATTATGAATGTGTGCGAAGAAGCCCAACCTGTTACATCACAAACATCTTGTAAAGACGCTCCTGACAGTAACGCAACAGAAGTCGCTACGGCCATAGTAATTTGTGCTCTGATGCCTAAGGGTGAAGGTATTCCACACACCCCATAGGCCTGAGAAATACCCAGCACAATCCAATTTAAAAACACTTTTCGAACAAATAGCTGCCGGAATTTACGCCACTGGCCTGAGCAGTGGACATGAATGCTGTGAACCCGAACAGGGCGTAAGAGATTAAGCCTTTACTGCTCCACAGATTGAAAAGGCGGAGGACAGAAGGCCTGAAAAACCACATAACGTGGAACTGAGGAAGGCAGCCTAGGATGAAGAATAGCTTTGACTCCACCAAGAGCAAATTCCAAGCAGAGGGAGGCAGCTGACAGGGCCTGGAAGAGAACTTTCTTAGAGGCTGACTCCAGGGGCTCAACAGGTACCATAGAGAGATCTTCCAGGGCAACAAAGTCCCTTGGTAGCCTAAGACGTCTCTATCCCTGCAGGAAGCAAGGCACCAAAGGATGCCTCCTCGGGAATGCTGTGGATAGCAGAAATGGCCACCACATCCACCTTAATTGTATATGGAGAAAACGGTCTTGCAAGAACTCCAGCACTTAAGCCAGAGGACCGTTAACTGGGTCCAAGTGACGCTCTCTGCACCACAAGGAAAAGAGCCTCCACTTGAAGGCGTACAATTTCCTTGTGGATGGATCCTTAGCACTTAGGATAGTCTCGACAACCTCAGTTGAAAGACCAGCATAAATTGTGATAAATTGTGCCCCCCCAATTGTGCCCCCTGTCTGAGACAGAAGATTCCTCCAAATGGGAATCTCCCAAGTAGAGCCATCCAGGAGAGATATCAGTTCTGAAAAACAAAATCGGGCCAGTCAAAACGGGGCTACTAGTAGTAAGCAAACGTCCTGGCGTACCCAGGACAGGTCTCCTGGGAACAGAGTAATCAGGGTTAAAGCGTACAGACAGAGCTTTGGCCACGTCTGTTCCATGGCATCCAGCTCCAAGGGTTCTGGAGGTGTGAGGGCTGCGTTTCCCAAAAGCATCGTTGGCCAACTATGATCGCAATTTCCATTGAACTCTATTGGTAACGACGGAACTTGCGACCATGGTTGGCTTTGGGAAATGCACCCCAGAGCGGACAGTGGGTCAAATTCCCTGAAGCAAACAGATCCACTTCCTTGCCAGATCGACTCAGCCCCTCTGGGTAAACGTCTCCATTCCTCGGGCCTCAGCCAGCCATGACAGGATGTCTGATCCCTGTTCCAACAACAGCGCCCCATTGAAACGAGGAGGACAATTCCCAAACTGGTTCCACAAACCTCACTCCACAGTTCACAGAACCCAAGGAGACACATTTGGCAGAAGTTGCCACGCTGCCATGTGGTCTGAAAGGGGAATTAGTCTCTTGAGATAACCCTTTGGTGCAGGAGAAGTAATATGTTCGGTGCCCTGAAATGCTCTCCAGCAGGGAACGGCCAAACATACTTCTCTAATAACCTCGATTTCACATATAGCGCTTCCTGAAGACAAAAAAAGGTGATGTCTAATGCAGGCACACCTTTATAGTCACATGGCGTGCCATTTCACATCATATGTCAATATTTGGCCAACAGAATCGCTCTGATTTCACATGTGCTTCAGAGACCGGAAGTGTTCACACAGAAGCCTTCCTGTAGCATCAACATTCAGATGCAGCGTTGAGTTCCCTCGAAAGGGAACTTAAAAAATAAAATAAAAAAAATTATTAAAAAAAATCAGTTAACGCAATAACACTAAAACTAAATAAAAACTAAAACTGAAACTAGAAAACTAAAAATAAAACTATATTGAAAAGCAACATAATATAGATAAATAAAATAGAAATTAAAATATTATAACTCTAATGCAAATAAACATCTCCCTGGTCAAAGTGCTGCTTGTGTTGAAATGTGCACTGAAGTCATGAAGTACTGAACAAAATTACTTTGTTCTTTATTACTGCTGTATGATGCAGTGATTTAACTTATAGGGCTGATGTTCAAGAATCAAATGATGGTCTCCTTCCTCACTTGTGCTGAAACAGCACTGGCTATCCATCAGAGAGGTCGGGGGTGGTCTCTCTCCTGAACACTATTAACAATTGTTCAGTTTCAGCATTCTTGATATGTCACTATAACCAGGTTAAGGTGATATATTAGTAAGAGATAATACAAAAGTTTCTGCTAACTTAAAGGGACAGTTCACCTCTAATTAAAAACTCTCAAGTCACTTCAAACCTTTATGACTTTGCGGAGCAAAAACAAAGATAGAAATGATTTTTATTTTATTTTATATTTGTATTTAATAATAATTACTATTATTAATTTTACAATCATATTGACATTTTCACAACATGTGATTTTATTGGCTAAATTGTGCAGTCCTTTGAACAAGCAGAGCAAACCTGATGCTCTTTTAAAAAATGAAGAAATTAAGATATAAATATTATATTGTACTGTAAATTATAATTATTGTCATTTACACAATTTTTATTTTACAGTGCAATAGTATTATTATAAAATAAATCTATTTAATTCTTTTGTATTTTTAAGTAATTATCATAGTATTATTATTATTATTGATATACAATTACATTATTTTATTGGCCAAATGTGCAGTCTTACAATAAACAGAACAAACCTGAAGCTCAAAAAAAAAAAAATCATTGCAAATTCCCAATCAAACAAGCTGTTTGTTCTACTGTAGCTTTAAGGCAAATGTAAATAAACTTTGTTAATTGTTTTAAATATATGAAGAGTTCAGATGCAAAAGCCTCTAAATGCCATCTGAAATTTTCTTATAGAATGATCATTTTTATCAAGCTTGTGTATTTAAGTTCAGTAATTTCACTTAAATGACAATTAATAGGTAATCTTCATTGCCATTTAAGTGAAATTATTGATTTTAAATATATGAGCTTGATAAAAATGATCATTCTATAAGAAAATTTCAGATGGCATTTAGAGGCTTTTGCATCTGAACTCTTCATATATACTGCAATGTAAAATGTAAAAGGAGTTTCAGGTCCATTACATCACGGACTAATAGATTTAAGAACAGCTTTTACCCCAGAGCCGTAAGAGAACTTAACAACACTGCTAAACTTTTGATTACACCTTGAATAGTCATGATTCAATTGCACTAATCTTAATTACAGTTAGGTTCACTTTGTGACAACAATGTGCAATATTTGTACATGAAACTGTCAAGTTTCTGTATTGTAGTGTGTTAGATTTATTGTGTCTTAATTATTGTTGTGTTGTCATGTGTGGATGCACCATAAGGAATGCTAATTAATTCCATTGTATAATAAATGCAATGACAATAAAAGAAAATTGAATTATATAACAAATTCAATGTATCCCTACTTAGCAGCGAGTTCGACTTAAAATATGTCTACATAGAACAAATAATTTACATAATATGACCCCTTTAATTTAAAACAGATAAACATCAGTTATAATGGAGTGATAGTTACTTGTAGCAAATGAGAGTCTATGTTTACAGGTCACATGTTTAAGGGTGATTTGCCTACAGTGGTTCAGGCTGCAGGATCATTCCTTGACCATGTGACTGACACCCAAAGTGAGACATCCAAACTGACCAATCAGAAGTTGACAACTTCCCCTAGTGTGGTAAGAAAGAGGGGGTTGAAGCAGAGCAAATGTCTTTGTTCATTTTCAAATATCTTTGATTATTTTCAATCTTACACATGCTTTTTTTATTCGAAGTCCAAGTTTCTTGGAAGCATAAAAGTGATGTGGTTCTTAGAAATGAAAAACGGACATAGTCCTAAGGTAGAAGTTTTGGATTCCAGATGGACACTCATTTCTCAGGAGACTGAGCCGAACGGATGCCATGCTCCAGTTTTAGTGCACTTTTTTTTTCTTTTTTTTTTTGCTCTACTCCAATGGCTTCCATCTTTTTTGTTTCTCAATTTAATTTCAGGCCTCAACGAAAACCAATGACTTTCTAAATACCCTTGGTGTCCTCTCAGCTCTATAGCAATGCAATATGTATTTAACATAGCATCTGCCGGAGAGCCATTCTGCCTCCTTTCTCAGAAAAGACAGCCAGCAGAAGTGATGATGAGGATGATCAACACTGATGGATGTTGAAGAGGCCATTTCAGATACATATGCCTGTTCAAGTAAAAAAAATTAAATAAAAAAAAATCATGTTCACTCTACATGTATATACACACTGAATATAGTGTACACTATAGATGATATTCATTCAAACAAGGATAAAAATTAAAATAAAAATAGGAAATGAATTTCAGCTTGCCGCCACATTTCGTCAGATGCTCACATACAGTAAATGATGAACCATTACTGACATTTCAGAATTAAATTTTTTACATAAAACATTTTTAAATTCCTCACTATATTACAAAACATCTTATATTACAACTGATTAGACAACTCATTGTCATTCAAGAAACCAGCTTGAAATGATTTGAGCGTTGTGACATGGGGATGGCACGTTATCCTGCTGGAAGTAGCCATCAGAAGATGGTACACTGTGGTCATAAAGGGATGGACATGTTCAACAAAAATACTCTGTGACGTCTAAACAATGCTCAATTGATACTAAGGGGCTCAAAGTGTGGGAAGAAAATATTCCCTACTCTATTACACCATCAGCCGCCTGAACCATTGAAACAAGGCAGGATGGATCTATGCTTTCATGTTATTTACAAAAAATTCTGACCCGACCACCGACGTCGCACTCCTTTTTTTTAAATCCCCATTAAACCAAAGCATTCTCATTCGACATGCCGCTTTGATTCTCTGAGCAGTGTGACATCACACTGCTCTGACCCCGCCCACAGCCGCTGACTGACAGTCCTGCATTACCATTTCCGCCCTCAGCCAGTCGTACGCTCTCCGCCATTTCCTCCGCGCTCAAGTAGCTGTAATGCCAATGTGTCGTAAGCAATCCAGGTGTTATGTTGTTGGATGCAAGAATGAACATACAGTAAGAGTTTTCATTTACTCCCATAATCCGAGCCACTGAGGACGCAGTGGATTCATTTTATTCTTGAAGGTAATGCACCACAAAATATACCAAAATTAGTCTGAGCAAATCATTGCACTCCAAACTGCTTTGTGAACGAGGGTCAATACAAAGGGACAGTACAAAACGGTTTGTGATCCAGCTTACAGTCTCCGGATCGATACTGGTCACGGCAGTAATGAAAGGGAGAGCACGCACTTTATTACAGTTCATTTAGTTGTTTTACGGATATAAAGTTTACCAGTTTATTAAGCACCCCCCGAAAAGGCATAAAGTATGTATTTGTTTACTGTTACGAGTGGTTTTGTGTAATTCGCTGTGTATGTTGATGATATTACAAGGGAGAGAGAGAGTTTATGAGAGAGAGAGCGAGAGAGAGAGAGTTTATGGTTAATAATATGGTTAAAGCACAATTCTTGTACTGTGATTTATTTAGCTCTAACAGTGATGTTCTGGAGTGGAAACAGACGCTTCATCTTTTGTGATTAGTTAAAACTTTTGTGAAACTGATTAGCAAAGTTTTGGCCATCATTCGGACGGGGTCCGCTACAACAGGCTTGTAGTGGATAAAAGCAAGGTGACAACATAAGTTATAACCGTAATTAAACTAAACTATGCCTGATCTATCTCCATGCAGCATATATTCTCTAGTTCTGTAGGCATCGTCCGACTCCGGTTTGAAACTTCACATACACACTCTGGGGACATCAGAGACTTATTTTGCATCTTGTAAAAAGTAGCATAATAAGTGCCCTTTAAATCACCTTTCTTCCCTAATCTGATGCTCAGTTTGAACTTCAGCAGATCTTATTGATCATGTATACATGCCTAAATGCATTGAGTTGCTGCCATGTGATTGGCTGATTAGATATTTGTGTTAACGAGCAGTTGAACAGGTGTGCCTAATAAAGTGTGGCCAGTGAGTGTATATTTTAATACGATTACAATGAATTAAGTCCTAAGTCATTAGCTCTACTCAGCCATGTTTGTTCATATTGCTATGCAATCTGGGAAGGCCTGCCAGAGGAAAATTATTTATAATTAACTAAATTATCCTCTTGTAGTCTCAGAAGGGATGAACATAAGTGACTGAGAGAATGAAAGATGGCTCGAATCAAAGTTTACAATCAAAACTGATGTAATCATATTACTTTCAAAATGTTTTTATATTATACACCATATTTTACATTATATTATATTATATTATAGCCTAAAATCATATATGATTTGCTTTTTAAAATTTGTTATAACAACATAATGAAATTCTGGCAATTTTAACATTTCAGAAAAATTCGGGAATTTTTATATTATTTATGACTAAATAATGAAAAACCGGTAACACTTTACAATAAGGTTTCAAACCTGAGAGAGGTTCAGGAGTTTGTCAAAGCAGCCAGGACCAACTCAGCACCAGGTCCAAGTGGAGTGCCCAATGTGATCTACAAGAGGTGCCTGGTGGAGGGGGAAAGTGGTGCAGCAGTGGAGACATGCAGAGGGTGTCTGGATTCCGGAGGAGGAGAACACAAGCAATATCAAGCAGTTCAGGGTCATCTCACTCCTTAGTGTGGAGGGAAAGATATTTTTCAGTATTTTTGCCTGACGCATGAGTTTCTCCTGCAGAATGAGTACATTGACACCACTGTACAGAAAGGTGGGATCCCGAAAGTGCCATGCTGCATTGAGCACACAGGACTTATCCGGCAATGCTATGGCTCGACCTTGCCAACACCTATGGGTCAATCCCGCACAAGCTGGTGGAAACCTACCTGATCCGACACCATGTTCCAGATAAGATCAGAGACCTCATTCTGAACTATTATAACTGCTTTATTTTGAGAGTCACCTCTTGATCAACAACATCTGCATGTCATAGGCTGGAGAAAGGAATAATCACCGGGTGCAATTAGTGATCTTGTTTGCCTTAGCCATGAATATGCTAGATAAGTCAGCAGAGGTGGAATGTAGAGGCCCACTCACCCGGTCAGGTGTGCAACAGCCCCCCATCAGAGCGTTCATGGATGACCTGACGGTGACCAGAACATCTGTAACAGGCTGCCGATGGATCCTCCAAGGCCTTGAACGCCTCATCAGCTGGGCCCGAATGGACTTTAATCCAGTCAAGTCCCGATCCCTTCTAGTGAGGAAGGAAAACGTAACCGACGAATTCCGTTTCTCCCTGGGAGGAGTCCGAATTCCATCAATCACAGAGAAGCCAATTAAGAGCCTGGGAAAAGTCTTTAATGGCACACTTAGGGACACAGCCACACTTCATGAAACCGGAAAAGAGTTGCACGCCTGGATTGCTGCAGTGGACAAGTCAGGGCTGCCAGGAAAGTTTAAAGCCTGGATTTACCAGCATGGCATACTGCCACAACTCATCTGGCCAATACTGGTTAACAATATGGGCTTTGTCGAGGGCTTTGAGAGGAAGATCAGCCACTCTCTGAGTAAGTGGTTGGGTCTCCCTCACAGCATAGCCTTGTACGGGAGTAAGAACAAGCTATCACTCCCCTTCAACAGCCTGTCGGAGGAGTTCATGTTTTCCCAAGCAAGAGAGTTGCTGCTATACAGAGAGTCCACTGACACCAAAGTCTCCTCGGGTGGCATAGAGGTGAAGACGGGAAGGCAGTCGACCAGGCTGAAGAGCGGCTGCGGCACGGTGTGCTGGTGTGGACAGAGGCGCCAGGACGTGCAGGGCTTGGCTGCATCCAAAGACCTCGATACGACAAGGCCCGGAGGAAAGGACAGGTGTCAATTGGTCCAAGAAGAAATCCGAGCAGGGGTGAAGGAAAGACGCATCAGCAGGATGGTGGGGATGCGACAACAAGGGGCGTGGACTCAATGGGAACAGTTGACGGACCGGAAGATTTTGTAGTTGTGGAAAGCGGAGCCACACCGGATCCAGTTCCTTATCCAATCAGTCTACAATGTCCTCCCCAGCCCAACCAACCTCTTCTCCTGTGGACTGATAGACACACCTGTATGCCCCCTGAGCCAAAAAAATGATCTCTGGAGCACATATTAAGCTGCTGCCCTAAAGCCCTGGCAGAGGGACATTATCAGTGGCGCCACGACCAGGTGCTAAGGGTCATTGCAGAAGCCATCAGCACAGGGATCTCTCTCAGCAGGCACCAGCAGCCAGCACAGCACTCAATTGCATTTGTTAAGGCTGGAGAGAAATCACCACGGAGCACAAACTCAGCAATGGGACTTCTGGCAACAGCCCGGGACTAGCAGCTAAAGGTCACCCTGGGAAGACAGCTCAAATTCCCAGAAACCATCGGCATGACCACGCTTAGGCCTGACATGGTCTTTCATCAAGGCAAGTGGTCCTACTGGAATTGACTGTGCCCTGAGAAGACTGAATGGAAGAGGCGTTTGAATGGAAGAGGGCCAAGTACGAGGAGTTGACAGGTGAATGCTGTAGCAGGGGATGGAAGACCCGCTGCCTCCCCATCGAGGTCGGCTGCTGAGGGTTTACTGGCCAGTCACTCTTCAGGGCCCTCAAGCTTCTGGGAATCAGGGGACTGCACAAGAAGAAAGCCACAAGGAACATCACGGATGCCGCTGAGAAGGCATCTAGATGGCTGGGGATCAAAAGGGGTGATGGACCACATAAGCTATATACTGTATATACACAATTCGGCGACTGATCATTCCTGGCTGGGTTGCATGGGCGAGGGTGTATGATGTTGAAAGACCCAAAACACCCGATGACCCCAGGTTACATCAGTGATGATGTGTCTAGGTTGCACCTGTAAGGTGCGTGTTAAAATCATTAGTTAACATTAATTAACAACATTAGTTAACATGAACTTATAATGCTCTTCTACAGCATTTATTAATCTTTGTTAATGTTAATTTCAACATTTACTAACGCATTATTAAAATCAAAAGTTGTATTTGTTAACATTAGGTAATGCACCATGAACTAGCATGAACAATGAACATCTGGATTTTTAATAACTAATATTAACAAAGATTAATAAATACTGTAACAAATGTATTGCTCATGGTTAGTTACATTAACTCGTGTTAACAAATGAAACCTTATTGTAAAGTGTTACTTAAAAACCTTTTATATTTGGTTATATAGTAATATAATAAAATATAAGATAATAACAATGGAATGCTGGCAAATGTAAAATTTCAGCACTTCTAAAAATTAGGAAAAAAGGGGGAAAAAAGTCATACAAACTAATTTTATGTTATTTTTATTTATGGTATTTTTTGTTTCTTGGCAAACATATTCACTGTAAACTGGCACTGTAATAAAAAATAATAATAATTTTTAAAAAATCATACATATTCTCTAAACATTCTAATTAGAAGTCCCTGCTGTCCATATATAAAAAGACCAAAGGTCAGATGAAATGCATTGCCATACCAACAATTGCTTTTCTCCTCAAGTGGCGTCCATCTCCTGGGTGCCCCTCTTAGGGTCCACTTCACTCTCGACTTAGTCCAATTGATCTTTGTCCACAAGTACCACAAGAAGGCAATCAAAGCGTTTGGATTCCTGTCCAGCCCTGGAAGTATCCATTTGACAGCGCATCCGACCAAAGATCACTGAGCTATTAAAGTAGGACACAGTACAGAAAAATCAATGTTTAAATATTGGGAATATATGGCACCATGTTCCTCTGTGCTAAAAAAAAAATATTTGCATGCCAAGGTAATTACCTTTTTGGAGATAATCAGCAAGATCTGAAAGAAGACAGAAAGAAAATTGGCAAAGCAGGTTTTAATTAAAGAAAATTTTAATTAAGTCTTGCAAATAAGTGTATTAATTTATCCAACTCTATTGGATAAAAGAGACATTTCTTATTGAAATATTTACCATGTTACCTTAAAAGTCTCAGTTTTCAAACCCCTCAATGACTAATAACGGGAAAAAAACATGCTATTCTACATGAAATTATGTATAAAAACTAAAACTAAAAACACTAACATTTATAAGCTAGTTTCTTTGCAATTAGGACATTTAGAATTATCCCAATGCATTGCATTTGACATCAACATGCTTAAATCTTTAACTCAAAACCTCTTGTGGCTTGTTGCTTTATTTTAAACCTTAGTGTTACAACAAATGAAACCTTAGAAACTCAAATATACAACATTTAATCTACAAAATAAGAACCTCCAAAAAAGCGGCCTTTTCCCCAAGCTATTTTTTTCTCATCAAAGTTAGCCGAGCAGAGAGCAGCTAGCATCATTATGGCCAAAACTGTGTCACCAAGTGTGAACTCTTCATATCTGTGGTGAAATATGTTCAAACTTTAGGAGCCTTAGGGAGTTGTATCCCCTTTCGCCTAGCTAGAAGACTGTGAAATTGTGTCTCAGAGACACAATAGAACGAAAAAAGTGTGAAAAGGGCATCTACAAAATCCAATTAACAGCAAATCAATTGAAAACAAACATAAAACAGAGTAAAAGCAGATGAGAGACTGAACTAAAAAGTAAAAGTCCAAAGGAAAATCAAAATGAACCTTATTTACTTACTTCAAAATGCACAAAACTTACTTTGCTTGCAGTCACCAAGGCCACTTCAACTACACAACACCAAAGGGAACAGCAAAAGTAATCAATGTTTTCAAACAGGTTTCCCCAAACAATCTTTGTCTTTCATTGGTCAGATTAAAACATAGCCATTCCCCCCAACCTAAGCCATTGGTGAGTCAGTGTTGCTGTTGTCGGGCAGTTTAGGAGGCACAACCGAGGAAACGTTTTAAGATCCTTACAAAGCATCTCCTATAAAGCTTTCATTCCAAGTTCATTCAGTTGTTCTTCTTGGACACCATGTTAAAATCTTAACATTTAACGTTATGCATTTTTTTTATATATTTCTATACAATTACTGTTAGGAGTTAAGTAAATCACAGAGGCTGTACTGCGACGAGCCAAACTGACATTACTGCATAATGTATATGCATAAAACTTGTCTATTTTCGCATTGTCACTCATCTCCCCCAGACCTCAGGTTTGGGTCACTTGGTGCACAGCTGTTTTTCTGCATTGTTTCCAACATCTGCTGTTATCTCATTAGCAAATGTAATTGTGACAGTACTCACTATAGCACTGTGTAATTATCAGAGCATGCGACAAACTATTTAAAAAGATGGGCTTTGTTACAGACGATCATTATCTTAGAGATCCTAGTTGCCTCAAACAAAGCGACATTTAAATATTTAACTGCATGAAAATGGGCCTACAATAATAATAATATAAAAAATGGCAGAAAATTATATGACATTTTGTTCTGTAGATCTAAGTCTTTGGATTTCATATTTAATATTTCTCTCTTTTAGCATTCTGACTTCACAGAGAGTTCTGAAGGAGTGAAATCCTTCAGCGTTAAATGTGTAATTTAATTGAAGTATGTGGGATTAACTGTGATACTCTTCATGTTGTTAAAATTAGGCACTGGTAAAGCATGCATCATCATAATACAATATAATGGCTTTTGAATAGTTTACAATGGTGAAGCATGCTTTATAGTCAGCGTAATAGTGTAGTTACCGCATCCACCAAGTAGGGGTTAAAGGGTTAGTTCACCCAAAAATGAAAATTCTGTCAGTAATTACTCACCCTCATGTTGTTCCAACCGCGTAAGACCTTCGTTCATCTTCGGAACACAAATTAAGATATTTTTGATGAAATCTGAGTGCTGGATTCACTTCTCCATAGGCTGCTAGGTGGCCCAAACTTGCTGGCCCAGAAAAGTTATTAAAGAGATCGTTAATATAGTCCAAGTGACTACAGTGGCTCAATCTTAAGTATATCAAGCGACGAGAATACTTTTTGTGCGCAAAAACAAACAAAAATAACGACTTTATTCCACTATTCATTTCCTTCTCTCTGGGCCTCGTAGTGTTTTTGCGCAGCGCGTCTGTGTTACACGTCACCACGTAGGCTCACTATTGGCCGACGCTTGTCATGTGTGTGACGCGCAGCGCAAAAACACTACGTGAACCAACTAGAGGCCCAGAGAGAAGGAAATGAATAGTGGAATAAAGTCGTTATTTTTGTTTGTTTTTGCGCACAAAAAGTATTCTCGTCGCTTGATATACTTAAGATTGAGCCACTGTAGTCACTTGGACTATATTAACGATCTCTTTAATAACTTTTCTGGGCCAGCAAGTTTGGGCCACCTAGCAGTCTATGGAGAAGTGAATCCAGCACTCAGATTTCATCAAAAATATCTTAATTTGTGTTCCGAAGATGAACGAAGGTCTTACGCGGTTGGAACAACATGAGGGTGAGTAATTACTGACAGAATTTTCATTTTTGGGTGAACTAACCCTTTAACTGCCAAAGCTAACCAACCAGAAGTTGGTCATCCTGGTGATACTAGTGATGTCAACTCCATATCTATGAGAGGAGAATAAATTCTAATGAACTTCAGAGAAAAAAAAAAGGAAAAAAAAGTTTATTGCATCACATCTCAATGTAATGGCTAAATATAAAATTGACCCGTAACTGAATGCACAGATGATTCAAGGGTAACTGCTTCCTAAGACACAAAAGGAGACATTTTAAAGCTGTTTTTAAACCCCAGATTATTGGGAAGCACTATATTCCAAGTGTTCTGAAGCCATATGATAGCTAAAACTGGGAAACAGACCAACATGCAAGTTTTTCATACCTGAAAGTGTTTCCTCTCTAATGTTTTATGCTATAACTGACAAAAAACTAATTTTTTAACAAAGTTAGGTTGCTAACTAAAGCTAGCTAGGTAATGTTAAGCACCTAACTAGCCTCCACTAACCTGCACAAACCACAGCCCTGATTGCTTGCAAACATTTCTTTTCTATGATCTTTTCTACAAAATAGCATATATCAGCCTCTGAGCGCATGGTACAGCGTGTGTGTCTGTACATAATCACTAAAAATCAAATTTTCTATGGAGATTTCAAATGGTATTTTAAAGCCCCCCTGTGGTGAAAATCAAGCTTTTAATGTTGTTTATTTGTCTATGTGGTGTTTTTAATATGCTTTAAGACAAATCATATGCAAATAAGTCAACCCCATTGCTGATTATGCTCTCCTTAAAACTGCAGTGAATCAAAGACAGTCTCAAAAACACGGTTTGAAATCGCTGGGGTTTCTGTCATCAAACAACCTTGTAACCAATCAGGTCAACGAGTGGATCTCTGAGCTGGTGTGAGTGAGTGGAGGCGGGGCTCATTTGCATATTCATAGAACCGTGTATACTAAATGAGGCACCGGTGTATAGTTACATTCAAGCTATTTTAAGGCATGAAGAATTGTTTTTTAAGGAAAAAACATTTAAATATGTAATTTTGGTGATCAAAGATGAGTTTTAAGGGATACAATTATTGACTACAGGGGGACTTTAACTTACTTGCGGTCGATAATCACACATATAAAGTACATGCAGGTGAACTGAAAGTCTTAAACCAAACACAGAAGCTGACAAGAGGTCAAAACTGTATTTCTTATAGCTAAAATAGTTGTTGATTACTCTGTTACTGTGCATTATCATCCAGGTGTACTTTATACTTGTTTGCTGATGCTACATAACAGCCTGCTAAGAAGTTTTACTGATCTATTAGTTTATATCCATTTGTATCCATTATACACATTAAATTAATTTATATCCATTTACGCTTTTTTTTTTTTTTTTGTACTTTGCATCTTTCTATAGTTTGAAATTATGATAAATTGGTTCCTGGCAAAACATACAATTATGTAATGGAATATGTATATGTTGTGAAAAGAGTGGTACGTCCGAATTCACATTATTCATAAAATGGTAGGCGAAAAATACTTCTGGCGAGATTCTGAAGTGCACAACTAATGGACACTTTACTATCCCATGAGGCCACGGGAGAGGATTTGGGAATGGCAGAGAAGTGGCACAACTGATGTGGCTAAGTCACATGACACTGACAACATGACAAATGTATCCGGATTAAAAAAAATAAAAAATAATAATAATAATAATTTAAGTAATTTTTCTTTTGCAAGTTTTTACAAGCAAATTTTTTAAAGTAAATTTCTGATATGGAATTAAGTCAAATTAACAAAGAAAATAAGTAAAGTTACCTTGGCAAGTTAATGGATGAGTAATTTCTACTTGATTGAAGTTTACTTTGCAATAGTACATTTTACTCAAACATTATAACAGTCAATTAAGCCATGGGTTAAAAGTGTATGCTTTACTAGAACATCTAAGATTCATAATACAGTGGATATTGTATAGACAAGTATCTACAAATTCGAAGTAATGTGGTACCCACCCGAACACATAGACCTCAATTCATGATACACAATAACGGTAATATTCGTTGGCTCATTTTTTAGTATGAATGTGTCATTTTGAATAGAAAATGATCTCCAGATGTCACAAAACAGCAAGTTACTAAACCCAACAACAAAAGCAATGATAAATATAGCTAAAAAACATGAAAAATGCAACCTTATTAATTATTCATGCCCCAGTGAATGATGGGAACACCAGTATCAGAAAGTTGAGTAGGTTGTACTTAATTTTGTAACGTTGATATTTACGCTTTTATTTCTACAAGCTTAATCGAGTACTTATATAGAATTTACATTGTTTTTTTTTTGGTTTTTTTATTATTCTTGCCTGTACTATCTTATACAGGTAGAAATTACATTTGTTTTTTCTGTAGTATTTATTTCGCCACAGAATCATTTTCATCTGTGTACACATTCACTCTATATAGAATATGCTTTTTTTATTGCCAGTGAAAATTACTAATTCTATAGTCGTACCTACTAAATTTCCAGATGCAGCCCTATTGATTGTTAAAATAACAAGTAGCCCCGCCCCCAAACCCACGCCATTGGCAGAAGGTTTTCTCAAAGTTTTCTGATTGGCTAAGGGGCAGGCCACGCCCAGATTCTTTTCTGCCGTTTACAGGCTCTAGGACCGTCAGATACAAGTGTGATTTCTCAGGACACTTAATTCAGTGCTATCTATCAGATAGCAGGGACATTATATTCATGGAATTAAAAAAATAAATACAAAAAAACTGCTTACTTACAAACTTTCTTCCAACGTGTTTTTTTCCCCCATTTCTTTTGTAGAATAAGTCAAGCAGTGAACAGCCTTTGAGGACAAAACTGATTAATTCCTCCCCTTGTGCTTTTACAAGCAGCGCCTCTGAGGACTTTTACTATAAACAGGAAGGCTGTATCTGCAGCAGCACACCAAATAACCCATCTGGCGTGTCCATAGAGCCCTATACAAAAAGACACTGCCTGGTCTACAAAGCGTCTGTTCAAGTGTATAAAACATTGACATCCCCCCCAGCACAAACAATAAAATCCAACCATGTTTTCAATCCAACTATTAATCCACACAGACATCTTCCAACCACCATTAAGACAATCTAAATGTACATTTGATGTCTTTGTCAAAGCAGGTTTTATCTCAGGCTCCTTGTTGATGCCAAGAACTGAAGTTTTCCCTCAGGTACTCTTACAGATCCAGCTGTTCTGGGGGTTGAACGGAGGGTTAGGGAAAAGAAAAAAAAAGAAGAAATGTCGATAACAATCAGTAATTATCGAATTTAAAATGTATCTTTTCTCTGTAAATGTCTCATTGATGGGTGCTGTTTTAATGGTGCATTAAGGTGCCCATCTGTGCAGTCAGTGTGTGCGCTGAACGGCTAAGGGTCTGTAAAGTGTGTGTTTGTGTTACTGCACAAAGAGAAAACATCACAAGCAATCTTGATTACAGCACAGGAATTTACTGATCAAAGTCTATGTTAATCTAACCCAACTAGTTATCATAGACTCAGCCTTTAGGTGCTAATCATACCTGCTCTAACACGAGAGCGACAACTTTGAATCTGCATTAATTAGCGGTTGGAGCTGCAATACAAAGAAACACATTTTATAATGTTTATAAATATTTGTTTCAGTCCAAGTAACATTTTTAACCAATCCATTAAAAGCTTATTTGACTAGTCCTGCCATTGAAGCCTATGGTCCCAATCATACAGGCGCGACGCAAGTGTTTTTTGCTAGTTTCAGCCCGACGCAGTTATCATTTTCACGTCCTGCGCCACACTGTTTAAATACGAAATACATTTGCGCCCATTTGTTGGCGCATTGCTATTTTGAGGCAACTGAAATATACTGCGCCACTGACCAACAAAAACCTGGGGCCAGTTGCATAAACATAGCCATTATGTTAAGACTGTGTCTTAAGAACTAGTATGATCAACTAGAAGTTAGTTAGGGGTAATCAGTCTTACTGTTCGGTGTCAAATTAGACCAATCTACATTTTTATGTTACTGACTTTAAAAAGTTATTAACAGTTTTAAAGAATAAAACTGGATGACTAACTTGTAAGACTAGTCTTAACAGTTTATGCAACTGGCCACTGGTCTAAAGTCAATGGCGTAATATAATTTTTGTTTTGTCATTTAAAAAGCGCGTTAGTAATGTGCGTCCACTTTGTCCCATAGATGGTCTGCTTGTGTGCTTTAACCTTTCACACAAGCAGATCCGTTTCCTTCGCTAGAGAAGCGTTCAGTTTTTCCACTTGCAAATTCCGGCGTGTGTGCACTTGCACTTTAGACCACGGCTTAGATCGTTAAAATAGGGCCCTTTAAGTGCAAAATCTTCATATGAAAAACAACATTTCTGCAAAATTATATTACATAGCTAAATGATATCCATGCTAGTCTTTAGGGATCTTCATGGGGAAAGGTGGTGGAAATCGTTTGGGCATGGTGTTTCCGTTACCCTTCAAATTGCGCAAATTGAAAATGCGAATTGAAAATACGCCCAATGGAAACACGTCAATTTCGCAAAAACTCCCTTTATCGAAAAAAGTTTACGCTCGCATGAGGTGGTTTTTCAGGCAATTCGAAAAAGAAATATTTCGCAAAACTCCAATGGAAACTGTTTTTGCGCATTTACAGGTCACCTGACGTAGATGACGCGGTGTGTTTGGACAGAATACGAGACAGAGTTCTTTATTAAATTCATATAAGACAAAATAATTACAAGAATAATGGATTCTAAACCTCAAATAAATGCCACAATCAAGACCTTGAAGCAAATATGAGGGAGAAACACCCAGAAACACCTCATATGTGCCGCTCACAAGTATAATAAGGGTCATTCCTTAATGCTTGGAAATACACATACATCTCCTTCGATTAATAATAATGGCTAGTGCAGTGGCTGGGATTAGTACATAAACCTACCAACGTCCGTTGCCATGGTTTTTGGAATGATTTAACTTATTGAGAGAGGAAAGAAAGGAAAAAGTTTTAGTCGCATAACATGGGCTAATGGAAACGCCGTCATTTCGCAATAGTTTTTTTTCCGACATTTAGAAGAGAATAAAAAAATGAAAAAATAAAAATTGTGTTTAGTCACACTACTGTGTACTTTTGCCCACTGAGTGTATACTTGCAACATTTACGAGATTAACAGTGCCATGCTAGCTAGACAAATTTTGATCCCTTGATAAAGTCTAGTTGTGAAGGAATACACACATTAGAAGCTCTGAAGGATACTTACCAAAACTGAGCATCGATTGTATTGTGAGCATTGATTTTCCTTGGGTGAATCTCTTTACCTACTGTAGCTGGCCATGTTAATCTGCCCTTTCTCTAAAATGTGGCCTAAAACGAAGCGAGAGTAGACTTCTACCCTTGACAAAAGTAGAAGGTGTCTCTTCAGGTTAGGGTTAGGGCATCCTTTCATTTCTGCGGAAGAGTTTGTAACTTCTTTAGCCAAGCAAAGCTGTGCAAGTTATCAAGGACAAGTCAGCAAAGTCTCACACAAGCTTCGGGTTCAACATCAGATCTGCTGTCTGAACTGCAGTGGGAGTAGAGCAACCTTTCCCACAAAGGCTTGTAAAAGGAACTGAATAACTCCTCCGTCTTCATCTTCTGTACAAGATCTTTAGTTGTTTCATTTTACATCAAGACATCTTGGTTTCCCTCGGGTTGGCCTCAACTATAAAGTGCTTGTTCCTCTAGCGACAAGAGGTGCGAGACTATCTTTGATGACAGAATCATAGTTCTCCCTTATTAAAAAGAAAGCAGAAATATTGCATCGGCGTCAATGACAAAAGTTTCTTCTTCATAGACATCATTTTAATCATGTAGCCTATACTTTTGCTTGCAGGATTGCAACATGCAAAATTCATCTGTACCTCAGAGTGTTGTTCATAAAATTAAGGACATTCCCCATGTCAACGTCAAGCATTGCACATGTCCACTGTCCATTTATTTCAACAAACGTGGACGGCAAGACTTTCGGCAAGACTTGATGAATTCACAGCTTTGTCAGCAGAGTCTTGCATTTCCAGCCTCTAAGGCCAAGCTGTGGAATCCACTTCAAATAAAATATACTGTATGTTCCCTCTAGTTCATCAAGCAAGTGTGTGTGGGGGGGGGGGGTTTGTGGGGTTTTTTCAGAACAGAAAAAAATATATGTTTGCAGCAAAAAAATTGCCATAAACAAGCTAATTGGTGGGATCTGTCGAGGTAAAAATACATCTACTTTAAGTGAGCGTGCTACTAACATTTCACTCACTCCGAGTTAATTGATCATTTAGTTAATTTTTCGCTAATTATTGTTCTTTTCTAGTAGTATGGAGTGTTTTAGCTATAAGCAGATTTAATCTACAGTATTTAAGCTTTGGAAACTGAAGGTGGACTTGAGTTACTTTTTGCCGTGTCCTTTGAAAAAAAAAAATGAATGGACTTGACTTGCAAGGTCACGATTTGTGGTCAATTGCTGCCACAGATGTGCTGGCTTCAAACTGTAATTGGTGAGAGACAACATGGCCTTGGTGCTTCCACTGTTCCCTTGACAGTAAATCTTACACTGAAGAAACTTGAAATACTGAGTTACTGCCTGGTATCCATTTTTAGGTGTTCATAAACCTGAAACAGTTTGGATCAGGACCATTGAGGGGTGATTCAATTTTTGTTATACCCAAATCCCAATGCATAATCTAATTCTCAGGTTGGGTCTAATACAGTTGAGAACAGTTCTCTTGCCATCTGGTTATTTTAGCTTGACCAATCCACAACTAAATCTGTGCCTGCAAAATTTTAAACTCCACAGATTTAAAAAAATAAATGGCATATTCGTCAAATTTTTATTAATTGACTATATTGTCTGTTTTCTGTTCTCACGGTATATAAATACACATTATTATCCCTGTACTAGCAAGACTGATGGAAGCTGCAAAATAATAAAATAAAATAAAATAAAATTACATAATGTGTATATGAGGGTTCTTGTGTGAATGTATATATAGAGCCCTCATATACACATCATGTAGCCAGGTACAATAAAGTCAAGATTTACAGTGCTGTGACATTTTTAATATGAGAGTTCAATCCCTCGTGGTCTCAGAGAAACAGAGGAATAATTCTTCACTGCTATGAACTGCACTCCTTTTCTCATATTTATTTAAAATGTTATTCAAAGCACTTTCCATTCATATTTTTATTATAAGTATTTAAGTGGATCTCTGAACAAGCGTTGCAACTTTACCAGACAAAAATGAAACTTACAAATGACAAACTCTGTTATAATTGCAAGCTAAAATCAACAATGAATAATTTGACTGCATAATATAGTACATAAAGTGTTAATCAGCTACTAAGTACACAAAACCCTTTTAGAAACTACCTGAGAAATGTGTTATTAGTGGTGCCTGTAAGCATCTATATTACTATTGCTCATATGTATTTAGTTTTGCCTCATGAATCATTCTACATCATATGTGTTATGCACATGAATGATACCTCAAATTGTGCTGAGGACTTTTCAAACACTTAGACTTGCATCTTATAAAAAATAAATAAATTAAAAAAAACAGGCGTGTGACGTACTCTCAGTTGTCTGTCATGGTAATTGACATTTACTTGCTTCGTTCACTTCGTGCAAGTCACTTTAAGTGTCTGCAGACACTTAAGATGTAAATGATGAAGTCACCATGGGACTAATATTATTAAGGTTGGGTGGTTCAAGTAGTTAAATCACATCTAAATGGCAAGTGAGCTGTTAGGCCACATTATAAGACAGAAGCCCATTGCCCTGCATGATTACCTCATTTCTTTTGGGTTGTTGACTCTACGTACTTTATTGATTTAAAATGTTTGGTTGTCACACACACTCATAACATGGACTTTGTTTCCACACACTTGAAGATTTTAAAGGGATAGTTCACTTTGAAATTAATTTTTGGTATGTTTTAGCTTACCTCAAGGGCATCCAAGTGTCTTTTTTTCCGCAGTAGTTTCAATTTTGATATGTTTAGGTCAAACCGTTCTTGTCTGTCAGTCATATAATGCAGGTCTGTGGTCACTGTCTCAAAGAGCATGCACAGAGTCCAAATTAAAACAATTCCCCGTCGTCCAAATTAAACAATTCCCCATCGTAAGTACACATTGATGGCCTAAGACACGAAACGAGCGGTTTGTGTGAGAAAACGAACAGTATTTATATCGTTTTTACCTCTTATACACAGCCATGTCCAAGTGATCTGAGAGCGCGGGCGGGTATAGATATATACACTAGATGTCGCCTTGTCTACGGCAGTTCATTGGAACGAATGTCTTTAAGGCGACATCTAGTGTATATATCTATGCACCAGTCTGCGTACACGTCAGATCAGATCACTCGGACATGGCTGTGTATAAGAGGTAAAAACGATATAAATACTGTTCGTTTTCTCACACAAACCGCTCGTTTCGTGTCTTAGGCCATCAATGTGTACTTACAATGGGGAATTGTTTAATTTGGACGACGGGGAATTGTTTTAATTTGGACTCTGTGCATGCTCTTTGAGATAATGACCATAGACCTGCATTATATGACTGACAGACAAGAACGGTTTGACCTAAAAATATCAAAATTGAAACTACTGCGGAAAAAAAGACACCTACATCTTGGATGCCCTTGAGGTAAGCTAAAACATACCAAAAATTAATTTCAAAGTGAACTATCCCTTTAAGCCCGGTTTTGAGCCCGATTTGCATCCCCAAGCAATCAGGGGGCGTGACCCGATTCGAGGCTTGTCGCAAACGACTTTTTGTCCAAAAACTCCTCAATTGTGTGGTGTCATTACGATTATTTTATTGTTCCCGATCGCGTCTCAAACAAAGCTCACGCAAGGAGAACCAGCTGACGACGTCCACCGTTCTCCATCTTTTATCTTTTCAAGTCACGTTTGAAAGCGCGAGTCTCCGTGACATCTCGTCTCGCTGTGAAAATGTTACTACAATCGACAGGTGTGTGGTCCGGTCTCGTCTATGTTCTGGTTGTGTTTTGTTTGCCTGCCTATGTGGATCACCTTCAGGGTGCACTTGATTCCGACATCTTCGTGCATTTGTATACTGCCAAGTTGTGACATTGGTTTGGTTGATTTAAAGTTTAAAATGTTATTAAAAGTTTAGCATAAGGTTTCTGATACAATTTTATTAACAACTAATCTCTAGGAACATGGATTTATAAGGTTTCAAGTTCTGGTAAAAATTTCCAGTTTACTTAATGTGAGTAGAATGTTATTTAAAGGGATGGTTCAGAGTAATTTCAACCTAGGGTCCTTTGCACCATGACCTCGAGCCAAACACCACCAAAAATTATAAAAAATTAATTGCTTTCTGCCAGGACTTTTATTGGCTTTTCCCCTTTTACGGTGCATCAATACTGCAGAAAAGGATACATATAAAAAAAATCTACATTTTTGACAACACTTTTGCATAAAGCAATCCGTATTGACTTTAAAACATGAAGAAGCAAGCTACTGTCTTGCAGTGTGTAAAGCTTTTAGAAACTTCTCATTTACAAAATCAATCCCACAATGCATCTGAATTTGTGCTTCTTGCAGCAAGACTGCTGAATCTTTTCACAGTTCCGCCAACATTTTTGCAACATCTATGGAGGAGGAATAGTTTAATTTTAATGATAAACACTGTAAAGACATTGTGAGGGCAATGTGTTAAGCTGTTAGCACTTCACTATATAGCTTACTGTAGCCAGTATATGAATCTAACAAGTTCTGGCTCCCAAGCCAGTAGTTAAAGTCTGTTTCCAGCCACAGAGAGCAGAGATGTTTCATTTTTATAACAGCTAGGATCAAAACTTTCAGAAACATAATGTTTTAAGATTTAATAAGAAGGCCTACTAGGGTTGTGGCAATATGAGAAGAGACGATTCACAAAATTGGGTTCACGAGAATGAGACGAGATGAGACAATATTTTAACACTTTTTTAAATGAAATATTCAATGCTGAAATATATGACTGGAAAAATATTATTAGACTTATATGACGCACTATCATATGACGCATATTATTCAATGGAAAGAATTATTCAACTGAAAGTCACAAAATGCAACATGAAATGTTTTAAAGGAACATGCTGACTTTTTGGGACTTTAGCTTATTCACCGTATCCCTCAGATAAGTTAGATAAGTTCATACATAACCTTTTCATCTCCGTGCGTGCCGTAACTCTGTCTGACGCACCCACCGCTAGCCTAGCTTAGCACAAAGACTGGAGGCAAATGGCTCCAGCTAGCATACTGCTCCCAATAAGTGACAAAATAACGCCAACATTTTCCTATTTACATGTAGTGATTTGTATAGTCACAGCGTGTACAAATAACAAGGTCACATGAGACACAGCCATCTTCTAACCGCATTACATACTGGGAACTATATTCTCAGAAGGCGAAGCACTGCTACTTGGGCGGAGTGATTTACTCCAACTCTGAGCAAACTCTCTGCTCCTCACCACGGGGCTTCTCAGGCGCTGCGAGCAAATCACTCCGCCCAAGTAGCAGTGCTTCGCCTTCTGAGAATATAGTTCCCAGTATGTATACGGTTAGAAGATGGCTGTGTCTCATGTGTGACCTTGTTATTTGTACACGCTGTGACTATGTACTTGTACACAACGTCAGACATTGTATGCGTTCCCAAATGAAAACCGAAACAAACCGCACATGCGAAGAATGAGTTCATGTGGAGCAGCATTTACTGTGAACGGAGCCACTCTGAGACGCTGGAAGACACATGTAACCTGCACGCATGTATCAAGTGCCTCGTTCGCTCTGAAACCTGCGGCGCATATATTTATTTCATTGAATCGCATGCAGCATTTAGAGATTAAATATTGTAAAAAAAAAAAAAAAAAAAAAACTCAGTGATGGATTGAGATTAGCTGTCATTGTAATTTTATCCATCTTTTGAAATGTTTATATTATCAAACTGAAAGTTTTTGGGTGAGACAAACCAGATAATGCCTCAAAATAAAAGAGAATTTGTTAAACTCATTAGTACTTACTGATGATTGTACGGTTTTCCCTCCAAAATGATTTCACTTCCTGGAGGACCTGTTCAAGTATTCTAAGATAGATATTTCGTGATTTCTCTATTTTATCTCCAAGTATTCTCTGAGATTAGATGAGTTTATTGTGAGGAATCAGTGTTTGACTGGTCCAGCTGTCTCCCTTGATAATGTATTTCATTCATTTCCTGAACATCTGTCAGGATTCAGAAATCGTACACAAACCAGAGAAAAAAAATTATATTACAAAAAGAAAGAAGACTATATATGAAAAAAGAGATCAATCAAATATGAGCAAATGGATTTTGTCGTGTGAACGTACCGGTTCCAAATGTAAATGTGTGAATGGCCTATTACGGTGCTTTTAAGAAATGCTGCCCAGAACTACATGGATGATGTTATTGAGTAGATTAAAACAGACTGACATACCTAATGTCAATTTAAATTAAACTCCAAATCAAAAATTCAAAGGGAGCCTATACGAAAACTTTGTAAACGTTTTTGGTTAATGGATTTTTATTTATTTTTTTGGACATAAAACATTTTTTTTTTTATAATAATAATTCTAATTGCTGAAACATTTCATTCTTGGATATGTCAATATTCCGTTTTAATTAAACAAGCTTAAAGAGAAAATTCAGATAATATTCAGTTCAATAAGCCACCACTAACATAAAAGCTTATTTGTACATAATTATGAGCATAAACAGATGACACATTATAATTAATTCAAGGCCAATCTTTTTTCCCGATGTTAATTGCGGAACCGCATGACGATAGGTGACTAATTAAATGTCGCTATGATAGAAAATGATGAACAAAAATATGTCAATTGAAATTCAACTGAAGCAATATAAAATGGGCTTTTAGAAGTTATTTTCATAAATTCACGGTCATGCATTTATGAAACAGTGATGCTTTCCACCACAGAGCACGTAATTGTGCGTGAATCTGTTTGTGAGCTGAATCTCTAATCAGGGAGTCGTTCTGCTGTCGTCTGAACGCTGATTTCTTTCTGTTGAGCTTTATGTAGATACTTTTCTTTTTTTTAATCAGTGAATGTCTTTTTTTTATTTATTTCTTATCTTTCTTCCTGAGCTGTTTATTTTGTCCAGGCTTTAGACGGCGATGTGTTATCCTTTCATATCTCCACCAACTACCCAATCACTCCCAAAGGTTGCCGTACATCTATCAAGAACAGACAGGCACACGCATCTCCACATCTTGATTACTCACATTTTATAATGCGGCGAGCGAGAAAACATGAAGCTGGCATCCCAGTAAACACGGCAGGCCTGGAAGGCGAGCAAGCCGAACGACATCGGGTGAAATATCAACCGACCTCCGTCGTAACAGATCCCACGGGAACCGTTGAGTGTGGAGGGAAGGTATATTATGATAATGGCCTGGATCTCATTCCAATTAACGACTCTTATCTGTGCCGAGGTTGAAACATGGTGGTATATTTATGCAAAACCATCTCCTGAAATCCCATTATCTGTGGCCTTTTTTTATCTGACAATATGATGGCGCAAGCTTTGATTAAATCTAAAAATGTATGTGTGCGAGTCCTCACATGCATGTTTCAGTTAACACTGGAGATGTAATATGAGGTGGGATCATTTTAAAAAATACAATAACGGTTAGTTTGGGTCTTAAGGGAAATTCAGTGAACCGTGTGTGTCTGACTCGGGAAGGGCCCAACCAGATCGGTCTGTTACCTCATGTTGAACCTCGTTCTGCTGAACAGACAAACCTTTGACGTGGCATTTCATCCCAGAAATGTGCTGACTGCTCACAAGAGCTCATTCAACTTCTGACCAAAGTGAAGCACCAAACTAATGGCCTTTTGATTCACTTGGCAGAGATCAGGCCGCCGTACAATAGGCTGCAGAGTTGGATTTCAACGGCAAAGGAAAGGAAATTTTAAAGGAAATTAATCATTTTTTAGCACCATCAAGATAAATAAAAAAAAAACACTAGTGTATTGCAAAACACTTTATATAATATCTTCATTATTAAGTATTTTTACATCATGATACTTTCATGGTATTTTTGTGCTGCCTTTAATTTATGATGATTTTATAAAAAAATGTGCAGGTCATGGGGAAAAATGCTTTGTATAAGATATAAAGCATCTCATTTTCTTTATGCATTTGTGTTCCTCTTTTTGGTTTTGTGGAGAATTGGTACCAGAACATGTTGAACAGCACAAAACTATTGTTGACCAATTGTTGCTATGTTCTACTCTTTGGCCTTAAGCTTAAAGGGATATTTCATCCAAAAATGAATTACGAAAGAGAACCAGCGGCGTTTAGCATCATTGATCTTAAATCTGCTGTGACGCACCGCATATCTGAATATACACAAATGCAAATTTGATAGCTGCAAGAAGCGGGAGATTTTCAGCAAATATTGGATCTCACTGTCTAATAATTGCGTGGATTATTCTCATTTATACTCACGGGAACTTCCAACGAAAAATCACTGAGTCCAAAATTTTCATATGCGTTTTTTCGCATTCGTCATTCAGTGGCTCTGAATTGTCAAAACACCTCTCAAAATGCTTTTTTTATGCCGGACAAAAGTTTCGGAGGCAGTGTGTAAACATGATTGACACAACGTGAGGTCATGTTTATTTTTAAACGTGCGAAAATTTCGGACGGAAATTGTGAAAGGACCTTAAATCACAACATATACAGATGGTGGACAACCAGAATGCCTATTACCGCCGCGCCAGCTGCCGCGGCGAAATCACCGCGGCAAAAATAAACCAGCCGCATTTCAAATTCGTTCCCAAAATGACCGCCAGGTGGCGCAAAGGGACATTGTGCAAAACAGCAGCAATTGCCGTATTTTAAAATGTAAGTGGGTTAAATATAAAACCCTAAGCCTAATAGGCATATTTTTCATATATATAAATAGGCCTATTAGGCTACAACAGAATAGAACCAAAGATAGAATCAATTTTAGAACTGAAAAAATAGAATCAAAAGTTAAAAATAGAGACGATATTAGGAGCAATGACGCTGAATATTTTTACTATTCTATTGAGGAATTAGATAAATGAAGAGCTCTCGTGAGCGATACAATTGCATAGTAATTTATAGTGATTTCAAAAGCAGTCCTTAAAAAAAAAATACATGGAGTAGTTAGGCATAATTTTTGAGAGATTACGCGGAACGCGTTTTAGTTAAGATCCTAGTTTCAATGCCCTTAATGTATATAGGCTAGGCTACTGCTTTAAAAAAATGTCACAACGCGTTTTGAGATTGTTTTGAATTAAACATTGAAGTTTAAAATGTAGTGTTTTGGCACACCAGGCCGAGTGGCGTTACGCATTGTTCAAAAATCAGGTTTTATTCTGGCATGTTGAATTGGCGTTAGAATTTTGTTTTAGATTTATTAGATTTAGATTTTAGATTTCGTTAGATTTATTTTTCTCATAACAGCTAAAATAACTTAATATATGCCTTGTCTTAATATGACCTACTTAATATAGGCAATAGGCATATAATAGCCTATATAATAAATTAGCAAAACTTGGCCACTAAATATTTAATTTTCAATTATTTTAATTATCACAATTAAAGTTTTCATTTTATTCAATTGAACAAGCGCAACAATCAGCATTTAATCAAATATTCTAAAAGATGTATTATTAATAATAATGTTATTTCAACATAATATTTCGTTTTTTCGACATAATATGTGTGCGTGCAACAAGCAAGATGTGTATTTGTAAATCCGGTGATGCGTGCAAATTTTTTATCAATAAACCAGTGTTTTCTGACAGTGTCGACTGCAAAGATGAAGTTGACGATCGCCATATTTGTAGTGAACGCACCTAGAGAGAAATGCACATAAAGACATAATCAGAGAGTAGCCTTTTTCATTTCGTTTTGAATTATTTCGTTTGAAGACGTTTCAAGCTTTGTGTATTTGATGTATTTATCATGTCTGTGTGAGGCATACGCTGAGTTTCGTTAAGTTAGGAGGATGAGATGCGCTCCAGCTGACGTGCAATGCAAGTGACCGCGCGGGCGCCTCCATGATTAGTGTCTGTTATATTTGCTTCTCTTACTTATAAAATCCAGCAATTGGTTGATGAAAAATTGATTAAAATTAAGATACAATTTATAGAAAACGAAATTCACTTTAAAGAAAGGTTTTCTACTAAACAAAACTTAATGAAGTGGTCAAAATCATGTCTGACCCACTCCATATCCATCTCTCGATATAATGCATCCTATCTTACTCGTGCTGTTCACTTTTCATATTCAACATAGATGGAAAAAAATAACATTATAATATTTTAACAAATATGATACTAAATGAGATTATTTAATGGCTACAACAGTATAGTAGGCCTATAGACTCTATTTGTACAAATTGCTGCACATTAATTTAATTAAATGAAACCTTGTAACGAATTCACACTGTAGGGTAGACTGTGTACAGTTGAGACACCTTAAATAACTTGCGTTCGCAGCAAGCACAAGTTGTGATTTTTGCTGTGCACTTGCATATTAGTGTCAGCTGGTAAGGAAATATAGAGACCAGACCTCTTGGAACTTTAATTGAATACATAGCGTTGGTAAAGCATACTGAAATTACATCCCTACAAATGTATTAGGCCCTACTGAAAATAAATGTATCGAATTTAAGCAAAGTAGCCTAAATGTTAAGACTGTAAGCCCTTTGCTTTTTTCGTAGCCTATAAAGGATTCTTATAGCCGACTTTGTGTTAATATAATTTGTAGAGATTTTTTTTTAACTCAAACATTAACACTGAAATAAATGAAACTAAATTATTGTACATTTTTTGGCACACCACGACGAGTGGCGCTATGCATTGTTCTAAAGCCAGGTTTTATTCTGGCATGTTGAATTAGTGTTCGACAAACGCGGCGGCGCGTTCTTTTGAATGAAGAGCGCTTCTCGCTCGTGTGAGCGAACACACACTGGAACGTTAGGCCATGTTGCAACGAGTGAATCGTGGCCGAGTGGTTGAACTTACGTTACGATCATTTAGATGACACGGTTTCGAATCCCGAACTAACTTGGACTACTGATATTTGTATTTTAGCCTATTAATGCATTTTATAGTCTATTGTTGATGCAGAGAGATTTGTCTAGTTCTAAAACATAGTTTTTTGCTTATAGCCTATTTACAAAATAAAATCACCATGCATTTCCATTTTACACTAAGGAACAAATATTATACAATGACTTTACTTCTGTAGCCTATAATGATTCCAATCGTAATTTCAAAAGCAGTTCTGTTAAAAAAAATGTATATATAGGCCTATATAATTATGTATATATAATTATAATTATGTATATATATAATTATATATATATATATATATATGACGTTTAAACGACAAACAATAAAATCAGAACCAGTATTCTGTTGCGTTCATGGTTCCAGTGGCAGTAATGCATCCACGGCTTTTCAAAATGTCACAAAGCGTTTTGAGATTGTTTTGAATGAAATATTGAAGTTTATAATGAAGTGTTTTGGCACACCACGACGAGTGGCAAACTCTTTGTTTTGTTTTGCAAACTCAGCTAGCCTGTGGGGGGTTTGGAGAAGGCAATAGTTGCTTTATCGTGGGGGTGCAGGACAGAGGTGTTAATGTTCCGTCTTTCATATGGAGAGTGTCGGAGCCAGCCTGGTGAGCAGGCAAAGGCAAAATTCTTTTAAGGATTAATCTCAAAATCTCCAAAAGTCCATATGTAGGCCCTATATCTTATTAAATTAGCCTATAAATATTGTAGTTTTATTGATTGTATTTAAAGGTTTTCCACACACAATTTCAATTTAGCCGATACAGAGCTCTTTAATTCGCGACCCACCTCGTTTTATTGTAAGGTGAATTCAGCAAGGCATGCTTCATCTTTGAAGCAACAAAGGCTATTTGTTACAGTTTTTTTCTTTCGTGATTTGTGTGGATGACACACAGCGGCATACACAGTATTATCAGCTGTATGGTGTTTTTTTACGCTGAAATGCTTAATTTCGAGAAAGACCCGCGCCGCGCGCAGTGAGGGAGACCAAACTTACTAAAAAAATATCCAGCGCGAGAGAGGCAAAAAAAAAACGCCTGTTCTTAATTTATGTTGCTTTGAACTTTTTTCGTTTTGTACCGTTTTAATTTTTTAATTTAGCTGCAATTTCTTTGACAATATAGAAATTTTAAATGTTGCAAGAATAAGATTCTGTGTTTCTTATTTTGCATCACAAAGGGAATAAACTCTATCGATGCAACCCTGTTTAAATAAATAAACTGTCCCGACACTTTATTCGTACCTTGAAATGTGCGATGGGTTTTCAAACTTAATTAATTTTCTTTTACATTTTCATTGTTTATTTTTTAATTGAAAGCAATACTGTATTGAAAGTATTTTTCTGATTTGTTCGATCTGTTTTGAAAAATGTCTTCCGTTGCTATGGCCGGGTATAACTGTCAGTCATCTCAATCTCGTGAATGATTCACACACACAACAAAAATAATTTAGCAGATTAAAGACGAGCTTCATCATCTTCATTTTCTGGTGCGATCGGCTGACGGTCTTCCTTCATCAGATGTGTCATCTTTGCAGCGGCTCAACTGGAATGTAGCAAATTTATGTTGTAATGTACAATTGATAATTAAACAAGATGATTGACTTTAATAAACAGATGCATATTTAAGCATCAAGAACGGAAAAACATAAACACTGTCGGCTACACTGAGATTCGATCTCAGATCGTTTGAAGCTCCGAGAGGCTATTGTTAATGCATTGACCACAGAGCTACCGCCTGAATAGCCTAGGTCTACTATTTTCTCTGTTTTAAAAGTTTGTTATATTCTTTTTTTTTTTTTTTTTTTTACATTGGCAATTTACTGTCTCGAAATTATGTGTCGAAAAAAAAAAAGTGTTTTTACAAGACCTTGTGCTGTTTATTATTATTATTATTATTATGTAGATGTTAATTCAGCCATTCTGTTGGATAAAAATTGTCCCTAATGTAAAATGGAAATGAATGGTAATTTTATTTTATAAATATAAAATATTTAATATAGGCTATAGGAGAAAAAAAACAATATAGTGTAGCAATATTTTAGAACTATCAAATCTCTCTGCATTAATAATAAAAAAGTAGCCCATGTTTGTTCGGGATTTGAACCCCTTGTCATCTGAATTATTGAAACGTAAGTTATAGCCTACCACTCGGCCACAAATTTGTTTTGTTTTATTTTGTTTGAAATGTATGTTTACATATTTTGCTTTCGTTAATGTTAACCAATTCTGTTGTAGCATAATAGGCCTATATTTTTTCCCTAAAAGTTTGTTTTATTCTCTGCTTTGTTTGTTTATATTTTTACATATTCAATCAGTCTCATTTTTGTTCAAATAATGAAAAAAGGTTTTTTTTTTTTTTACAAGATCTAGCGCCATGTTTTTTTTTTTTTTTTTTTTTTTTTTTTTTAAATAAACAGATAGGAAACTTACCTTTTAAAATGCCGCAGTTGCTGCTGTTTTGCCCTGTCACTTGCGCCACCCGGTATAGCCTAGTCATTTCGCGAACGACTTTGAAATTCGACTGGTTTATTTTTGCTGCGGCAGTAATAGGCATTGTGGTTGATTATTTATTAAAGAATTCAATTGATAATCATAACAACATGTAAGCCTATTTAATTCTGAATATAACAAAGAATGCTTAAACCGATGACATCGGTTAGTAACTGCGAGTCCTGAAAATGTTTGAATTTTACGGTAAATTATTTTAATTTATTTCACTGTTATGTTTCAGTTAATAAATCTACAAACACATTAAAATAACACGAAGTAAATGACAAGTAACCTATTGACATAGCCTTTCTAAATTATAGAAAAACTGGGCACACAATGTTAACGTGTGTCTACTTTGTTTAAATTTAATGAATTTGAATTCGTTTAACCACAATATTTATCTTGAATTTATCTGTGACCTCAGCTCAGATTACTGCCGCGGCAGATTACGTCATAAAGAGAATAAACTGACACTTTTCAAAGTCTGTGATTACAGCGCCACTCAGCGGTAAAAGGCAGCAAATACACATCCCAATTTTGCCGCCGCGGGAACGGCGGCGGTAAAAGTCTCATTCTGGTTGTCCACCATCTGTACGCACGTGTATAGTTTGTTCTTAACCTTGTTATATTGTTGATGAATTTGGAGTAGGCCTATTCTATATCAACGAATACGTTAGTAATTTGCATTAAAAAAACACCCAAACCCTCTCCATGTAGGGTTTTCTACACAACCTATGTATACAAATTCACCTTAACACGTTTATAGAATAAGGCCACCCAGAGTATATGAATTCTGCAAAAGTGTGGTTTTAGTTAAATTTTTTCGTAAATTTAGTTGCTACAAAAGTTATTGATTAACCCTTAAATGCATACCTTGGGTCTTTATCGACCGGGGACGTCACTCACTACCCTCCCCCTTATTATTATTTTTTAAGTTAGACATCAACCTCCTTAGTATTCCTCAATCGGTTCCTTATAAACAATATAACAAGGAAGAAAAGTTATAAAATAATATCTGTTTTCTAATAATTTTTTTTTAAAATATGTATATGGTCTCTAGTGACCCGAGGCATGTAATAGTGTCAAGTATGTTTGTTTGTTTTTTTCTGTGCAACAATCATTTAATCTCTATGGAAGCTTGTTTACGGAAGCCCTGAAACGCAAAAAAAAAAAAAAAAAAAAATCGGTAAAAAAAAAAAAATTCTAGTATTTCGAGATTAAAGTCGAAACATTTCGAGAATAAAGTCGAAATGTTTCGAGATTAAAGTCGAAATATTTCGAGATTAAAGTCGAAATGTTTCGAGATTAAAGTCGAAACGTTTCGAGATTAAAGTCGAAATGTTTCGAGATTAAAGTCGAAACGTTTCGAGATTAAAGTCGAAACGTTTCGAGATTAAAGTCGAAACGTTTCGAGATTAAAGTCGAAACGTTTCGAGAATAAAGTCGAAACGTACCAGAATACAGTCTTCTGTAGAAGTTGCGTGTGTGTGCATTCATAACGGCGCGCGTCCACTGGTGCATAGGACGTGCTTCCAATTCTGATTTTTTTGTGTGTGTTTCTCAAATATAATATATTATATAATATAACCACTGGTGGTGGTTGAGGAGAGATTCTCTGAAATGACTGTAAAGCGCTTTTAAGTGTAGGCCTACAGTAAACATATGAAAGCGCTATATAAATGCCTCATTCATGCATTCATTCAGCTGGATATCTTGATCCAGTCTGAAAAGTGTTTTCGCCTGTAGGCTAAAGTCTATTTCGGCGCAGTATAGGATTTTATAATGCCATGTTGGTATATTTTCCTTTTGTTGAAAGGCAAGATAAAAGTAAAGCTATTATTTTGTGTAGTTCCAGTTCACACACACACACACACACACACACACACGCACGCACGCACGCACGCACACGCATGAATGCCTGTGCGGCAATGTGAAATAACGGCAAGCACACACGCAACTTTACAGAAGACTGTATTCTGGTAATGTTTCGACTTTATTCTCGAAATGTTTCGACTTTATTCTCGAAATGTTTCGACTTTATTCTCGAAATGTTTCGACTTTATTCTCGAAATGTTTCGACTTTATTCTCGAAATGTTTCGACTTTATTCTCGAAATGTTTCGACTTTATTCTCGAAATGTTTCGACTTTATTCTCGAAATGTTTCGACTTTATTCTCGAAATGTTTCGACTTTATTCTCGAAATGTTTCGACTTTATTCTCGAAATGTTTCGACTTTATTCTCGAAATGTTTCGACTTTATTCTCGAAATGTTTCGACTTTATTCTCGAAATGTTTCGACTTTATTCTCGAAATGTTTCGACTTTATTCTCGAAATGTTTCGACTTTATTCTCGAAATGTTTCGACTTTATTCTCGAAATGTTTCGACTTTATTCTCGAAATGTTTCGACTTTATTCTCGAAATGTTTCGACTTTATTCTCGAAATGTTTCGACTTTATTCTCGAAATGTTTCGACTTTAATCTCGAAATGTTTCGACTTTAATCTCGAAATGTTTCGACTTTAATCTCGAAATGCTAGAATTTTTTTTTTTTACGGAATTTTTCTTTTTTTTTACATTGCGGTTCAGGGCTTCCGTACTTGTTTCCTCCTCAGAATAAAACATTTTAAAAGATAATTGCGACTTTTTATTTGCGACTCGCATTATTACAAGAATTGCGAGATATAAACATGCAATTCTGAGAAAAAAGTCAGAATTGTGAGGTTATTTCTTACAATTGCGAATTTATCTCTCTCAATTCTGACTTTATAACACGCAATTGCGACTTTATATCATGCAATTCTGAGATAAAAAGTCGCAATTACCTTTTTTATGTTTTATTCTGTGGCGGAAACAAGTTTCCATGAATCCCTGATTAATAACTGCAATTCTTCTTTATTCCTCAAGGTGGCAATGTCTGATACACAATGATGACGTGATGCTTCACTCATAATTACTGCAGACAGAAAACAAAATAATACACAAGTATCATCAGCAAATCTTGAAATGTCCCAGCGATTTACTGCAGACCACGTACTGTACGCAATCAAATATTAGTGTCACTTGATGGTGGATCTGGTGAAGAAGTCAGCGATCAAAATATTGATTTTGAAGAATATGTTTGACATGGAAAATATAAGCCAGATGCTGAATGTACTGGGAAATGAGCTCTGACGATGACGGTGATGATGGTAAAAAGCATCCGCTCAAATTGAACCCTTCCTAGCTCCAAAAGGTAAAGAAATCTGCTATATTCTATTCTTTTGTAATATCAGAAGAGTTTTATACATTGTGGTAGTTAGAGATCCATACATGTTAGATACAGATCCGGGTCGCTAAAGACCCGAATATGTAATAGTGATTGGCCAAACATGCATGCATTTAAGGGTTAGTGTAAAAAACCTTTGTATGCAGATTTCGCACACAAGTAAGTGAATAAGACACTTTAATGGTGCTTTTTTTTTTTTTTTTTCTTGATTCCCACTGGTCACTATATACTTTGGCAATCCACAGAAAAAAAAAAAAGAACAAAAAACGAATGAAAGGAATTAAATGACGATTTTCAGTTTAGGAAGAACTGGGTATAGAATTTGTGCAAGGATCCCCTTCGACCCGCTAAACATCTGTGACCCGCAGACTCCCTCGTCCACCATTTCCATAAATTCCCAGGTAATATGGACCAGATCCAATATCCACAGTCATCTTGACTCCTGCCAAGCCCAGCTGCACTCACCGTGATTGATTAGCACAAGTCCTTTGCTCTGCGTCGCCTCCAGGCCAGGCAGGTGGCTTGAGCTCCCATAGTCTCACACGTCTCTCTCTCTCTCTCTCTCTCACACACACACACACACACACACACACACACACTTGTTGACACTTTATTGCCACAGTGGTCAAAATCCTTCACAACTGTGCAAATATGCTGCTGGAGGTGTCTCTCTGTCCAGATATTTTCATGCATTGTTAGGTTATGATGAGGAGTTTTTCTACGCTACACAGCTCAGGAAGTGTCAGGGAAGTTATGGCGGTTTCATAAATATAGTTTGCTTCAGTAGAAATTCATATCAGAAATGAGGTTTCATGACTATCAGCAGTTTCAACAAAAACATTGTGGTGGTGCTATGGTACAGTGAATGTATCAGATAGTAATACCATGCAAGGGTGTAAAAATTCAGGAAATGCGTAAAATGAAATGCTTATTGCAGGGCTGTACATTTAACTGTAATTGTTAATTTAGTGAGAAATTGGAAATATGAACCATTAACTATGTAAATGCCATGCAGGGGTGTACAAACAATTTAAACAAAAACAAAATAAACATTTAAAAACAACAAAAACTGTTTACTTTTTTAATGTTTAATATAAAATATGAATTATTGTTATTATTAAATATAGATTTTTTTTATTAATAAACTTGTTAATCAAAAAATGTGTGAGATTAAAAAAAAATTCTTTAAAATATGAGGAAAAATGTACATGGTACGTCTAAAAACTTAATTTAACGTGTTTACTAACAATAACAATGAAAATAAAATGTGTTATGGCACTAATACAATTTGTACAGCAGGTAACGCATGGAATTAAATACTGTATAAGTTTGAAAGTACTTTCTTGGGGGAAAAAAGTACTTCAGTAATCAGTTCCATTTTTAGTGTATGAAAGTACGCACGGGCCTTTTGTAAAATCATTTATAAAATAATTGATGTATCTGGACTCTAAATAGAAGTTGAAATTGATTATGCCTTACAAATAGTTGTATTTATTTTTATTTATTTTTTTAAGACTTTTATTATTTATTATAATACAAATATTCTAATAATGTCTTGTTTCTACAAGTCCATCTCCACTGGACTGTTTTGAGGCAAGTCTTAAATTAAAATTCTCCAAATTGGAGCCAACATCTGACCTTAAAAGTTGTTCCCATACAATCCCTCAACACTCAGTGTGGAGTTAAAAGGTTGGAGTGAATGAATTATTTCTATCCTTCCAGAGAAATCTTCAGTGTTTACGGAGTCAAAAAGCCTTTTCCTTTCCTAGGCTGTGGTCATTACGCGGCTCTGCAGATGTTTCAAAACTATCTGTTGTATGTCTCCTCTAGCACATCCAAAACTCTGCAGATTGACTTTTATTTAACCTCTGGAAATTCTCTTACGTAATGTCCCAACTCTGGTCTCTACACTGGCTGCCTGTAACTGCTTCAATTTAGCTTTTACTGCTACCAGTGGCCTCATCCTGCACGGCTTCTAGTCCATCAAAACTGCACATCCAGGTCTACTGTAGCTGTACAAAACAGCTACTACTGCTTGCTGAAATCCAACATGCCTAAAAAGAAGCCTCTCTAGCCAAGACTCCATGCCTTCATTATAAAACAGCGATCATGAGATGAATACAATCGGGTCATTTTTTTTTACAGTCAAGCATCCATTGAAAAGATACAAATTATTAACTCTTTCTCCACCATTGACAAGTTTCTCTGGCAATCCATGTTTTCACTGTTATACGTTAGGGGGCGCTGTTACGCATCTTCTGAAAGAGTACACAATCTCTGGATACAAAAACAAGCAAAGCAGCATCAGTAACTGTGATAGGCTGCATCCAAAAATTGCACACTTCCCTACTAAATAGTAGGTGAAAAACAATATGTCACAAAAGTAATACGGATGTGCAACATGACGATTTTAGATCGTGAACGATTAAATTGTCTCCACAATCTGCCTTTGAAGAAAGATCGTAGTATCGTGCAACAGTGCACATTCTATCAGTTGCAGTTCTGGCAGCTCCGTCCCAACATACAATGTGTATCTGATATGAAAAAAAACACTTTGTCAAATTATAGGAGAAAGGATTATTATTGCCGCTTCCATAAACATCACTGTGTATTTCACAAAATATAAATGCACTGTTTTGCTAGTACTTCTTGTATGTGTATTTAAATGTCTGAAACAAAATAAACATTATGTAGTTGAAAACACTGAATAATTGTAATACATGACAAGCGCTGAGTGCGTCTGTCTCTGGCTCAGTGCCAGCCAAAGCGCAAAAGCACATTTTAATTTAGTAGTTGATCATGTGACGCATTTGTCAAAGGCATTTGTCAATTCGCACACTGTTCTGTCATAAGCTTTTCTGACTGTGTGCATGCACACTAAAAAACTGTTACAGAGCTCTAAACATCTATATCTTAAGTGAATGTGAATAGTTCGGATGTCAGAAAATTAGATCTGTGCTTGCATTCTGCTCTTGACTGAATAACTTCAGTAGCTATACTAAGAATCAGTGTATATCAGTCGCAACATCTAGCTACTGGGGTGCCTCAGGGCTCAGTGCTTGGACCATTGCTCTTCTCCGTTTACATGTCATCACTACAATCTGTCATTCAGAAAACGTGTTTTTTCCTATCACTGCTATGCTAATGACAAATAACTCTACCTCTCATTCCGTCCAGATGATCTGACTGTCAAACAAATAACATCAAACTCCTACCCTGGTAATCCAGAGTTCTCGCGAGAGCACTAGTTGAATTTGCTCAGCGAGTTACTCTGGTGTCGAGTAATGATGCTTATTAAATATGCCCCTCTATCTGAGCTGCACCAATCACATCGGGTTATCTGATATAGGCGGGCCAGAGGCGAGATGACGACAGCGCTGTGACGTCGAAGTCATTAGTAAACATCGCAAGATGGCTATGGATGAACACCAGTTGTTTGAAACGGCTTTGGCCGCTACAATGAATGATTTAGACTTTTTCTAAATTTCTTTTTTCATTCCTTTGCAAGAAGGGCGTTTTTGCTGTTTTGCTGACCAGATACGGTAAGAATGTAATCTACCAGTTAGCTCCGCTGGTAACTAAGCGATAAATTGTTGTGATTGGTCGTAGTGTTATCCAATTGCGTGCAGTGAGATTTTCAAATGCATGCTTGGTGCCGCCCCTCGAGCTGGCCGATTTTCATTAGTCGACGCCAGACCATTAATCTTTTAGATTTAGGTCTGGATTTCCAGGCTATCAAACTCCCAAAATGGTGGAGAAACACGGAAGGACATTAAAAAGGTCTAATAATATTTTCATTACATTTAAGAGTACAAACCTAAGCTCGGTCTACATCATTGTGAAAGCCATTCAAATTTATCAAAATTACCAGAATTTTTGACAATATTGTAATATTGTATTATTAATATTGTAACAAAATGCTTATATCAGTAGACTAAAAGTACGTTACATTTAATTTTGCTGACAAAATAGTCAATCCAATATGAGGGCGAAACAGCTCCCAACATTCTGTTCAGTTTCCCACACAGAATCCCTCACACAATTCCGCTGCGTTGACCAACAGAAAGCTTCTTGGTGTGAAAGTGACTTCTGTGTGAGCTGTGCTATTGCATCACTACACATTACCTTTTTGTGCCCACGTCAATTGTCATTTAAGAGAGTTTGCAATCAGGGCAACAGTAACCACAGAGAAACAGAAAATGCAACAAAGTTGGACAATTCAATTCAATGGGAGAACAGAAAGTGGGGATCACGTGTTCCTGTAGATACGGAATAGGCTACTGCAAACGCGCAGGAACGCTTACTAGTGAGCAATAATACAAAAACCTGACGACCCAGCAATTCAAATGCTGCCATTGTTGCTAGAATTAGGTCTTGAATGTCAGACATAGCATAACTTTTCAGCATTTCCAATGTAAAATGTAAAAGACCAGCACATCAACACCCACACAATGCTAAGATTTCCCACTCACATTCTGGCCACAGCTGCTTTAGCAAGAACAAACAAAGTGTCAATGTGTTCGTTTTAAAGCATTTTCAGATTCAAATAGCTTTTAGCACACACAGGGACTTTACATGCACTGTGCCAGTTTTGTATTTTGTATTTTTTCTTTATTTTATTTTTTTCTTAAATGCACTGATCCATGAATATTGTTTGAATGAAAAGAGCTACTGCTGTGAACAATTTAGCAGGCCTGCCAACAGTCACAAAATTGACCATGTCCAATATCTGATATTTAATTTCCTTCAATGACAAGCCAATACACATGGAAAATCTAATAGTCATATCAAAGACAAACACAGCTCCTTTACAAAACGAATAATTCTTGCATCAAGGCCAATTAACCTACAGGAAAGAAACATCACAAAACAAAAAAAGTTGTTTCTCCTGGACAACTACCAATTTAAATGGAAAGCAAACTGAGACTTTTGCTGTTATATATACACTCTGAAACAATAACTATTGAATTTTATATTTTACTTTTTATTGCTGAATGCATCCAAAATCGTGTGATTTTTTTAAGATCCAACATTGCATATCCTACAGTGTTTAAAAGACATGGCGAACACAACGTTTTCTCCAGGAAGATTACGATAAAAACATCTTCTTTGAACGCTTGTCTTCCATTTTAAGACCTGTGAAGTTGACATTAATGACCTCCTGCTGTCCTAGGACAATTCTACCAAGGCATCCTCATCCATGCTTGGTTACATTGAGATACGCGGTACAAAGTTCCTGTGATGCATAAAAGTAAAATCCTGATCCTGGATTCACCCTGAAGCAAGACCGAACCCAGCCCATGGTCTGCTGTTGAGGAGGTGGCCAGTGGAGTGTGTCTACTTCAGGCTTACATTCCTCTTGCAGTGTATTGTGGGTAATGAATCACACTTCCTAAGGCGCCAGTCCTACTCCCAGCGATGAGTAGGAATATAAATATTTGCCATCCACCAAAAAAAAGCCCTTAGAACCTGTGAATGTACAAAACTGGCAACCAATAAACCAAAAGGAAACTTGTAAAGAATCAATATCAAAGCTAATTGTGCGTCACATAAAATATTGTTTTACATTTAAACACATTTAGAGTTCAGCTGAATTCGGCTAAATGTATTCAGTCGTCATATTTACAGAAAATCTAGGCACGAGATATTATATACCAGTTTTACATTTTTACATATATTTTCCATTTTAATTATTTGATTTTAACATATTGGTAATTTTGTTTTGTTTTTACTAGTTTTTTAACTTTATATTTCACAGTTTCAATACATGTATGGCTTTACCTGTGGATTTATTAAAGGGATAGTTCACTTTGAAATTAATTTTTGGTATGTTTTAGCTTACCTCAAGGGCATCCAAGATGTAGGTGTCTCTTTTTCCGCAGTAGTTTCAATTTTGATATTTTTTAGGTCAAACCGTTCTTGTCTGTCAGTCATATAATGCAGGTCTATGGTCACTGTCTCAAAGAGCATGCACAGAGTCCAAATTAAAACAATTCCCCATCGTCCAAATTAAACAATTCCCCATCGTAAGTACACATTGATGGCCTAAGACACGAAACGAGCGGTTTGTGTGAGAAAACGAACAGTATTTATATCGTTTTTACCTCTTATACACAGCCATGTCCAAGTGATCTGATCTGATGTGTGCGCAGACTGGTGCATAGATATATACACTAGATGTCGCCTTGTCTACAGCAGTTCATTGGAACGACTGTCTTTAAGGCGACATCTAGTGTATATATCTATGCACCAGTCTGCGTACACGTCAGATCAGATCACTTGGACATGGCTGTGTATAAGAGGTAAAAACGATATAAATACTGTTCGTTTTCTCACACAAACCGCTCGTTTCGTGTCTTAGGCCATCAATGTGTACTTACGATGGGGAATTGTTTAATTTGGACGACGGGGAATTGTTTTAATTTGGACTCTGTGCATGCTCTTTGAGATAATGACCATAGACCTGCATTATATGACTGACAGACAAGAACGGTTTGACCTAAAAATATCAAAATTGAAACTACTGCGGAAAAAAAGACACCTACATCTTGGATGCCCTTGAGGTAAGCTAAAACATACCAAAAATTAATTTCAAAGTGAACTATCCCTTTAAAGACTGCCAAGTAACCTTGATCATCTTCATGTTTGTGTGTGTTTACACAACTAAACCATGACATTGTGTCTATATAGTTTATTAATTTTTGTTACTTTAATTCATCAAGTTAAACAATGAAAATAAGAAATGTATCTGAAATATAGCTTTACCTGAAATAAAGTACTTTTGATATATTATTTCAGTTAACATTTATTTGATTTCAAGTAACTGTTTGTTTTAGTAGTTTTCGTTTAGTTAGTACAATTAAACTAATTCAATCAAACTTTGTCCACAACATCTTTATTATTTTGAATTATGAATTCTGTGTTTTTGCAAACATTCAATTCTTCTTTGTTATGGGGGGCTGTGGTATCACTTTATATATAAATAAGAGCTCATGAATATTAAATAGTTTGCACTGATATTGCTAGGTAATCATCCTGAAACATTTAGTCACCTTATAAATAATCTAGTCAAAACTTGGCATCCTGTGCAGACGTGGTTGAGGTGTATTTCTACATAAATTTATATTTGTTTTCCTTAAACCGTTTGTTTCAAGAACAATACAAAATTCAAATGTAAAGTTTGCTTTCATATGTTATATGCATAGATTCAGCACTGTTCCTCTCTCGACAAGCGTGTTCTGTGTGACAAGCGTGAGTAAGCCTATTGATAGATGCCTGGAACAGATTTGGATCTGCTGACGCTTGGATCTTTTATTTCTTAGTGTAGGGCAAAAGGCTCCTTCACCCGTTTAAAACAATAGGTGCTAAAACTACAGCGAATTATAGCCTATATCAGAAATGGGCTTTTATTGTGAGCAAAGAAAGGTGAACTACAGTACATATTTTACTACAGCTGACAGGGATGTTAGCCAAAAGAGGAGGGGATTTTGTGTTGTGGTTTAATTCCTTTGAGTAGGGTCTAAATTCTGTTCCATTGTTGTCCAATTTAATTATATTGTCGCTTATTTAACTTTTGTGGCTTATTTTAGTTGTTTTAAGAGGTAATTCCGTCCTTAAAAAAAAAAAAAAAAAAAAAAAAAAAAAAAAGGTACACCAAAGATGTATAACCACCCACTATCTGCCGAACATAGTATTGCATGAAATGTTCCTTTAATTACAGTGTCTGAAGTCAGTCAAGTAGAAGCTTCAAAATCTTATGAGGAGCTCTAAATGACTGTTGTTGGCAAAGAACACTTTGATCTCATTTAAAAAGCCTCTTATTACAGAATTTGCTAAAAACATTCATTAGACATGCAAACCATACTTTGATGAGATGCTTTTGCTGTGAGGCCTCAGATCAATTCAGCAGCAGTGTGTTAAAAGCAGCAATGAAACCCAAGGTAGGTTTAATGTGATTACAGACAAGATCACCACAAACAAAAAAAGTACTCATGGAAGCCAGTCACATGTTGTGTTATGTACAAAAGTAGGGCAAGTAAGGTTTATCCCTTTTGTAACAGATTGCAAAACCATGTCTCTGTCTTTGCAAGCTAACTAGTACATGACAAGCAACAGGCCTTAAAATGTACATGTCTGGGCAGGAAGAAAAGCACTCATATCCTGTCACTAACAGTGCCGTAGCTTTCGTTATCTGTACGTAGTCATATGAGGACACGCTCACATTTTTCATCTGAGTTCATTGAGCCATATTTTTGTAATCAGAAGAGAAGAACGTACTCTGAAACTGCAATCATTATCGTGTTGCCTTTTGAAAGACATCAATTCATTTACAGCAGTCAATAATTGGAAAACCCCACACTTCACTGCCCTCATATAATTCACTTTCAGAGTATTTATATTTAACTTTAAATAAAACAGATAATCATCTGGAGAAAAAAAAAATCTGTTACTCCAACATGGTAGAAGGGATTTTAAGAAATTCTCCAAACTAAACTCTCCAGAAAGTACCATATTGTACGGTTCAACATGCTAACCTCTATGTGAGAAACCATCACTGAAAACAACTGACTTGGATAAAATTGTGAAATCACATACTGGGAATCTCCCACCCGTTTCAGATGGCACAATAATAGAGCACTGGAAAATACATGGCAAAGTTAAATATGCAAGCTTCAATCAATATGCAACTTCTAAGTGTTTGAGACCAACAAAAACATGTTTAAAAGGTACCTGGTTGATAAGTCCTTTGAGGATGAATTTGTTGCTGGATTTGACAGACATTTGTGTGAGGTCTGTGGAATCAAAGCTTTGGCAGTTTTGAGGCAATTAGTTGCACAGAAAAGGTGGCTTGAAGAAATAAGCAGTGCCAGGGGGCTAGAAACCCTAGAGAAAGCCATGTACCTGTTTCACATTTAAAAGCCTCTAAAATGGCATGTGAAACCTAAACAAACTTGAATGCTTTAAATGCCAGTCAGACAGTCTGTCTTCCTATTTTAATTAACTGTTTTTGGCCAGAATAAGGAGCTTGTCCCTCATCTAAATGCCTGTGGGATGTGGACTTTAAGTCCAGCAGCCTTTCTTCACATGCTTTTGTGGAGTCCAGGGTCATAGGGTGTCCCACTTGTCAATTTAGTTCTCCAGAGCACCCATTTTGCGGCCACGATGAGACCCTGATGCACTCATTTGCAGAGGATGCACTGGTCTGGGACTTCACAGTGAACTATTACCCAGCGGCCCTTGCAGTAAAGTATAAACTCAGAGGAGGACTGAAACGGCTGAGGATGCCATTTGGGACAGGGCCCATGTGGACAAGATTTTAGTCCAATAATGAAAAGTCTGGCCTTGGAAGAACATGCAAAAATCAGACACCCTCAAAACCCTGAGTGTCTAACTGTACCCCATCTGGCATGTCCAGGTTTAGAGATCTATTAGGGAAAACGATTGAGTCTCCCATGAATGTTGTAGGTGGAACTAAGCCACACAGCGAGAGAGAGAGAGATATCTCTGAATCAGCATTTGACACTTCCTCACCCTGTTCAAATGAGCTCTGGGAAGTACACACACGCTCATGGAAATACACACTGTTAGGCACAATTCATTATAGGAGCCATAATTCCATGCAACTGTAATGCATAGCTCCATAAAGTATTAAAATCTATTCCTGTGTGCATATTCCAGACAATTAGGGACATCTCAGCCTTTCATCTCAGCCTGACATAAGGAAACAGAGTGGTCCGCCATCCCTCTGTGTTTTCTTTTGTTCATTGGCCCTTCAAGTAAGGCAGCAATTAATCATTCCTGCCACCGGACAGATATGAAATTTACATAAGGTAATGGCAATTCATTGTCTCTTGAGTTTAAGGGGGAGTTCCAGAAACACTGTTCCAGAACCAGTTTGCCTTTAGGTTAGAGTTAGTCTCGTAAGAGACATTGCAGCTTCTTCTGGAAGGAGCCATCTGTCCAACATGTGAAACAACCAATCTTCAAGAGTTATTTTTTTTTTTTTTTTGGTATGATGCTTAGGGGCAGCTAAATCTGAAATGCTTTATCTTGTAGCTTACCTCAAATAATGAGAAGACAGAACTGACAGAGCAATGTCTCCTTTGTCTGACACACCCATTTCAGGTCTTGGTGTCTCTACTAATAAGCTGATGACTTGAATCAGGTGTGTTTGATTAAGGAGACATGCAAAATGTGGGGCGTGGAATGTGGTCAGCAACCACTGCCTTAGAGCAAGGGTAGCCACCCCTGCTCTTCGAAGACTACTTTCTTGCAGAGTTTAGCTCAAACCGTAATCAAACAGACCTGAACCACTTAATCAAGGTGATCAGAATTACTTGACAGTGACAGGCAGGTGTGTTGGAGCAGGGTTGGAACTGAAGTCTGCAGTAAGGTAGCTCTCAAGGAGCAGAGCTGGCAACCCCTGCCATAAGGTCATAGATAGCCTCAGGACATATGGCTAGAGACCTCCAAAGGAAACTGAACACAGGGGCCCCTCTAACATGATCAAGCCCCTAAGCACACCTAGCAGAAAGCAGACAAGGTGCACCTAAAGTCGAAGGAGCATTGTCTCTGCCGCTGGCAAATGACAAGCTCAAGGTGTCCCTTGCAGGTCCAGGAAGAAAGCAAGCTGGGAACCAATGGACTGACACCATGAAACAGTGATCACAACTGCATTCTACTTTGCTTTTTATGCACTTCCCTCACTAACTGACTTGGATGTGCATCATTGCTTACGTTGCACGAGTGCCCATTACTGGCGGAACCCATTCAATGGGTAGAATTGGAGTGTCTTAAGCCTTTGATCTCTTGGAATCTGCTATAGAGCTTATTTATTATTTTAACTTTTTTTCTTATAATTTAGCTAATAGGTATGCTTGGGCTGTTGGATAATTTTATTTATTTTTTTAACTACAAAAATAATGAATAATGAGTTGTATGGGGTGAGGAAATTAAGCACAATTTGCTGTGACATCTCAATCATGTTGCATTGTAGTATTCGGAGTATTTTGGAGGATATGTCCATATAAACTTCCCTTATCCACTTGACGAAGTGAAACACACTTCAAAATGGTGGTGGATGTTCCCCTTAGGGATGTTTGCAAGTGTCTAAAAGCGAAGTGGAACACTTCATTTTGCATTTCATTTCATGTCGCAGCCGATGAGCCTGGATGTCAGGACACCAAGCCACCATTTCCCTAAATGGTCTGCAGGCACTCAGGAAAGCCATTAGAAAGAATAGAAAGCACCTCAAGCCCTGGACCTCTGGGAACACATTGTCACTGTTTGTTCCTGCCTTCCTGAAACATAAGCACAGATTGTACAAAGCAACAAAACAAAAATACAGTTGAGCAAAACTCTTGAGTATCTTTCACAGATTTGATAAACCCAGTGATAGGTATTCCTCAGAAGTGCTTGCTGTAGAAACCTGATGCCTTGTAAACATTGTAAACATTGTTTCCTGGCATACTGAGAAAAACATCTACACTTTTACTCCTGGAAACAATGCAAAACCACCCAAACAGATTGGAGCTTGGGACTTTTGCATCATGGTCCATGGTCCATGTGAGATTCAGACTAGGTCAGAGTGATGGAGGGAAATCGGAACCTGATCCTTTTTCCCTGCCCTCGCTACACCTCCTATTCCCGAATCTATTAGCATCTCAGAGTAAGTGCTCTGGGTTCATCTAGTTTTATCTCTCTCCCAGTTACTTCACTGTGCTAAATTGGATATGAGAGGCAAAAACTGATCTGAAATCAGTTCTCATGTTGAGGTCTGGCCCATGTTTCAAAGTGGAGTGACAGTCGTTAAATTTCCTGATACAGGAAAGAATTTCCCCAGAAGGTTTTCCTCTCGTCAGATGAGTGGGTAACTATGGCAACAGATGCCATTCAGAAAGTATGCAGCTATCTTACCATGCACCATAGAGGAACTCTGAAAATAGGCCCAATGTTAAAAGGAAATCCATCTACTGCAATTCCTATGCAAGAAAGTGAATGAATGCACCACGATGCAGTAACTGACACGATACAAAACTTTTCACTAAATATTGAAACAATCATCCTTCGCACCGCAGGGGCTTTGAAGCAATGAGAGAAAATATCTGAGAGTGATCGAAGCGTAAGTGGTACCTCGGTTAATAATTTAAGTCAGGCTGTTTGATTTGTGTGTGTGTGTGTGTGTGTGTGTGTGTGTGTGTGTGTGTGTGTGTGTGTGTGTGTGTGTGTGTGTGTGTGTGTGTGTGTGCTGTGAGAAGCCAATTCATGTGCCATCAATAAGAACGGTTGTCAAAAACAGACACGTTCATGAAAAGCCTGTATCAGCACCTGTAATAAATTTTTGAGTTCAAATCAAAGACATCAGCAAGAAAATAACCTTGTAATTGAACAATCTGAGTTTCTAATGAGAAAGCATGGATCTTTTGGAAGAAAAATCTTCATAAGCAACCCCAAAAAACCTCTTGCCTTGTAATTCTCCAGAATACGCCAAATGGTTTAGTGGATTTCCATACCTGCCATCCATCCATCCATCTATCTATCCATCTATCTAGAATTGCGTATATTATGTTCATCTCAAAATGTTAACAAAGCAACATAAGATGTTTTAATGCTTTGACTGGAAGCAGAGTACGTTTACTAAATATTGAAAGATGGTGGGGTGAATGATAGGCCCATTAACAGCAGTGGCTTTCAGTGTTTCACCTCACCGGTAATTAAAGTGACACCTTCTTAATGAATACGATGATTTTCACACTTGAGCATGTGCTTAATCCCTTGGGCTATTGTGTGTCAATTAGGTTTTAAAAAACTGCTGTGGAAATGCAAGATTTGCACCACCGCAGGTTTAATTTGGAAGGTAGTTTAGGGTTTGACTGCATTTGAAAACTGTCATAACTTTCTGATCCTCATGTTGGTCCAAACCCATATGACTTGCTTTCTTGTGTGGAACACAAAAGGCGATATTATGCAGCATGTCCAAGCGTCTTCTTTCCATTTAGTAAGTTGAAATGAGGCTGAAAGAAAGAAAGAAAGAAAGAAAGAAAGAAAGAAAGAAAGAAAGAAAGAAAGAAAGAAAGAAAACTTGTCTTGTATGGTCACTTTCTGTCAAATAAAAGTAATCATATATGTGGTAAAAATGTGATCAGTTAAATTTTTTGATTTATTTAACTTTGAGGCAAAAACGGTCTTCCATATTAAATTAATCTATGAGGCAGAAACATAAAATACATTTACAAAAACTAATGAAATTGCTTGAATAATTGACAAATAATATCCTATACATTTAAAACAATTAAAAAAATATACATATGCAAAATGACTTAGAGGAAAAAAAGTTTTCACATTCAGACAACAGTATTGTCAAAACGATCCCAGTTCATATTGATCCGTGAAAACAATTAAAAATGCTGTATTCATGCCAGGCCAGTAGATGGCGATGTCTTTTTGTAAAAAAACACTACGCGCCTATTCATGGGTTTCATCCGGTCCCTTTCCACAGGTGTATAAAATCAAGCACCTAGATTATGAATGCAGACTGCATTGTGCTTGATTAATACACCTGTGGAAAGGGACCGGATGAAATCCATGAATAGACTGAACACGTAATACGCATGCACATGACGTCACCGTTTTCACAAATTCACGTTTTTGTAGTTTATACAGAGACTAAAACGGTATCGTTTTCAAAAACGTGCACTTTGAAACCTGCATTTCCAGGTCCCCAAAACGGCGTTGTCGAGTACATGAACTGCCAAAACGTATAAAAAGTTTTCCAGTTTTACTTGTGTAAACGGCCCCTAAAAGGAAAGAGGTGTAGTTAATGCAGAAATAAGTTCAATGACTAAAAAGGGCAGTCACACATATAAACGAGAGGTGCGTTAGGCACAAGCTAAATATATAAATTGGGAAATATAACAAAACTATACCTGTTATACAGAGATTTTTACTCTTGACTTTATTTGACATAACTATAACAGTTAAGTTAAAGACAAAAGACTCATGCTTATTGGTTATTCTGTGGAATCTCAATCTGCAAAAAAAAAAAAAGATCTCCTTCCTTTATCATCAGCAATAATTCTCTGTGACCTTGTGCCTTCATTTGTCCGTCTATGACCAAAAAACTATTTATATGAAAATGGGTGTTCAAAACAGAGACCGAAAGAGAACGTCAGAATAATAAGAGGCATAGTAAAATTTGTGACTGCATCCAAAGCTCAACGTGTGACAGGTTTATAGGAGGTTTGGGCCCTTTGCAGCTGCCTATAAATTCTCCCTTCACACCACCAAGAGCGGGAAGCTAAATAAAAGATGAGGGTGCAAGCATGTGACGTATCAATATGCCATTACATATACCTCTCAATGCACTGACCAAAGAATTGCGCCGGACATGACTAGAATTGATGAAACCCTGGAGTCAAAGAAGGATAGAGAAGACTGCCATATAAAGAACTTGCTTGCATGGTTTAATAAAAGACAGTGTGACGTGCAAAGAAAAGGTATAAAAAGCCTGTAAGTGGGATGAATTTCTGAAACAAAATTTCATTTCATTCTGTGAAAGTTCACACAGGGTCACCTTGACGACAGCCCTGGCTTTACTGAACTGGAATTTTACAAATTCATTCTGTTGGAAACGTAAAAGCCCACCAAATCGTAAGCGCCTTTGAATTATAATCAAGCCAGGTGCCTACGGAAGGGATTTCGTGATGGTCGTCTCAGGCTCAGAGAATGAGTCACGAGTCTTGTGTAGGAGGGGAAGGACTTTGAGTCAGACTTGAAGACCCTGCTCAGCTCCAGACTGAAGCATGAGAGGTTAGATTTGCACTGAAGTCGTGATGCCCCCTGCAGAGCAGTACCTGAAGGAGCGCGTGACAAGATAAGCTAAAAGTCTGAAAGACAGGATAAGAAACGTCAATATTTTGAGGGTACTTTCCCATGTCTGTTTAAGAGGCTTTCTACAAAGAACTTGAGATTGAGTTCTCACGTTGCTGAGGTCATTTTAATGCATTTCTTAGGGAACCATTTCATCTCGAAAAATGTAATTAACCATTTTGAAAAACCACTAAAGCTAAGTGAGCTAGCAATGCTAACAAGCACTCAGAACACATTAGCAACTAGATATTTATACACGGGCGGCGTCCGAAAGCTTCGCAGGCTGACTTGTTGCCTTACTGCCCTGTCAGGCACCGTTTGTGCATGAAGGTACCTCACGAACGACTTCCGAGGCAACGCAGCGGTTTAATCGTTTAATCATTTAGCAAAAATCGTACGAGTGAGGTCGTATGTTGCAATGTTGGTAAGTTACATAAAAAAGCAAAATTTTTAGCAAAAAGCTGAGAAAAATCACGGTTTTGTCAAAGACTATATTCAGATCAGATTCAGAACGACGATCATGCTTCAGTGTGATAACTCGCCCTGGGTCGACATTTCATTCAGTGACATTAGGCAGTTTTGATTAATAAGCTGTTTAATGCTGATGATCGTGTTATTTTATGCATCTGCTCACATATGATATGATACTATGATAGTGTAACCCCTCCACCCGGGTGCTACTCGCCCCGCTCTGTGCGGCCCTCGAACCCGGGTCTCCAGCGTGAGAGTCAAGCGCTCTAACAAGGAGGCTAAAGATGCTAAAGATGTCTGTCGCTATAGCGCCTATTGAGATCAGAGGAGTGAGGTTTACTCGCACAGCAACTACTAGCTGGCCTCCGTTACATTAGCAACCAAATAGCACCAAGCTAAAAAGTATACAGAACGCCTTAGCAAGCACATAACACCCTGGCAACTACCGACCAAACCCTAGCAACACAGCTGCATTTTGTATGGCAAAAATCTACAAAAAAAAATAAAAATTACAAAATAGCACAATCATATGATATGAGCATTTTGACATGTGGGGTTAGTTTAATTGCATTATACAAGACGTCAAGATCCTTGCTTCTATAAATAAATGCTGTAACATTTACACTACACTGAATTCTACAGTTCAACAATCACAGCATTTGTCACGTAGCCATTATCTGAAAAGTGCTGGTGTGACCGGTCTGTAAATAAGAGGATCTCTGGATTAGAGACAACATTCCCCTTTTCCGCCCACATTTACGGGTGACTATGGCAACAGTTAGCAGTCAGCACGTTCACACTCACAAACACTTCAGCTGACTTTACATACAGCAACATGCTGGCCTGAGTAACTGATCAACGTTGCTGAAAACATCCCAACTGATGATCTATTATTCATTTCCTGTCTGTTCCACTGTACCATTCCATGTTACCCACTAATATCACCCCTGCAGTATTGCCCAAATGTCCTCAGATACTTCCCTTGAATGATGTATTATTGATAAAAAGCACAGTTGTGACTTTAAAATCTGATCAGATGAGTCACAAATACTAATGTAACATTGTAAACCAATGCAGTTATGCAAAATAAACACATGCAGAATTATTATTTATTAGTGGTGTTTGCTAAAGCTATCTTCACTAGCACAATTGTTCATACATAAAGATATGAAAGAAATACTGGTCGTTTGAAAATTACTGTACTTTTAACAGAGTAATATTTTATTAGGGTATCAGAACTTTTACTCAAGTAGGCCTACGACTACCACTGGTTATGAATTTGAACAAACTCCTGACCCTGAGTATTACATTTCCAAATGTGACTCGTGCTGCATTTGTGATCAGATTTTCAAAAACTTTTCTGCCAGTTACGCATGTTAAAGGCATCCAGTAGTAGAAATGCCTATTAGCAACCAACAGTACGACAACCTAGCGCTTAAATCAGTGTGATTGTGAAGTTACCAATTTGGAGCGCTCTAAATACTGTAGGTAACTTCACACACCACACAAATAGTAATCTGCATGGGAGACTCCACTTAGTTTGGCATTAGCATGTTGCTAAGCTAACAAGCATATAATACATAACACACACACATATTGGGTCAAATGACCCAAATTAGAATCTTTTCAGTTTTTGATGAATTAGGAGTAGGGTTGGGTACCGAAACCGGGCACCGATATGGAACCGGTACCCAAGTAACCGGTATGGAACCGGACCGAATCAAAACGCAGATTTTGGTGCCTCATTTCAGTGCCACTTAAATGCCTCAGCTGTCGGTTGAAATATTTGCCCTCTGGTTCTCAGAAACGGACGTAAGAAGCTTCATCACCGCATGTGATCGCTAGTTAACCCTTTGACGCGCTCAGCGCTGTCATATTATATCACAACCATTCAGTGTTTTCAACCACATAAGGTTTATTTTAGGTTTCAGACATTTAAATACACATAAGTACTAGCAAAACAACATTTATAGTTTGTAAAATACACACTGATGTCTATGGAAGCAGCAATAACAATCCTTTCAATTATAAACTGATGACGTGTTTAGGTACGCATTGTGTAGGTAACTATACAATTTACTCTATTCATCTCACACTTCACCAGCCACTTGCTTTAATGTATTTCGGGAGAAGTGGATGAATTGACATGTTGTAGGCCTAAATCTCACAGATACAATTCTCCGAACTGCCGTGCGTACTAACATGGCGCCCACTGTGCGTTAGATCAACTAACATGAATCATGATCATTATAAAGGTTTCTTAAATGACAAAACACATTCACTTACATTTAAGAATAAAGGACTGACTGACATGTAACGCAACCAATCACTGTCCGTTTAGGTTCCGCATCATGTTTAGTGTGAAAATGTAAAGTCGATGTTCATACAATAACAGACCGGCGTACATCTAATAAATTATTCATTCAAGAACGTTGTGCTAGTTTACAGCAACAATAGAGTCGCGAACCTCACAAACTTTTGAAAATACAGCATTCAGCCGATCCTGATGAGCACTCGTTGTCACAGTTGTAAATGACGGCGAGGGGTTTCGCGTCACGGCATTTAAGGTGATGCGTTCTAAAATAAAATAACGCTCACCTTGTGCAGGACATGCGATAAGTCAGGAGAGGTGTCGTATTTGGCCAGAGAAGGCAAAAAATTCGAAAAGAATTGCTGAAATTTAAAGCTGGTTTGTAGCATACCAAGAATACAGACTACTTTGCTGTTATTAGTACTTTCGTGTTATTTAGTGTAAAATTATTGTATTTGGGTTAGGTTTTATTGTGTATTTGTTATGTAAATTTGTTGTGTTTTGTATTTAAACTACTTCTAATTATACATTTACTCTAAAATGAATATATTCAGTTTTAAGATAAAAAAAAAATATATGTATATGTATATATATATATATATATATATATATATATATATATATATATATATAAACGTTCTTTAATGTCATTCAACATCGTTTTGAGGCTTTCTTTTTTTTAAAGTATCGGTTCAGGCACCGGTACAGTTTTAAAAGTATCGATTTGGCACCGAAAAACCCAAATGATACCCAACCCTAATTAGGAGGCTTGTCCGCCATCTTGGATTTTGTTTCCACTCAGATTGTCACGAAAACAAGGTATCTTGAGGCTAAACAAGATATATTAGAAGATGCCTACCTTTTAGAACAGCCTTTGCGTCAATGCTTCTGTAGACATCTAGGTTTTGGAAAGGAGCTGTAAAAAAAACATAGCCACATATGTTGATACAGTATCTGACGCACAACAGCATATGCTCTAGTGAGACTTTATTAGTTTGTGAGGGGGTTGTATACAATTACTGCAGAAAAGAAACTTATGCATAGAAACTTCTTCGAGATAAGTGCATTTATACTGTTTATATAAGGTATTGAAGAGGAAATCAATTGTTTTGCTTTCCAAAAAAAATAAAACCTTTCAACCTTCTTCCTTGATAGCTCCAACTCTTTGTTCTAAGTCAGCAGTGGCGTAGAAAAGGCTCTTTTTCTTCAGAGAGATCTGTATATCAAAAGACAGCAAAGACAGCCATGAGGGAAAAAAGGATACAGCGTAAACATCCCAGCCATGAGCAAACAGACAAAATGGAAGCAATGATAACCACAAAGCAAACGTAAAAAGGAAATTAAAATGGGATTTACTGCGGCAAGTTGCTACATGTTGCAGTCTCCACTTTTGTCACTTCTCAAATTTATACATTTCATTCTACGTTTGTTCGTCCTTTCTCAATTACTTCTTGTTTGCTCAGCAAAGCTTGAATTTAAAATGAACTGAATAAATTGGGGTGGTGGTAATAAGATGGTGTGGGATGTGTTTGTGTGAGGAACAGCTTGAAAAAGAAATTACTAAAAGGTTTCCATTTCCTTTCAATTTGCATATCTAGTCTCATCTTTGCAGGTTTCCACCACTTTTCTTGAAATTCTGAGGAAAACAACATGGATAGGCATGAAACTTCAAGATTCAGTACTTAAGAGGCAAAATGAACCGCCCGTTTATAAGAACGGACATAATCTGTTCTAAAAGACGAGAGATGGTTGCAGACAGTCCTAAAAGGAGAAAGCAATTTGAGCTTGTCATGCTAATGGTGTAGTGTATTCACAATTAGTGAGATATACATTCAGAAGGACTTCTTGGTACTCAAACCTACAACCATGACATAAATTAGAGGGTAAACACGCAATCTGTCCATTACCACCTACATTCTACAAAGCAACTGAAGTGAAGCGTTTTAAAAGGTAAGATGAACACCGTTCCACTTGACAGCGGTCGTCAAAAACTTCTTAAATGGGCATGTTGACTTGGACGCAACACTTCAAGGTTACAAAATTACTGTTTTCAGGGCGTTTGAAACCTGTGGTGCAATACAACCCTGGAAGCACCATTGTGGATGTTTCTCTCAGAAAAGACACAACATACAATCACATAAATCAATAATCGTCCAATAGGAAAACCAAAGCCCTCAAGACTTTTTGATGTCACTGAACATCGCCACTGAAAAGAAAAAAATGTTTTACCTGATACTTTGATTAATAAGGGGCTGTCACACTAGCGAAATTTTGGCGAGCGTTCAAACAAAGATGATTTCTGTTGGTCAGCATGGCGAATGCAGATTCCATGGGCAGGAGAGTGAAGATGAATAAGATTAGGACATGTTGCAGGCTGGACTCGAACCTGAAAAGCCCATATGTGCACCAAAGCTCAACGTGCCAGACCCTTGTGGATTAACCACTGCACCACTGCAGGAGAAGCCGAAAACTCATTTAATGTATGAATTTCATTCTGTAAGATAACACAGTATCTTTTAATAGATGTTCCCCAAACTTTTGACAACTATAAACCGTACGTTGAGCAATATAACTATTCTTTTTTTTCATTTTAAATCTAGCAAAACTGTGAAAAGTTTTGCTTGAAAATAGTTGTGCTATATTTCTTTAAAATATATGATGCATGGTTTGATATTTTGTTATATTATGTGAAGACATTCATGCATTTTTAAGTGCGGCTTACGTGTCCAAATACTTTATGGGGCCACTGTATATCTTCAGGCTTGCTTGTATCTAATCTGCGGTTCGAGCTTGCTGAAACATCAATTGACTTATGAGTCTGATCAAACTCCAGATGGATCTATTTGAAATTCATACACAATCTAAAAATACTTCTCCCTGCGTCATTCTGAACTCTCTGTGGTCTGGCATCAGAAGACAGATGCAGATGTAAAGTTTCCCCTCTGAAGACTCGTAGAAGAGCTGCCCTGCTTATGTAAAAATGGATCTGTTTTTGTCGGCATCCCCGTAACCTTTTCTCACTCGCTGTCTTGTTGCACCATTCATCTCTACAGTAATTTCCATGTCATTGCAAGTTTTGTGTGATGAGCATCAGTCTGACGTTATGGTGTACAACAGATGAGTGTAACACCCACAGAGTCGAGCCTCTGACAGCATTGCAACTAAATGTGAGTATCATAGGGTTCACTTTATTTTGATGGTTTGATGCGTTTTCGTACGGTCTGCTTACGCCCCACTGACATCCCAAAACTCCAATAGACTGCTCCTTCCTAATGCTTTCAAGCTACATCCACAAAACTCAGCACAGACCTTTAGACTGTTCTGATATTTAATCATATAAGGCTGATGATCATGTATCACATAGTCATTTATGGAATGTTCAGAGTCTAACTCCTTACACTGGAAAAAGTGGTAACCTACAATTGTTACAATTGTCCCAACAAAAAGGGAAAACAAATAAAATTATGTCATCATTTACTGTCGTTCCAAACCCATAAGACTTAATCACAGAGAAGCTCTGGTAATTATTACTTAACCCCACCTCTCCATGTTAAACTAGTCCCGTCCGAATAGAGCTTTTGGAACACAAATGACGATCTTTTTGATGTATTCTGAGAGCTAACCCACTTTGATGCTTCAAAAAGTTCATAAAGAGATCGCAAAACGAATCCATATGAATTGAGCTTGATCACTTTATATGATGAACAGATTTAATTTAGGCTTTTATTCACATTTAAACATTGATCAGCTGACATAAACAGACACTCAACAGAACCTGCTTGACGTGCGAGAAATAGCCTCTTTCTGAAGCTCAAACGTGCTGCGTAACACGAGAATGAACCTCATTGGTTCTTGTTGAAACTCAAACATGCTGCGTAACATGAGAATGAACCTCATTGGTTCTTGCTGAAACTCAAACATGCTGCGTAACACGAGAATGAACCTCATTGGTTCTTGTTGAAACTCAAACATGCTGCGTAACACGAGAATGAACCTCATTGGTTCTTGCTGAAACTCAAACGTGCTGCGTAACACGAGAATGAACCTCATTGGTTCTTGCTGAAACTCAAACGTGCTGCGTAACACGAGAATGAACCTCATTGGTTCTTGCTGAAGCTCAAACGTGCTGCATAACACGAGAATGAACCTCATTGGTTCTTGCTGAAACTCAAACGTGCTGCGTAACACGAGAATGAACCTCATTGGTTCTTGCTGAAACTCAAACGTGCTGCGTAACACGTGAATTAACCTCATTGGTTCTTGCTGAAGCTCAAACGTGCTGCGTAACACGAGAATGAACCTCATTGGTTCTTGCTGAAGCTCAAACATGCTGCGTAACACGAGAATGAACCTCATTGGTTCTTGCTGAAACTCAAACGTGCTGCGTAACATGAGAATGAACCTCATTGGTTCTTGCTGAGGCTCAAACGTGCTGCGTAACACGAGAATGAACCTCATTGGTTCTTGCTGAAGCTCAAACGTGCTGTGTAACACGAGAATGAACGTCATTGGTTCTTGCTGAAGCTCAAACGTGCTGCGTAACACGTGAATTAACCTCATTGGTTCTTGCTGAAACTCAAACGTGCTGCGTAACATGAGAATGAACCTCATTGGTTCTTGCTGAAACTCAAACGCGCTGCGTAACACTAGAATGATTCTCATTGGTTCTTGCTGAAGCTCAAACGTGCTGCGTAACACGAGAATGAACCTCATTGGTTCTTGCTGAAGCTCAAACGTGCTGCGTAACACGAGAATGAACGTCATTGGTTCTTGCTGAAGCTCAAACGTGCTGCGTAACACGTGAATTAACCTCATTGGTTCTTGCTGAAACTCAAACGTGCTGCGTAACATGAGAATGAACCTCATTGGTTCTTGCTGAAACTCAAACGCGCTGCGTAACACTAGAATGATTCTCATTGGTTCTTGCTGAGGCTCAAACGTGCTGCGTAACACGAGAATGAACCTCATTGGTTCTTGCTGAAGCTCAAACGTGCTGCGTAACACGAGAATGAACGTCATTGGTTCTTGCTGAAGCTCAAACGTGCTGCGTAACACGTGAATTAACCTCATTGGTTCTTGCTGAAACTCAAACGTGCTGCGTAACATGAGAATGAACCTCATTGGTTCTTGCTGAAACTCAAACGCGCTGCATAACACTAGAATGATTCTCATTGGTTCTTGCTGAAGCTCAAACGCGCTGCGTAACACTAGAATGAACCTCATTGGTTCTTGCACATCAGGCAAACATGCTTGAGTTTTTATTTACCACGACTGATGTCTGAGTTGATGAATGTTTATGTGTGAATAATAGCCTAAATTCAATCTGTTTATCATATAAAGCGATACAAATTTTAAATAAACCACTCAATTCATATGTATTAGTTTTACAATCACTTTATGAACATTTTGAAGCGTCAAAGTGATAGTTGCATAGCTGTCAAAAAGAATATTAAAATAGAAAACCATTATTTTAAATTGTAATATATATATTTTTTTTATCAAATAAAATGCAGGCTTGATGCGCATAAGGGACTTCTTTAAAAAAAATAGTAATGTGAGTGCACATTTTTTGAGTAGTACTGTACTATTCTACTATTGCTGCAAAATTATCAAAACTGTTAAAATAATAAAGTCACCATTTCACGTGTTGTTGTCAGCCTACACTTCACATACTAGGCCTGTAGGGCTTCATTTAACAAACTATGATAGTTTCATCAAATGGTGAATTGAATACTATACTTACCATTAATGCGACTTTTGGTGCTGGTTTTGTGCAGTGCTTTGTTGTCAATTAACATCCATTAGTTCAATGACGCAGATTCAGATCGCTTCATAAATGTAAATTCGTCTGTCCGTTAATTTTCAAACGATTTATTTATAAATGACCGGAAAATTACATAGACAGTATATAAAGTGGACACAGCGACCCCATTGGATTCAACGGAGACAAGTGAAGTCAATTAGAAGCACTAACTTCCTGATGGTCGAGCGTACTGCGCAGACTCACACTGAGCTTGACGACGTAGATGTGACGTGAGCAACCCGTCTGTCTTCTAGTAGCTGTGCCAAGCGAAATCTGAATCATTCCCTTCCGAAACTTGCAGAGGCGGAGAGCGTGAGTAGGAGGTGTCCATGAGCTAGGAGCAGGAGCAACTTTTGCTAAGTATTCTGATTAATTACTTTGTCATTTTGCCTCCACGTCCCCCCGATTGCCCGCGAGCTTCTCCTCCAACCCGTTCTCATCTCAGGGCGTCATATAAGGCCGTTTTGTCACGTCCTTCGGCGTTTTCTGCCCACGCATATAGCACCCTTTTGCGTATAGATGACACGCACATGGCTTTCAACCAACTTCAATGTAAAACCATCCGCGATGTAATTACACGCTCAGGGCTTCGCCAGTCGTCAATTCACCTCAACATTGATCGACTGCACAGACTAAAGACGTTTTCAGCAACGACTTATGTTTGCTCTATGATTAGGATTGCCTACACCCAGGGTGCGATTTGTGAAAAAAACAGAGGGGGGGATGTTTTGAAACATTTTTATTCATAAAAATAAATCATGAGAACAAGAACTTCATTCACTGCATTTGCTGCTCTGGACCCTTTTCATTGTTCCCAGCTAGCTAACAAGAGTTTTCGTGCTGAAAAATTACATACTATTACAAATATTTGTACTTGGTGACATTCTGAAAAGCCGTACATGGATCAAAGCTAATGGACAGGATCAGATAAATCAGAGTTTAGATTCTCTGCCCGAGCCCGAATTTGACCCGACCCGACCCGGGCCCTTGATCCAGCACTTGTGTTACAAAATGCAACACGTCACGTGTCATGCTCCTCCACTCGCACGCATCACACCGGCCCGGGATAATAATCTTTAAAAATATTTATTTTGTTTAAAAAATATTCTATATTCTAAAACCTTGTTGAATTAAATTAGAGTTGTAGCCTACTAGGGCTACTCCTCCTAGGCCATCCAAAGTTCATCCAAAGTTCATTTTCTGTGCAATGTTGTTTTCGTCAACGATGACGATAACGAAATGATTTCGTTGACGCACCTTTTTTTTATGACGATAACGCGACGATGACTAGCTAAAAATGGCTCTAAGGTGACTAAAACATGACGAGACGTTTTCGAGTTTTCGTTGACGAGACGAGACGGAACGAAAATGATTATAAGTCTGACGTTCACAATGCATGTCATTTCTGCCTAATTTGCGTGAAATCTGTCTGTTTTGAGCTAAAAAAAAAAAAAGTATCAGCAATGCTGCAGCTTCCTATCCTTGTTTTGGGTACGCCCACCACCCGGCTGCCTATGCCGCGCACCAGATTCCACACAACAACAACACACCTGCGGCTGCGGCTATAGTCACGAGTCGCCACACATCTTCGATATGAGGCGCCGGACTGGACAAAAGCGAAACGAACTGCGCGAGCGAGCGACAGTGCGCGAGAGAGACCGAAAGTGCGCGTGAGAGACCGAGTGTGTCTGCGCGCGAGAGAGACCGAAAGTGCGCGCGAGAGACCGAGTGTGTCTGCGCGCGAGAGAGACCGAGTGTACGCGAGAGAGACCGAGTGTGTCCGAGCATTAGTTTAGTGGGCTAATTGGTACAAAGTAATATATAATTATTATATAACTTAGATAGCATAAATGATTATTTAACTAATTATATAATAAAGCCACAATTGCCAAAGTAAGAATGTTTTTATTCCTGGCTTTTTTTTAGTAAAACAGTGATTCCACTGTTACCACTTTATCTGTGTGTAATGTTGTAGTAGCTCAAAGTTTTTTGCTGTTTAAACTGTAAACCATTCCTTTATTACTGTGATTACTGGTGAAAATAGCCAATGTGCTGAAATTTTAGAAGAGCATCAATTCATGGAAAAAATATAACTTGAAATATGGGGATAAAAGGTTTCTGCCCGATGCGACAATGAAGTACAGCTTGGCAGCACTGCATCTCCATCAATGAGAAAGTCTAGTTTATTATGCAAATGTTTTAAGGTTAACTGTTGTTTTATGAATTGCAACACTTGCTACAGTACAACCTGTCAAACCTAAGCCCATTTCCAATACTTTTTAACCTAAATTAATTTGTTAAAGACTACTTTTTTTTTTTTTACAAAAATTGACTAAAACTTGACTAAAACCTTTTTGCGTTTTCGTCGACTAAAACTTGACTAAAACTATCAAGTTTATAAGTGACTAAAATGTGACTAAAACTAAAAAGCATTTTCGTCCAAAAGACTAAGACTAAGACTAAAACTAAAAGGGCTGCCAAAAACAACACTGTTTCTGTGTTCATCATTTTTCACGTTTTATTTTTATTTTATTTTATTTATTTTTTACGTTTCTTCTTTCAGATCCATTTGCGATCCATTTCATTCTGAATAAACAAACAAGGCAGTTTACATGATTTGTCCTTGTTGCATTATTCATTATGATAATAATTAATAAATGCACGCACAATATCCGTGAACTTGATAAATGTTGCAGATATGTTTTACTATGCACAAACAAATGCCTTTCAACTTATGTGTGCAAAATTCAGAAGCAGTAAATGAATGTGCAGCAATTTGTACAAATAGAGTGTCTGTATAGGCCTACTATATGTGTTGTAGCCATTAAATAAGCTCATTTAGTTTCATATTTGTTAAAATATTATTGTTATTTTTTTCCATCTATGTTGATTTATGAAAAGTGAACAGCAGCACGAGTAAGATAGGATGTGCAGTATATATCGGGAGACTTGGAGTGGGTTAGACATGATTTTGACTATTTCATTAAGTTTTGTTTTGTAGAAAGCCTTTCTTTAAAGTGAATTTCGTTCTGTATAAATTGTATCTTAATTTTAATACATTTTTCATCAACGAATTGCGTGTATTTAATAAATAAGAAGCAAATATAGCAGACAAAGGCTATAATCAGAGGCGCCGCCGCGGTTACTTGCACTGCATGATAACTTGAGCGGATCTCATCATAAATTAACCGAAACTAATGTATGCCTCAAAGAGAATATTAAGAAATATATCTAAAGAACGCTTGAAATGTCTTTAAACGAAACAATTCAAAACGAAAAGAAATAGGCAACACTCTGATGTAATCCATGCATTTCTCCATATATGCGCATTCACTACGGAAATGGCGATCGTCAACTTCATCTTTGCTTCATCTCAACTTCCCTGGCGCCACCCCTGGGTTTAAATTGGGCTCGGGCTCATAACATACAGTTAATGTGTCGGGCCGGGCCGACAAAGTCAATTCGCCTCATTCGGGCTTCGCGTCTACCGCGCCGCGCGACACGCATCGCGCCGCAGGACCTCTAGACGCGCGTAAACGCGTCTTTACATTGACTTAACATTGAAATCACTCACGCCAGACACTCAAGAGTGAGTGAGTAATCAAAAAACCTTTGCTTAGCCTCAGTTGAGTAAAACACCGTATGTGCAAGTTCAGCACTAACTCTGCTTGTCATCATAGAAACAGATAATCAGATTGTGATGTTTATTCCCGCTTCAGTAATATGCTGCATATGCAGCGTAAAAAAAGACCTGCAACCGTCTCGCAAGTGTTGATAGGCTATTACTCGTGAGGTGTAACCAATCATATAGCGCCGTGGGCGGGACATTGAGCAAGTCTGCAGAGTGGTGGTTACAGAGAGGCTGCGGAGCCAGTCAAAGTAGCGCATTTTAAAATAAAAAGGATTTTAATCAAACCACGGATCCGTGATAAGTTTTGTGATCCGCCTCGCCACTAGTGTAGTAGCACTGATCACTTTGAGGGGGGGATAAATTTATCCCCACCGGGGATAAAAATAATTAAGCAGAGGCAGGGATACATTGACCAGAAAGGGGGAAATCCCACGCATCCCCCCCGGCAAATCGCACCCTGCCTACACCTAATATAGGAGGTCATTGTTTTCCATTATTTATCTTTCGAGAGGAGATATTCGCCATTTTCAACACCCTTATCGTCTGTGAGAGACGCTCGCGGCTTAACCACCTCCAATGCAACCCACCCGCGTTTTACAGGACGCAGTTGGACTTTGCTAGCCAATCCAAGTGCGTGATATCAGACGCTTTCAGCAACAGTAGCATGCGTAGGCTACAATTTCGTTTAGTTTTAAATAAGCCTGTGGTAGCCTACTCAATTTAAACGTGAATGTGTGCTAGGTATCCTAACTAAAAACACGACAATATAGGTTCCATCATCCCTTAATTGCCCGCAGGAGTATATTGGCCGAATTCAACACACACCCTTTATCGTGTGTGAGAGACGCTCATGGCTTTCAACCATCAATGCAACCCACGGGCGTTTTACAGGACGCAGTTGGACTCGTTAAATATGGACGCTTGGCCAGGACCCCTTGGCGTCACTTTTTAACGCACTGGGTTGGGTATACCTTTGGCGTCATTTTTCAACGTGCAGGGTAGTCTGTTTGACTTCTATAGAACTCTGAACCGGAGCCTGCGGCGTTGAAATTTGACGTCTTGGGTAACACCGCAACCCGTCTGCTGTGTATGGGTCGAGGCTACAATAAATACAAATAAAAAGGAATAGACTACAATAAATGATCTATGCCAGGGCTAGTCAAATGGCGGCCCCCAGATGATATTTATCTGGCCCTCCAACTGGTTTTTGATGTTTAAAAACCCTCGAAATCTGATATCAAAGTGCCCTCTCTGCGCAAAGGTTTAGCGCGTTCGGCAACCGCATTCAGCGGTGAGTTTAACAACGCACATGGTGTGCAACCGCATTCAGCGGTGAGTTTAACAACGCTCAACTGCAGGTAAAACGGCATTCAGAGGTGAGTTTAACCAAAACAACGCTCAACTGCAGGTAAAACTGCATTCAAAGGTGAGTTTAACAACGCTCCACGGCGTGCAAGTAATTAGTTTAATCGTTTTCTTGTCATAGGTACTGGTACATAGGTACACTGCTTTAACTAGAGCATGCTGGGTAACGTATTTTTATCGGAGGTTTGTTGATGTTAATAAATATATATCATATGCTACGATTGTGTTCAATTAATATTTTATTTTTTATTTTATTTTTTATTGATTAAATTCTCTAAATGAATAACGCTGACGTCACTGTATGGGGCGATCCCAAGGTCCATTGCGATTTCCCACTTGGTAAGTAGAAGAGTTAATTAATAGAGATGGATACTATTCTTAAATTTACACATCTAAAAACTGTTGAATCAGGACAAGAAGTTGTGTTTAGAACCTTTAGATGTGTAAGGTGGCAATTTCGTATGACGGTAAATAATAGAAGGCATTATAAAAATATAGCTTGCTGCACCAAATGTGCAGGCTAGCAAAGTTAGCTAATTGAATTCAAGTTCATTTTTGTCGCATATAATCATCATGTATCGTAGGGGAATGTAATATTTTCAGTATTACATTAGCCCACAACTATTATCCAATATTAGAAATGTTCAGATGAAGAACAGTTGCCAGATTGGTTTGTTTTACAGCCTAATTGTTTAAAATCCACGCAAAATTATATAATTAACACCCAAATAAATCTATAATTAACAATACAAATTAATTCATAACTACTAAATTGTGGCTCATCACAATTTTTCAATATGAAATAAAACAATTAATGTGTATAATTAATGTAACAAGTAATGCTGTCATAACTTATTGACTGATTTATATATATATATATATATATATATATTTATATATATATATATATATTAGAAGTTCTGCTGTGGCTTTGTTTGGAACATTTTTTTTTTTTTTTTTTTTTTTTTTTTTTTTTGCGAAATAGAGCAAAACTTACATTTATTGACAATTTTTGTCTAATTTCTATCTAAAATGTAATTAACAATATTCACTTCTTGTTTATTGAAAAGGAATATCACATACAATTTAGCCCATTCTGGCAACACAGATGAAGAGAATACTGGTGTAAAATGTTCAATTCTGTTTTTTTTGTTTTTTTTCTTTAGGTCCCTCTTCGGCAGCTTCAAAAATTATTTTTAGCCTTACCCCCTTAACATAATTCAAGTGTACTGTATGCTCTTTTTCAGTCTGGCTTGTACCTGTGGAGATGCCTGACAAAATCTGTGGTTGTTCACCAGAGTTATTGAGGGTTAGTCCAGGAAAGATTGTTGCTGTGGTCACAATGAATGGTAAGAATGTGAAGAACTTTATTTTGTCCTGTTTGAGAAGCATCTTTAAAATAAATATATATCCATACGCGACTCCCTACAAGTTTGACATAGATATAAAACTAAAAATATATGAAGTATACAAAGTAATATATAAATAGTACAAAGAACCCAAACCCTGGTTTACATTACAGTGGATGTGTTTTTGATTTTTCCAGGATGACATGATCGAACCATGCCCGAGTTAATTTGTGAGGCATGCCAATCCACTTGGACTGCTGGAGTCGATGACCTAAACAGAAGTGACTACTGGCCTGCAACCCTTCAATTTGCCACACTTTATGCCACAGATGTCTTTTTTTCATTTGAAGAAATGAAGATGGCGGCACCAGGACTGTCCTGCCAAGCATTTTTAAGAAAACTGAATCAGCCAACGGTCCGCTTTGGTCGTGTGAGTATTGAATTTATCTATCCTGCAGTGTTGTTGATATCTTTGAGTTGTTGGTTGATAAGCAAGATCTCAGCAGACAGTTTTCTGAAAAGTTTTTTTGAGTGGGAGGCTGTGCGATTTGAGGTGGACAACATATGCAAGGAAGAGCCCTTCAACTGTCCTGCATGCACCCTAGATATGCTTGCAGTTTCAGTTGATGGAAACCGCAAGCATTACCGTTTCAAGAATGCTGCTAGCTACTCCAAACTGTGTATCACAGTGTTTGTATTAATAAGAAAACATAGCTCTTTAATGTGAACTAAGAAATCTCAGATTTTAAGTTATAAATTGTTGTCAATCATCAATTGTTGTTTTTTTGTTTTTTTAGATCTGAGGAACAGGCCATCTTTGAAGGCGTCTTCATAGCCAAGGATGAAGACGTAAAAAGATTTGTAGACCACATTCACAACACAACCAAACATGTAAAATTCTAGATGATAATTAGACTACAGCACTATAATAACCTCTTTCTGAAGAGTTTGTTTAGGAGAGTCTTATTTTCATCAACAATTTTCCATTTTTGGAAGAAGTGTTTGTGGAGGGGAGTGGTCAGCAGCCAGAGATACCTCATAAAGATCTGCCAGCAAGGTAGACGAGGAGGGATTGGAGCTTGTGGTGTGTCGGCACAGAGTCCTGCTCCAGAGCTCCAGCACCTTCTTAACATGAAGCCATTCCTTTCGGTATTTCATGCCAAAGCCCATGATTTTAAATACGAGGTAAGGAAGTGTTGCTATGTGATAGAATCGTATTATCTAAACTGAACATCTGCAAACATCTGTTTATTTTTATTTTTTTATTCTTAACCAGGTAAAATGGAGTGGGGCATATCAGGACGGTGCTGGTTTAACACTAGGGGAGGAGGTGGAACAGTGCAATGCCTTCCTATCTAGGATTGCAGTAACCAGAAAGCATATGTCAAAAGCAGGTAAGATTACCACATACTGCACTAGTTACATCCTTACATAATACGTAGGAGGAATATGGTAACATCATATTTTCTTTGTTTTTCAGGATGCACAGACATGCTGACTCTCATGGCCATGCGCTGGAATCAGCAAAAGTTCAACAATTTGGCTATCTCACTGACCTGCCGATATCAAAAGGTAATGACATCAGTAGAATTAATTTTAGATGTTCAGTACTGCATGTTAGCAGTGTATGAAGCTGTGCATTGAGCATTTGTTTTTTGTTTCTTACCACTGTTTGTTATTGTAGACCACAAAAGCTCTGCAAAGCCAGTTACAAAACCTAGAGTCCATGAAAGCGCAATTGACAGTGACAGCGAGCCAATTGGAAGAATGATGTAAAGGATTGGGCTGACGGTGAGGAAATGATTACTTGTAATACATTTAGTCACAAATAATTGTAATTGTTACTGTTTGTTGACTGCTTCTGACAAATCTGATACATAATGACACATAACCCACAATGCTTCAAATGTCATTCTGTAACCCCATACTATTTCAGAGATTCTTTGAAGGTTGATGTTTAATACAAATTTATTTATTTATCATAAATGCATTCCAGACTCTGTCGATCTAAGGACAAAGAGAAAGGCGTTTGACATCATCATGTCAGTAAGGAGACTTGAGGAGGAGCAGAAGATTCTTGTTGCAGAGATGGACCACCATTGGAAATCTCTTTCAACTCGTTCCGATACCCTCAGAGAGCTGTCCTGCTTGTTTTCCAGTGAGACAATGAAAAGTATGTATTTGTAATAAATTACATAAACATAGGGTTGCCCCGACCAAAGATTAATATTAGGGGGCAGCCCTAATAAATATACACAACAATGATGACTGTTTATAAAGTTTCTAATGCTGGTCTTATATTCTTGTGTTCCTCTTTTAAGATTCGCAATGTGGCCTAAGTGAAGAAGGTTTGAAAGGTCTGCAGAGCATCATCCTCAGAAAGCGACATCAAATCAGAGAAATGAAGGTGCAAGCAAGAGACTGTTACCTGCAAGTTTTGTCTGGAGCAGAGGACATCAACTTCTTGTACAGTGCTTCAGCTGATGAGTACGACAGTGACTATGAAATATCTGATGATGGACTGTAATCTACAAGACAGTAACACCTTTCATACTTCTGGACAATGACCTTAACTATTAATATAAAGCATGTAATAAAATCTGCTTTTTATCACCAAATATAACCAAAGTGTTACCTCTTCTTTCACATACATAGAAATGTGTGCATGCATGCACTGTGTGGTACAGTAACTTTCATTAGTTGAACTGTAGGGTGCTGTATAACAATTGAAACCTGTTAAGAGACATGGAAGAAGCAGATTATAAGGAAGAACACCATAATGATGAGGAATAATTTTCTCCCCAACATAATATTCAATGTGCTTTCTGTGTAATCTAGTACAGGTTTCATAGTCAACTGATGTGATTCTGTGGTACTCAGAACATTTCACCACTCAATTGTGTAGATTTATCAGCTGTGACCTGATTAACAGTATAATGTTACAGTTTTCTGGATTGCTAAAACACATTTCTTGAAACTCACATTCTCAAAACCTTAAACACAAAACCAAATTTTCAAACCACATTCAGAGAACATGTGACTCTTATGGCAAAATCAAACAATTGCCTCAAAACCATTTTATCTGTGCTCAAATCAAACAATGCTTTCAGATCATACACACATCAGTCAATATTATAAACACTACAGATCAACCGTTAGACACTACAGAGAAAAACGAAGAGCAGAATCCGAAACACGCAGTTACCGAAATAAAAGTATATCGTAACTAAGTAAACAAATTTTGCAATTGCGTAAAAAAAGTATAGTAATGACAACTTACAGTAGTAAGGTGAATAAATTGTATACTGTATGCACTGCAAGTATAGTATTGTACTGAATATTGTATAGTATTGAAGGTCTGTATATTCAGCACTTTTTATACTGTGAAAATACAGTGACCCAACTGCAAAAGACAAAAAGGTTACAGTAAAAAATTCTAAATAAAAAGCGTTACAGTCACTCAGAAGAGTTGTGCAACTAGAGGAATCAAGGTCAGTGAGAGAGATTTTATTCTGCTTCAGCATCATGTCTTCATGTTGGTCCGGCCTGATGACTTCTTCCACATAACAATGTCATCTCAGGAAAAGGGAAAATCCCTAAAGCAGATCCAGCCTTGACAACATTCTTCACACCTTGCTCTTTCTCATCCTCCTCCTCTTCCTCTTTGTTCACCACCTATTTCACATACTCTTCTTCCTCCTCTCCCTCTTATATTGTTTCCATCCATTGTTGGTAACATTCAGTGCAACATTTTGAGTCAGTTTTGGCACTCTGAACTGACTTGTATGATGTACAGTTGGTTTGGTCTCATCATTAGAAATAAGTGAACAATTTTGAGTAGTTGTGTGTTAACGATGACAACTGTGTTGTAGTTGTTTAACTTTTGCCTGCCTGTGTTTAGTGTTTTGAAACATAAATGTGTCAGTGCGAAATGTGTTTTAGTGAGTGAGAATGTGTTTAGAGTTTTGCCAAAAGAGTGCATGAGATTTGCAAACAGTGTTTTAACTACCTGAACTTGTTTAATGTTTTACAGAAAGAGTGATTTACTCGACAAATTCGATTAGGCTATTGAGAATTTGGGAGGTTTAGTGTTTTAGCATTATTATTTAATTAGCAACACATTATTTAAATATTACTGTATTTTTGTATTCCGAGTTCAGAGTCTTGCAATATAATCAAAACCTAACACAAGCATGATGTAAATATAGAAAAGGCGGGAAAGCAAAAGAATGTTCAGATATAAATGTGACTCAATACAGTTTGTTGTCCATGATGAAGAGAGTATTATGTGTAGGTTTTACTGCCCTTCCTCCCCCAGGGGTCCCGTAGCACCCCTGGAAGAGCAAAAAAATGCACATTCTGCAAAGTCTGCAAATGCAAAGTCTGATAAGTGTATAAAAGTGAAAATTGGTAGGACAATTATTTATGCTATGTTTAATACATAATGTTGGACAGAGATGTCTGGCATACATGGAAAGGTGTTAAAAAAGCATTTTAAAAAGTGCTCACAGTAAAATACCAAATTTCAGTCTGGCTCTCAAATATGTCAAAGAGGTTTGTATAATGAACATATTTAGATGTCCCTTTGTTCATTAAAGATTGTATTTATTTAATTCCATTACTAAACGTTTTTAAACTACATTACCCATAAGCCTCTATCATTGTGTCCATGGGACGGGCGCTGTAAATTGTAGTTCATTGAAGTGTGTAGTTACACTATAGGGTTAGGGTTAGGATCTCGGTAAACGTGTAATTTCTTTCAATATAGCAATACCTTATTGTTAACTGACAGTATTACTGACAACATAACGCCAGCAAAACATAGTGTGCGATATGGAGCGCTTTTTATTCTGACCTAAACGTTAGTCCAACCACAGCTTGTCCTTCTGGGGCCATGGAAACGTCAAAGCCACGTCACACTTGTCCATATATGGTATTTACAGGCTCTTCCGACTTTTGATGTACGCAAATCCAGGATATTTATTTATTTTGTTGTTGTTATTTTTCATTGAAAGATATACAACAACGCTTAATTTCCATGATCATGTATGTATAAGTTCTGCAATAAAAAACAAAAAAACTTCTGACTGAAGATAGGATGTAACCCTACAGGGATCTTACAAAAAGAAAATTACTCTTGATAGTTTTTCTGGCATGCAGTATTTGTTTTAAACAGATGTAAGTTAATCTCTTAATCAAATAAAATGCGTCTGTAACATTTAAAGATGATTGTGCTCACACTTTGTACTAATTTCCCAAAATGTATTGATATGCCAAACTAATTAATTTTTCTTTTCTTTAAAAAAAAACAAAACAAAAAAAAACCCAGGAGATGCAAGGCTGCCACCAGAAAATACATTATTTTCTTCCCTTTGAAGAACACTTTGCCCCCCAAAATAAAAACAATATATATATTTACATGATTAATTTTACATTATTTTGTAAAAAGGCAAATATAAATAGGTAATTACAATTATAATTATAAATGTTAAAGGAATTAATATCAGAAATTGTAGGATTACAACATTTTAATATCTTTAGGAGTATTCTGTGGTATGTATTCATGGCTGGCATACCAAACAAATAGTTCAAGTAGACTTACCTAAACTATATAAAAAATAAAAAAAGTACAAATAATGCCTTTGGGAATGCCATTATGCCAAACAGCACTCATTTTCTCCCTTATGATCTCCATGGCACACTTCCTTGCTGTTGTGCAGTTAATGAAAATGCAAACGTTTTTTTTTTTTTTTACACACCATTAAGAAAATAAACACAAAAAGAGACTGGGTATTGTGCAAAAAACTTTAATGAACAAAAGCAAGAGAAAAAGAAAAAGAAAAGAAAAAAACTCAAAAAAAAAAGAAAAGAAAAGAAATTAAGGGTGCTTGAGTCCAGGTGACTAGGCTGTCATGCTGAAAGCTGGTTGGGATGTGGGGAATTAGGCATAACAAGCAGGAATTCACTGGCAGGCTCCCATGTGTCATCCCAGGTTTTGCCACTGTAAAATATCATAAGTGCAAAACAATTCATTAGAACACAGAAAAAAAAATAATTAAAATCACTGTTGGGTTAAATTTAGAGAGTTCATTGAAATGTATTTATGTTTGTTAAAGTAGCATTAACCCTGGTTAAGCCCAGTAGTGGAATGCAACTGAGTACATTCACTCAATTTACGGTGTTTTTTCATTTTACACATTTTTATACAACATTGCATCTCACAGGAAACTATTGTACTTTTTACTAAACGACAATTGTCTGGCAGCTCTAGTTACACAATGTTCCACACAGTTCCTGTACATTGAAAGCCATGTATCTCAATTTACGGATTTCAAAATGTTTCTGATAAACTGAGGGATGAAGTTGTCATTAGTGGGATGAGGAAAATCACATTTCCAACACATGTACAACAGGAAACAACTAAATTATGACACATAAGTGTTTCAGATGCTGAAAGATTAATTTATGTGTGCATGAAACACTGCTACTTTTGTACTGCATTACCAAGTGGATGTCCTGCTGCAGGCTCAATAAATAAGATAGTTCAGAGCTAGAGCTAGCCACTAGAGAACTTACTAGAAACAGTAAAACCAGATCACATCAGGACCATATTATTGTCCATTATTGGCTGTCTGTCAGCTAATTTTAGAGTTCTATTAATTACTCAGCAAGTACTGAATGGTTCAGCTCCTCATTACCTACAATCCATTGTGTTAAAGGGATAGTTCACTTTGAAATTAATTTTTGGTATGTTTTAGCTTACCTCAAGGGCATCCAAGATGTAGGTGTCTTTTTTTCCGCAGTAGTTTCAATTTTAATATTTTTAGGTCAAACCGTTCTTGTCTGTCAGTCATATAATGCAGGTCTATGGTCACTGTCTCAAAGAGCATGCACAGAGTCCAAATTAAAACAATTCCCCGTCGTCCAAATTAAACAATTCCCCATCGTAAGTACACATTGATGGCCTAAGACACGAAACGAGCGGTTTGTGTGAGAAAACGAACAGTATTTATATCGTTTTTACCTCTTATACACAGCCATGTCCAAGTGATCTGATCTGACGTGTACGCAGACTGGTGCATAGATATATACACTAGATGTCGCCTTAAAGACATTCGTTCCAATGAACTGCCGTAGACAAGGCGACATCTAGTGTATATATCTATGCACCAGTCTGCGTACACGTCAGATCAGATCACTTGGACATGGCTGTGTATAAGAGGTAAAAACGATATAAATACTGTTCGTTTTCTCACACAAACCGCTCGTTTCGTGTCTTAGGCCATCAATGTGTACTTACGATGGGGAATTGTTTAATTTGGCCGATGGGGAATTGTTTTAATTTGGACTCTGTGCTTGTGTTTTGAGATAATGACCATAGACCTGCATTATATGACTGACAGACAAGAACGGTTTGACCTAAAAATATAAAAATTGAAACTAGTGCGGAAAAAAAGACACCTACATCTTGGATGCCCTTGAGGTAAGCTAAAACATACCAAAAATTAATTTCAAAGTGAACTATCCCTTTAATCACAAAATTCCAGGATCTTACAAATAGAATATTCTAAATAAAGACAAGGAGGTAGATCATTCGCCCATTTGTCTTTAAAATTATGGAATAGTCTTCCGAGCATTCCAAATTCAGACACACTCTCTCAGTGCAGACTAAAGACAGTCCAGATATTTGTCTTTAGTCTGGACTGAGAGAGTGTGTCTGATTTTGGAATGCTCGGAAGACTATTCCATAATTTTTCATCATCGGAATGCATGTCCTAAAGGTTACAAGGGCCTACCTGCCGGATCTAGCTCTTCCAAATGCCTCCACCTCATCGCTATTTGCTTCTGAGTACGGAGAATTAAATAATAAATAAAATATGACTTACCACACAGTGCATGGCAACCAGTGGACTTTCAATTCGGCTTTCCCCTACACACAAAAACACGAATAATAATTATTTTAACTGTTTTAGCAATCACTGATTAGGGCATAACATATTGTTTTATTATCTTTGAAAGGTCAGAATCAGTCATTTAGACAAGAAAGCAGCCTAACAGAACACATTTTACCTCATTTATCCGTTCCCCAGTTATTCGATCAAAGAGGAAAACCTTCTGCCTACTACATTTTCGGCAACCTGAAATGATGAAAAGACACGGAAAGTTTATTAAGCCATGCTTTGTAGCTGAATCAGTTCAAATTTATCATTTCAAATGTGAGGTAATATGCAGTCCTTTTCATTCATGTCAAAGTAAATTTGTCCCTGTTTTTGAAAGCAAAATGTACAGGATTGGCTTTCCCAAAGTCCTCTTAGCTTAATGGTCCTTGCACACTGACTCTGAAATACGACAAATAAATATGTTTTGTCAATCACGTTTACACACTGCCGTCATAAAAAAATCGGTTCGGGTTCGATTTTCTGCGTTTTTCGGATCAGTAGCAAGAATTTGGAATGGTGTTTTGACAATTCAGAGCCACCGAATGACGAATACGGAAAAACGCATACGAAAATTTCAGACTCAGTGTGGAAGGACCTTAAGTCAGGGACTGACATTAACCACATGCCTTGGACATTGGCCACAGCTAAATAACTAAATACTGTGAACTGGCTACCAATGACCCGGTTAGCCAAATTTACTTTCATTTAAAATCTTTACATATTAACAAAGAAATATACATTTTAAACATTCATAATTTCTAAATCAAAACATTACTTACATTTTGTCAAGATAAATTCATAGGCCCTCCGCATCTTCTCCAAAAGAATTTTAGTGACAGGAGTGGGGTGCAGATGGGTTATTATATCTGCAACCCATTTATTCGAAGCCCTTTTATCTGGCTTACCAATAAATAAAATTGGCTTGTATCCTACAGCTTCAAGTTTACTCACCTGAAATGAACAAAAGCAGTTATCAGACATTAGTTAAATCCACTGAATTATTAGAAACATCAGTAATATATAAATCAATTTTATTTTAAGGACATTTAATGGAGTTGGAGTACAATGCAAGAAACATTCCTCTTGAACTGTATGCAATCAATGGCCAGTTTCAGATAAGGCCAGAGGTACTCTGCAGTTTCTGCCATTGCCATCATGACTTACTTACAGTAATACTTGACAGAAAAACACAAGACAGACGTGGCTCTTAAAAGTGCCTTTATTGTGTGTGTTTCTGTGTGTGTGTATGTGTGGTGGGGGATTAGAATAAAGAGCAGGCAAAACTGAAGGACCTGATGAGGGAGAAAAAAGCAATTCAGAATCGAACACCTTATATTTTACACCAGTATTCTTCATGTTGCCAGATTGGATAGTTTCCCAGCCATTTGGTTGGTTTTGGGTTGATCTATGTGTGATAAAAAAAGGCTTGGGCAAGTGGAATTTTTTTATTTTAAGGCAAAGGACAGAAATGGAAAATAATTTTACAGTTGCACTGTTCACTGTAGTAGCCTTAAATAGCCTCTGAAAGAACACACAAATTATATATCATTTCATATTGTGATGAGCCACAATAATGTTGTAGTTATAAATTAATTTGTATTGTTAATTATAGATTTATTTGGGTGTTAATTATATAATTTTGCGTGGATTTTAAACAATTAGGCTGTAAAACAAACCAATCTGGCAACTGTTCTTCATCTGAACATTTCTAATATTGGATAATAGTTGTGGGCTAATGTAATACTGAAAATATTACATTCCCCTACGATACATGATGATTATATGCGACAAAAATGAACTTGAATTCAATTAGCTAACTTTGCTAGCCTGCACATTTGGTGCAGCAAGCTATATTTTTATAATGCCTTCTATTATTTACCGTCATACGAAATTGCCACCTTACACATCTAAAGGTTCTAAACACAACTTCTTGTCCTGATTCAACAGTTTTTAGATGTGTAAATTTAAGAATAGTATCCATCTCTATTAATTAACTCTTCTACTTACCAAGTGGGAAATCGCAATGGACCTTGGGATCGCCCCATACAGTGACGTCAGCGTTATTCATTTAGAGAATTTAATCAATAAAAAATAAAATAAAAAATAAAATATTAATTGAACACAATCGTAGCATATGATATATATTTATTAACATCAACAAACCTCCGATAAAAATACGTTACCCAGCATGCTCTAGTTAAAGCAGTGTACCTATGTACCAGTACCTATGACAAGAAAACGATTAAACTAATTACTTGCACGCCGTGGAGCGTTGTTAAACTCACCTTTGAATGCAGTTTTACCTGCAGTTGAGCGTTGTTTTGGTTAAACTCACCTCTGAATGCCGTTTTACCTGCAGTTGAGCGTTGTTAAACTCACCGCTGAATGCGGTTGCACACCATGTGCGTTGTTAAACTCACCGCTGAATGCGGTTGCCGAACGCGCTAAACCTTTGCGCAGAGAGGGCACTTTGATATCAGATTTCGAGGGTTTTTAAACATCAAAAACCAGTTGGAGGGCCAGATAAATATCATCTGGGGGCCGCCATTTGACTAGCCCTGGCATAGATCATTTATTGTAGTCTATTCCTTTTTATTTGTATTTATTGTAGCCTCGACCCATACACAGCAGACGGGTTGCGGTGTTACCCAAGACGTCAAATTTCAACGCCGCAGGCTCCGGTTCAGAGTTCTATAGAAGTCAAACAGACTACCCTGCACGTTGAAAAATGACGCCAAAGGTATACCCAACCCAGTGCGTTAAAAAGTGACGCCAAGGGGTCCTGGCCAAGCGTCCATATTTAACGAGTCCAACTGCGTCCTGTAAAACGCCCGTGGGTTGCATTGATGGTTGAAAGCCATGAGCGTCTCTCACACACGATAAAGGGTGTGTGTTGAATTCGGCCAATATACTCCTGCGGGCAATTAAGGGATGATGGAACCTATATTGTCGTGTTTTTAGTTAGGATACCTAGCACACATTCACGTTTAAATTGAGTAGGCTACCACAGGCTTATTTAAAACTAAACGAAATTGTAGCCTACGCATGCTACTGTTGCTGAAAGCGTCTGATATCACGCACTTGGATTGGCTAGCAAAGTCCAACTGCGTCCTGTAAAACGCGGGTGGGTTGCATTGGAGGTGGTTAAGCCGCGAGCGTCTCTCACAGACGATAAGGGTGTTGAAAATGGCGAATATCTCCTCTCGAAAGATAAATAATGGAAAACAATGACCTCCTATATTAGGTGTAGGCAATCCTAATCATAGAGCAAACATAAGTCGTTGCTGAAAACGTCTTTAGTCTGTGCAGTCGATCAATGTTGAGGTGAATTGACGACTGGCGAAGCCCTGAGCGTGTAATTACATCGCGGATGGTTTTACATTGAAGTTGGTTGAAAGCCATGTGCGTGTCATCTATACGCAAAAGGGTGCTATATGCGTGGGCAGAAAACGCCGAAGGACGTGACAAAACGGCCTTATATGACGCCCTGAGATGAGAACGGGTTGTCTCCTCCTGTCCATACGGTAATCTCTCTACTGTGCGACAGAGAGTCGCGTGGTTATGACGCAATCGTTAGCCTATTTTTACAAAAACTGTTTGGTTCGAGAGCATCAGTTCCCGAGCAGACTGTGGGATAACTATGTTTACACTAGTGCATTTTCATTTTAAAACGCATAACTTTTGCTACGGTTATGCCATGCCGTCCACACACTACTCCAGAGTTTTAGACCCTAGAAAACGGAGACTAACCCCGTCAGTCAAGACCGAAGCAAGACACAAACAACCCATAGCAACGACACCTCAGACTGACAGATACGTACAAATAAACGTGAATTTAGGCTACTTTAGTTTTGAACACATTGTCATGTTAATTATAATCAAATGCATTGACCACAATATTATCATTGATATTTGTTTGAGTAGGGCACTTTTGATTCATTTTGATATAGGGCAGGGGCTCGAGCACCCAAATCACTTAGCAATGACCATTTAAAATCTCTCTTTAAACATAAATGTTAAATAAAAATACAACTAATTTAACTATGCTGCTCTGTCTTCCTATCCACCAACGGGGTTCTGAAGATTTAGTCCTGGCACTGGAGCAAGTACAGTGATACACAAATTTCACTTTATAGTTGCTTTTCCAGATCTACTGTTTATTCAAAAATACAATTAAAAATTGATAAATTCTTAAAAACGAAAAACCTTAACAGGTAGCTTGATATAATAGTTTGTTTCTTAATAATTTAACTGAAAGTTATTTAACTTTACATTTTTCTTGAATTAAACTTTTTTATATATATAAAACCTGCATGAAAAAGCACTTTTCTTGGCACATGCATTTTAATAGTGCAGTCCAACAGAGCTACGCAAGCCACTTTTAATCAACATCTGTTGAAAGTGTTTAACTCAGCAAGATACAAAGGTATCTCCTCTTGGCGTATTACTTTACTGAACATCCTTCTAATTTTCTTCCTTTTTTGAGATAAAAAAACATTGAGAACACAATGAAATGGCTGTATAACGCTGTGTGCTCGACCGCCCTCAGTCTAATTACAAAAAAATGATAATGATAATGTCATTCTACTACAGTTTACAACCAAATTTCCTTTTTCCCTTTTACTCTTTCATGTGCTGTTGCTTTCAAAAATAACTACCCTTTAGATATTTCACAGCGGGCATCAGGTACAAAGGTGCAGTTCTCCCACACAAACGGGAGCGTCGTGGATTCAAGATGTCATTTGCAGTGAACTTCTCTTTCGTACCTGAACATCAAAGGTGCTGCAGATCAGGAGGCCAATTAGAGCAGTCCGATGATTGGTGCACAACATCTGAGGGCTTAGAAACCACAGAAAAATCGTACCTCTCTCTTTCTACCTGATGCATCATATACTGGCACTGATTTGGGGTCGGGGTAAAAAAAAACAGACATGGACTACGTTCCAAAACCTGGGCTGTGTCCGAAATCGCCCCCATACCCTTAAATAGGACTATTTGAGGGGACAGCCATTTGTAGTGGTGTCCGAAACCATATTGGACGTTATCGAGTGTGCTCATTCAGTGTTAAACCATTATTAAACAGGAAGCATAAGCTATGCAAAAGCGGCAGCCCTTCTGGCACTCAGTGTCCAAATTCAATCATTTTCATTCACTCCTTCAAGAGGACTATATTAGTGGAGTAATGTAGGGAATAGTGAATGAGGGTATAGGGGGCAATTTCGGACACAGCCCTAGTGGGCTGCTCAACCTGATCTCATGAGAAAAAAAATACTATTTTCGATTGTATGAATCCATACAAATTAGTCAACAATTCATCAAAATATTAAATATTATGACTTGACATGAGATCATACAAATGTATACAAATTACCCACCAATTTTCCAAAATGTAAGATAATTACAAATTGCCATGAAATTGTGTTGACAGCTTTTGATATTGTGTTTACAATCTCTTGTAAATTCATAATTAGATTTGGCGAATTGGTGGTTCATTGTGTACAATCTCATGGTAATTCGTAACAATTTTAGCATTTTGGTGCATCGGTGGCTAATTTGTATGAATTTGTATTATCTCATGGTAATTCATAACTATTTTACATTTTGGTGAATTGGTGGATGATTCGTATGAATGTGTACAATTTCATGGCAATTTGTAACTTTTTACGTTTTTGGCGAATTGGTGGCTAATTCATATGAATTTATACAACCTCCTGGTTGTCACAGTGGGGTTGCAGCAAAGATTAGTTGAGGCAGGATCTAGATGCAGCAGTCAACTTCAACAATAACTAAAAATAACAAACATTCAGGATGATATACACCTCATGGAGAGAAACAACCCAAAGACATAAGAACAGACCAGGAACTGAACAGAACAGGGAGTATATCTACACAGACTAAATGAGTGAATTAACAAGGTGCAGGTGGACACAATAGGTTGCTATGGTAACTAACAGCCACACTAGGGAAGTGTAAACAAAAATCTCTAAAAACGACGACGTCATCATGCACATGCATATTACGTGTTCAATATGTAGGGTTTCATCTAATGGCCTGGCAGCAGTATACAAAATTTTGTCATTTTCACGGATCCATGTGAATGGGGATTGTTTTGACAATGGTGCTGCCTGTATGTGGAAATACAGGATACGTGGTATGTGGGAATACAGGAAATAAACACTTGAACTGGGAACACACAACTAAACCAAAACCTGACACTAACCATTTAACATTTTGGTGACTGGTGGCTACTTCGCATTAATTTGTATGATCTCATGGTAATTCGTAACTTTGTACAAATTCATATGAACTAGTCAGCAAAGGGTAAAAAGTTAGGAATTACCACGAGATTGTACAAATTCATATGAACTAGTCAGCAAAGGGTAAAATCTCGTGGTAATTTGTAATTATTTTACCAATTTGGTGACTAATTCACATGAATTTGTACGATCTCATGGTAGTTTGTAAACTATTTTATCTTTTGGCACATTGGTAGCATCACAAATACAGGAGGACACAGACCGGTTTAGGCACACAGTGTTTAATAAAAGCAGAGTGGTAGAACAATGAGAACAGATGATGGTGACTTAGCTGGGGATGACTGAAGTGGATTCTCTGTGCAGGTGACGAGTGAACACAAAGACAGGCGATCTGGATCAGGAAGACGGACAGGAAGACGGACAGGAATGGTAAGGAGTCTGACAAAGCAGTGTATACTGCAATGAGACCAGACAAGGAGTAAAAGGGACATATAAAGGGTCTGTTGATGAGGGAGTGCAGGTGCAGCAAGGCGAGTCCTGGTGATTGAGTGATGATTGGGGCTGTGGCTGACTCTGTGACAGTACCCCCTCCTCCATGGCCAGCTCCTGACAGTCTCTGCGACGGGGTCGGCCTCGGGGGGCTGGACGGTCCGGGTGATCTTTGTGGAACTGGGTGAGTAGCAACGGGTCCAGGATGTCATCCCGAGACACCCATGAGTTCTCTTCTGGACCATATCTCTCCCAGTCGGTCAGGTACTCAAGCGACCACCCCGCCGCTGTGAGTCGAGGATGGTATGGACTCGGTACACTAGGTCCTAGTCAGCGACATCTGGAGGAGGAGGTACTTTGTCCTTGGTAGGTTCTATAGGGGAAGAGGATAGAGGTTCAGTGAAGGGTTTCAGGAGGGAGACATGAAATGAAGGTATGGTATAGCAGCTCCAGCTATCTTGGTGCTGGTGGCAGTATGACCGCAGGTATCTCCCGATCTCCTGGATCTTGCGCTCAGTCTGGCCGTTGGTTTGCGGATGGTAACCTGATGATAGATTCATGGAGACGCCAAGGAGTTTGAAGGCCATCCACACCCAGGAGATGAACTGGGGACTTCTATCCGATACAATGTCTTCTGGTAGACCATAATGACGGAATACTTGTTGGAACAGGATTTCTGCGGCTTCGAAGGCGGTGGGCAGGCCCTTGATAGGGATGAGTTTACAGGCCTTGGAGAAGCGGTCGACGACAAATACACAGGTGTGATTGTTGGATGGAGGAAGGTCTATCATCAAGTCAATGCCAAGGTGGGACGTCTGGGTATTGGCAAAGGTACCAACTTTCCCTCGGGTAGCTTCCTTGGCGTGTTGGTGATTGCACAGACTGAGCACCCTCTGACGTATAGGGGAGATATCCTGGGCCATGTTGGGCCACCAGTAGCAAACCTTTAGGAGTGAAAGAGTTCGCTGGCTGCCTGGGTGTCCAGAGTCCAGAGAGACCAGAGTCAATGAGGGACAGACGGCAGGTACATGCAACCGTCCCTCAGGACCTCCTGGCGGAGCAGGTCCAGTCCGAGTGGCTTGGAGGACCTGATCGTCAAGGGACCATTGGATTGGGCTGACTACCATGGCTGGAGGGAGAACTGGTTCTGGAGGAGAGGTTTCAGGTTCAGGATGATACAGACAGGATGAGGAATCCGCCTTGCAATTCTTGGTACCGGGTAGTAGGTCACGGTGAAATCGAACTGTGTGAAGAATAGCGCCCAACGGGCTAGTCGTGGGTTGAACCGCTTGGCCTCTAGGGGATACACTAGGTTCCGGTGATAACCTCAAAGTGGTGGTGAGCTCCCTCCAGCCATTGTCTTCATTCCTACAAGGCGAGCTTGATGGTGAGCAGCTCATGATTTCCGATGTCGTAGTTCTGCTCCGCCGGGGACAGCTTCTTGGAATAGAAGGCGCATGGATAGAGTTTGAGGAGGCTCACCCTGCCACTGGGATAGCACCGCTCCAACCCCGGTGGTAGACGCATCGACTTCGACCACGAATGAGAGTTCTGGATTGGGGTGCACCAGGATTGGAGCGGTCGTGAAGGCATCATTCAGGTGTTAGAAGGCTTCGGTGGCCAAGGGGTTCCAGAACAGAGACTTGGTCAGTTTTACTCAGTCTCTGGGCTTTCGATGGAGGTGGAGTTCAACTGGAGACTGGATGAAGATTTTGAGAGATGTCGACAGGTTCGACGTGTAGATGGTTTGATCACAGATGAGACAGTTCTGGAAGCAGGAATCACTCCATTGTAGAATCTCTCCAGAGTTCCAATTGATGGAACCGGTCCCTACAGAACCGGAGTCGATGAACGCTTGCGCTGAAAAAAGAAGTTTTGGGGTAAGAATTTGGACAGGCATGTGAGTGAGAGGTGCAACTTTGGGTAGAAACTGGATGGTACTCACCGCTGGGCGTGGTGGTCATATTGGGCAGTTGGTGATATGACCTTCTCCCCCAAAATACAGACACAAATGCTGTGTTAGTCTTCTTTGACGCTCAGCGTTGGACATATGGCAAGTCTACCTGAATGGGTTCTGGTGCTGGAAAGGCGACAGATGGGAGATGGGCGGAGAATGCGAAGCGGGTTGATCCAATGAGTTGGCTGAAAGACGTTGAGACATGTACAGCTTTCTGAATGAAACTCTCCAAACCAGTAGAAGACTGTACTAAAAGGCAGCCAGCATGATTATATCCATTATGAAGAATACAAAATAGACGTAACAACAGAAACATCCAATTATAAACGCTTATACCAAAACTGTAATGATAAAACAAAATTGTTAGGTCCGTTTAAAATGTTTGCATTTTTCTCAATATTTGTGAGTGTCATATGTTATGCCTATTAGAGTGTTGTTAGAATTTGTGAATTTGATTGGAATATACTTTCAATTCAGGCAGCAAACAGGATGCAGAATTGTACTTTGAATTTAACTTTATGAAAGTAGAATTAAATGTTAAAAAAATTATAATAATAAGCTCATATAAGTGTATTGTAGGTTTTAATAATATTATATTATTAATACATTTATTATTATTCATTTATATTAAACTTGCATATTTAAAAATATAATTCACTATATTTATTAAATTGAATAAAACATGCTTCATGATCTATTGTTGTTGTACTCTAAAAATTAAGCTTGAAAGTTGTAAATAGAGCAAAGACTATTAAAGTATGTTAATTTCAATGTGTTTCTTGCCATTTCTTTGTAATTACTTGTGGAATTTACCAGCAATTTCTGAATGATTTTTTTTTATTTATTTTTTTTTTATAAATCCTACATCAATCTTTTTTCAGTGACTGTAGTGTACATATTGTTCTGAGCATGCTACATACTCATTTATAAAAAAAAATGTACTTCATTTAAGATAAAAAAAAAAAAAACTACTTTTTTTAACCACTTCATTTGGTAGATCTCACCTCTAGTCTCAGTAAATTTGCTTGGCACACACCATTATGTCAATAGGCCTATTTGCATTTCTTGCTTGATTGCCTCACACTGATTCTTAGAGAGACCCATGGAGCTGCATAAGCACGCCGTAAATGCTATTCCCTCCTTGGATTCTACATTTTCAGACTGCTAAATCTGTATTTGTAGTACTTTATCAATAAATTTGTATCCAGGGTTGCCTTCTCCATTCATTATAGTGTCTGTTTGAGGACCAGCAATTTAACCAAGGACTTGATATTGCTTTAGGGAACAGTTAACTCAGAATATAAATCTTAGTATATATATTTCTATTACAAATCAGCCTGGTTTATTCTCAGGCCTCACATAAAGGACATTGATGAATTTCATGCAACATATACATGTCACGTGTCTGTTCTGTCTTGTGCTGCACATGGGTGTTTGTTGTTTTGTGCCATGTGCTCTCCTGTCTATTGTCTAGCCCCTCCCATCTTGTTATCTGATTATTGGTTAATTTGTCCCACCTGTCTGTCTCGTTACCCTCCTTTGTTGTTCCCCTATTTAGCCTCCTTGTGTTTGTAGTCTTGTGCTGGTTCGTTGTCCGAGTTACCTGTCTTTGATGTGCCTGTCTGTTGATTATCTGAGTTTTCTGTATTTTTGTCTGTGTTTGTTAATTAAATCTCCTCTGCACTTGAATCCTAGTCTCTCGCTCACTCTCCCGTGACAGAACGAACCAGCCAAAATGTGGATTCAGCGGAGCGAGATTTTTTCTTCAGAGGAGGAGAAGGGAAATTCCATTTCCCTATTTGAATATTTCTCCAGATGTGTTCAGAGGACTTTGGAGGAGGAGAGCACCATGTCAGACGGTGATCAGATCGGAGGAGGTGGTCTGGTGGTCCGGAGACGGAGGAGGAGAAGGAAGACCTCCTCTGTGACTATTCCGGTGGTCTCAGTTCCGGTGGTCCCAGTTCCGGTGGTCCCGAGTCCGGTGGTCCCAATTCCGGTGGTCTCAAGACACAGGAGGAGGAGAAGGGTTCCCTCCATAATTGTTCCGGTGGTCCCAGTTCCGGTGGTGCCTGCCGAGCCTGTGTCTTCGGACAAGATGGCCGCCGCCGAGTCTGTTCACGTCACGTCTGCCGGGCCTGTGTCTTCGGACAAGATGGCCGCCGCCGAGTCTGTTCACGTCACGTCTGCCGGGCCTGTGTCTTCGGACAAGATGGCCGCTACAGAGACTGTTCACGTCACGCCTGCCGAGCCTGTGTCCCCTGACAAGATGGCCGCCGCCGAGAGTGTCCACGTCACACCTGTCGAGCCTGTGTCCTCTGTCAAGATGGCCGCCGTCGAGCCTGTGTCTGTTCCTGAGCCTGAGCCGGTGGTGTCTGTTCCTGAGCCTGAGCCGGTGGTGTCTGTTCCTGTTCCTGAGCCGGTGGTGTCTGTTCCTGTTCCTGAGCCGGTGGTGTCTGTTCCTGTTCCTGAGCCGGTGGTGTCTGTTCCTGTTCCTGAGCCGGTGGTGTCTGTTCCTGTTCCTGAGCCGGTGGTGTCTGTTCCTGTTCCTGAGCCGGTGGTGTCTGTTCCTGTTCCTGAGCCGGTGGTGTCTGTTCCTGTTCCTGAGCCGGTGGTGTCTGTTCCTGTTCCTGAGCCGGTGGTGTCTGTTCCTGAGCCGGAGCCTGTGTCTTTGTCTGTGTCTTTGTCTGTGTCTTTGTCTGTGTCTTTGTCTGTGTCTTTGTCTGTGTCTTTGTCTGTGTCTTTGTCTGTGTCTTTGTCTGTGTCTTTGTCTGTGTCTTTGTCTGTGTCTTTGTCTGTGTCTTTGTCTGTGTCTTTGTCTGTGTCTTTGTCTGTGTCTTTGTCTTTGTCTGTGTCTTTGTCTGTGTCTTTGTCTGTGTCTTTGTCTGTGTCTTTGTCTGTGTCTTTGTCTGTGTCTTTGTCTGTGTCTTTGTCTGTGTCTTTGTCTGTGTCTTTGTCTGTGTCTTTGTCTGTGTCTTTGTCTGTGTCTTTGTCTGTGTCTTTGTCTGTGTCTTTGTCTGTGTCTTTGTCTGTGTCTTTGTCTGTGTCTTTGTCTGTGTCTTTGTCTGTGTCTGAACCGGAGCTTGTGGTGCCAGTTCCAGTGCCTGAGCCGGTGGTGCCGGTTCCAGTGCCTGAGCCGGTGGTGCCGGTTCCAGTGCCTGAGCCGGTGGTGCCGGTTCCAGTGCCTGAGCCGGTGGTGCCGGTTCCAGTGCCTGAGCCGGTGGTTCCAGTTCCTGAGCCGTTGGCGTCTGTTCCAGTTCCTCCGCCCTGGCCGCCCGAGGGAAAGTCTCCGCCCTGGCCGCCCGAGGGAAAGTCTCCGCCCTGGCCGCCCGAGGGAAAGTCTCCGCCCTGGCCGCCCGAGGGAAAGTCTCCGCCCTGGCCGCCCGAGGGAAAGTCTCCGCCCTGGCCGCCCGAGGGAAAGTCTCCGCCCTGGCCGCCCGAGGGAAAGTCTCCGCCCTGGCCGCCCGAGGGAAAGTCTCCGCCCTGGCCGCCCGAGGGAAAGTCTCCGCCCTGGCCGCCCGAGGGAAAGTCTCCGCCCTGGCCGCCCGAGGGAAAGTCTCCGCCCTGGCCGCCCGAGGGAAAGTCTCCGCCCTGGCCGCCCGAGGGAAAGTCTCCGCCCTGGCCGCCCGAGGGAAAGTCTCCGCCCTGGCCGCCCGAGGGAAAGTCTCCGCCCTGGCCGCCCGAGGGAAAGTCTCCGCCCTGGCCGCCCGAGGGAAAGTCTCCGCCCTGGCCGCCCGAGGGAAAGTCTCCGCCCTGGCCGCCCGAGGGAAAGTCTCCGCCCTGGCCGCCGGATGGACTGTTCGCTTTGCCCCGGCCGCCCGACGGTCTGTTTGCTTCGCCCCGGCCACCCGATGTACTGCTTGTTTCGCCCCGGCCACCAGATGGACTGTTTGCTTCGCCCTGTTCCCCCGATGTACTGTCTGTGTCACCCTGGCCCCTTTGAGTCTGTTACCCCCTGTTTCTGTTTCCCTTCTTGGACCTGGCCCCCCGTCCCTCCCGTCCCTCCCGTCCCGCCCTGGTCTGTCCCTCCCGTCCCTAGTGGAGCGTCTGGTAGCCGCTCCTTAAGGAGGGGGTAATGTCACGTGTCTGTTCTGTCTTGTGCTGCACATGGGTGTTTGTTGTTTTGTGCCATGTGCTCTCCTGTCTATTGTCTAGCCCCTCCCATCTTGTTATCTGATTATTGGTTAATTTGTCCCACCTGTCTGTCTCGTTACCCTCCTTTGTTGTTCCCCTATTTAGCCTCCTTGTGTTTGTAGTCTTGTGCTGGTTCGTTGTCCGAGTTACCTGTCTTTGATGTGCCTGTCTGTTGATTATCTGAGTTCTGAGTTTTCTGTATTTTTGTCTGTGTTTGTTAATTAAATCTCCTCTGCACTTGAATCCTAGTCTCTCGCTCACTCTCCCGTGACAATACAGGCAAAAAAATATATAGTTTTTTCATGCACTATTACATTTTGAGATTTTGGGCTATTATGCTTCCATAACAATCAAAACAAAACAAAAAAATTGTTCAGAATTGTGAGATATAAAATCGGAATTACGAGAGAGAAAAATATGTGAGAAAAAAAATCAGAATCGTGAGCTAAAAAGTCGCAATTAGGTTTTTTTTTTTTTTTTTTTTTTTTTGTGGTAAAACAATAACAAATCTTCACTTCAGCAGCATACACCAAATTGTACAGTTTTATTCCTATCTTTATTCTGAAAGATTGAGGGGTTCATATATCATTCTCCTGATTTAAAAAAAAAGACTGTCCCCCATAAAATATGGTGATTTCTTTGCACATTATTTTAATTTATGGAGTGATAAAAAGAGAGATCCAAAATCCCATCAGTCATTTTTATTTTATTTTTTACTCATATGTCAATAGAATTAAATAAGCATTTCTGTTTTGGAAATAACATTGGCATTTCTGTTTTGCTAATTCAAGCATATTTAGATAATTTTTAAACTCAGCTGGGGAAGTATGACATCTATTAGTTAAAAGTTTTAGCATAATTCAAGCGAACATTATTTTCTTTTCAAGTATAAAATAAACAAAATTAAAACTAGTATTATGATATATGATAATATACAATAGTATGTATATATATATACACAATTGTTCAAAAGTTTGGGGTCAGTCTTATTTTTTTATTTATTAGATTTTTAAATAAATGAAGACTATTAGTAAGTTAAATTGATCAAAAGTGAAAGTAAACATTTATAATGTAACAAAAGATTCTATTTCAAATAAATATTATTTTCAACTTTTTATTCATCAAAGAATCCTGAAAAAACGTCTCAAACCTTCCACAAAAATACGAAGCAGCACAACTGTTTTCAGCATTGATAAAAAGTTTATTGAGCATTAAAGCATCTTATTAGAACGATTTCTGAAGGATTATGTGACACTAAAAACTGGAGTAATGACGCTGAAAATCTGCTTTGATCACAGGGATAAATTACATTTTACAATATATAAAAAAATTGGAAACAGTTAATCAAGTAAATGCAGCCTTGGTGAGCAGAAGAGACTTCTTTCAAAAACATTGAAAAATCTTACAGAACCAAAAAGTTTGAGCTTACAATTTATATATATATATATATATATATATCTGTAGATGCCCTTTTAAAACCTCCCTGAACCTGCGCGTCAACACCATGAGGACAGAGAGCGTGTCGTGCCATTGTTCCTGTGGCACAGCATGCACTTCCCATAGCCATCTGTCCTGTGGTGCGTGTGAAACCCAAGAGCAGCAATCACGCTTGATTGAATCAGCTTTCGATAAGCAACACGCAGCGAGAGCGTAAAAGACGCGCCCTGATGTTATTCGATTCTTTAATAGATCAGCAAATCCCGTTATGCCACTTCTTCCGCTCATGAGGGAATTGCCATTCGCGGTTGAATCCGTGAGCTATTTGATATTTGCAGACGTGGAGACAGTTATCTGTGAATATCTGCTCCGATCAAGCCAGACTGGCGCTCTCAGCCTCACATAAAAAATCAATCAGAGTTTCGGAGCGCTTCATCCATCAAAACGCAGCATGATCAGACTTCTCATTAGCAGCATTATTGAACCATATTGCAATACAAGTTTGTCAAATGTCAGCAACGTTTGAATAACGCACTATCAACGCCGATTTGATCTACGATGTAATTTCATATAACACCGTGGATGAAAGAACGCTCTGCTGTTGCTGACAAGTTGGTTTCCCATGGCCGGTTATGGATGCCACATTGGCCTTGAACCCAAAACAGACCAATAGACAAAAGTCTACTGGAACCCTGGATCTTATTTTCTATCTAATTTGTCTATGGATATCTAATTTTCTTTCATGCAGAGGGAAGAGAGAGGGTGAAGTAATGAAATACATTAAGGAACAAGAAACTTCAGCAGGAGCATTTGAGTTACCGCAGCCATAGACGGACCACCAGTTGGTAAATGGCTCAGAGAAGAACAATCTAGCAAGTCATAGAGTAAACGTGGGTAATAATGACCACTTGAGATGCAAGAGAATAAGCCAACGTTATCTCACAACGTATCTCAATTCGTACGAGTGAGTAAAAGGTGGCTAATTCGTACGAATTTGTACGATTTGTCTAAACCCCAGTGATTAGGGGCAGGGTCAGGGGTAGGTCATTTGTACGAATTGGGCAAATATATACGATTTAGCAAAAATCGTACAAATTCGTACGTGTGAGGTCGTATGAATTCGTACGAATTAGCCACCTCGTAAAATTCGTACGAATTGCCGTGAGATCGGGTTGAATAAGCTACGGGTGGAATTTGCTAAGCATATGCCGCACTTTTACTTATTTGAATACCATTTATTTTGAATGAGCAATCTACATAGTTTCGTCGCCTGATCCACAATGATGCAAATACTTCCTTAAAATCTGTGCTGAACGCAGTCTGTATGGTGTAGCTCCCAAAATTGTGTGCCGATTTGAAGTGTAAAATTCACTCCACTTTTGATCCAGACACTTGAATCCCCTTGTGAAAAAGAGGCATACTTTTAAAATAAAAGAGTACCTATTACACAAATAATTTTCACTTGTGCAATCAAGCATTAAATCTTTAAGCTTTAAAAGCTTACACTTAAGTGCGAACTGGATGTAATGTTTTCGGACACTTAATTGGATGTTAATTGCACAATGTTGATATTACCTACCAACCCAATCTCACGGCAATTTACGAGGTGGCTAATTCGCACAAATTCATACAAACTCACTAGTAGGAATTCATAAGATTTTGCTAAATTATACATATATTACGAGTTGCCCAATTCGTATGAATTTGTACGAATGACCTACCCCTGACCCCGCCTCTAAACCTACCCATCACTGGGGTTTAGACAAATCATACGAGTGAGGTCGTACGAATTCGTACGAATTAGCCACCTCGTACTCACTAGTACGAATTCATGCAAATTGGTCATGAGATAGCATTGTACCTACCCAAAAGGTTCACACTTCAATCTTGATAGCTCCGCCCCCAAATTAACAAATACAATATGCAACACAGGCACCTCCTCCCCTCTAATGAGTGGACACGCCCCTTACTGCTGATTGGCTACAAGTGTGTTTTGATACTCCCGATCCACTTTCAACAGCGTTACTCAGAAATCACTTACTGCACCTTTACATGAAAATGTATTATAGTTCAAATTTAACATTTTATATTTAAAGCTAAACTTTAGAGTACTTTTTTCAGTACGTATTTTGTCAGTCGATTAAAAAACTAATAAATCGCAATTAGTCGCACCTAATATTAAAGTTTTTAATAAACAAAATACTGACTTTATAACTTGCAATTGCGACCTTTTATCTCACAATTCTGACTTTATAACTCACAATTGGGAGTTTATATCACACATTTCTTAAAATAAAAGTCAAAATTGCTTTTTTATTCAGTGGCGGAAACAAGCTTCCATAAATATCACTCACTGCTCTTGACTGAATAACATTAAGGATTCATCTATATTAAATATATGCAGTAAAGACTGAAGTGTTTGATAACAATTTCTGTATATTTCCTACCTGTTAGATCAATATGTTTGTTGTTTCTACATTAATTTGGAGATTAACTGTGATATTATTACAATATAAAAATATATGAACAAGTTTAACACATCAAAATAAGTACACTTCTTAAAAACACAACAAAAGATTATCAAAACATAATGATTTTAATTTGACATTGTTACAGTGTACTTTTTACAAAGTGTGCATAAGTAACAAAGTCATGAAAGAGGCTCTCTTTAAGTACACTTAAGTGGAATTTTATTTCATTAATATTATATTATCTGCAAATACAGTTGTTTAAAAAATATACGATTCAAAGTACACTACAAGTGCAAATTCAACACAATCAAGCACACTTCTTTTTCACTTCTTCTTCTTTTTCTAAGTCCGATTTTAGCACTGAAATACCATATGCTAACTTTTTTATTTCAGTAAATTCTTCACCACTGGGTTTTAACTAATGCGAGTTTTATAGAGACCATCAAAACAAGCCGGAAACGCATCAGAATCCCTATGAGGCATGATGGAGACCCACAGAATCTCTTAACAGCCTTTCATGATGGAGTCATTGATCATAATGAAAAATGAGAGGGAAAGAGAGTGAGATTGCTCATTTTTTCACGATGGATCAAGAGGTTATGGAGGCCGGGCAGACAGAAAAAAATATGACTAAACTATTTGAAAATACCTCTGCGTATTTGCAAAGATTTATGGTCGTGTGACGGTCGTAAATTTGAGGGGACAGTCAATCTGTGAACAAACAAATACGCTTTGGCTGAAGTGGCTGTTCGGAGTCCATTAACCCCATGGTATTGACATGTTTACAGTCGGGCATAACAAATCTTTGCCACAGAGAAAACACTTCATATTATGGATGCATATTTCATCTTTGTAAGCATGGGATCTACAGTTGCATTAATAAACTGTTGTTCATATTAAAGGGTATTGATCTATGGAGGCCACGTTCTGGATTCTGGATTTCAATTTAAAACAATGTCTTTCCTACGGTTTTTGGGGGAATGCACTGCATCCAGACGCTGGGAAATTATTGATGGCTTGTCATTAAGAATAATTGGTAAATTTATCAGGTGCAATTTCAGATAAAAAAACATTCGACAAGTACAAGTAAGGAGCGTAATTTGTAATACACGTCACTATTTCATAATACTACCATAATACTAAAAATGGCACAATAGTTTTTGATTGCTACAAAAACTATATTTGACTCTAGGTTACAGTTATGAAAGTGAATGAAGCCAGTTATTGGAGAAATTTAAAAGCAGAGATTTAAAGCTTAGAGTGTGCACTTCCATTTACTCTTCTGTTAAAACTTGTGTATTATTTGTGCTGTTTATTTTTTAGTTTATTTTTTGTCATGGCAAAAACATTTTTTAAATTGGATACAACTACACAGAAAAGGTTGGTATTTTTTGCACGCTAAAATAATGTTAACATGCATATCGTTCACAAATTGTGGCCATACTGTTGAGAGGGTGAGTTTTTTAACATTATGAAATTAAATATTTTAAGTAAGTTTTAGATTTTTGGATTTGAATTCCATATAAAATATACATTTAAAATTACACAAGTTTAACACAAACAAACTGATCAATTTAATACTATGCATATTTGTCATACTGAGATAAATTCAACAGGTAAGATTTCTGTAATAGTACTAATAAACCGAATGCGTTTTAAACACAATAAACCAGTTTAAATTTGTTATCATCAATAAATCCAATCAAACGTTTCAATTTCATACATTTTAAGTAATTTAATATTGCTTGTTCCACATGTAGCCATATTTAAACCATGGTCATACTCTTTAACTTAATAAGTGTAATTGTTTAAAAATATTATTATGCAAATAAAACAAATAGATGCAAATAATAAGTAATAAACTATGCCATGATTTTTTAAGTACAGAAATCTTACCGGTTTCATTTAGCCGATTATTACTAACAAATATGCATCACATAAAGTTTAAGTTTATGCCTTTTTTACTTTTACATGTTGTTTCCAAATACATTTTATTTTGAACAGGCTTTTCTTTTCTTTTTTTAATCCATTTTATTGTATGAATAAAATATGTATGAATACTATATGAATTGTATGAATACTTCCATTGCAAGTGCCTCACTGTAACCCCGATTTTTTTTTTATGGCAATCAACATTATACCGCAAATGCTGTCTGAGTTTAAAGTACTTTATTAGGAATATTATTTTATGTGATCATTCTATTTTTATATATAATATTCCAGGTTTTTCAAATTTTTTCCAAATGGTTTTCTGTGTACATTTTACTTTACACTCCCCCAAAATCTCCATCTGCTTGATTGCACAAGTGAAAATGTAATTTTGTAGGCCCATTTTCCCGCATTTGAATTTATTGGCCTTCTTTACGTCTAATGCACTATTGTTTTCTTACTTTTTAACGAGCACATCAAAGGCATAGCCTGTCCGTTACTGGCCAGGTTCGACAAGCTCGTTTAAAGCGCCTTGACGAGCGGATATCAGGATGTTGCACTTTGAAGACATAAAAAGCATAATGACCCACCGCATGCTTTTAGCTCTTTAGCCAAAACCACTGAGGACCATCCACACACTGCCATACACATGCAGTGGAAGGAAAAATGTTTGAGGAAACTGATCTCTTTTTGCTGCGAACATTAAAGCAAGGACACCAATAAATCAAATTACAACTACTAAAATGAATGAGTTTTGAATGCAGAAGATCCACCAATCAAGAGTCAATCAAAAACAGTTACCTTGATGTATTTTGACATGTAATTACAGCATTTAACTTAATTTCAGCTTTATATTAAATAAAATAAAACTCCACTTTATTCCATTGGGAAATATCGGTTTTCTCTGTAGATGATGGTAAGTTGAACACAGACACAATTTCTTTAGAGAGATAAAAACTCTACAAATGAGTGTAACTGCAGCATATGCATGGCATATCCGGGGGCTCGTCCGGGATATTCATTCACGCATTTTCAAAAGGAAAATATAATAAAAAATACAAGCATTAACTGGATTCTCAAATATAGTCTAAACCTCAAATTGTATAAAAAAAACGATGAGCTGATTTATTTAGACCTGAAAAATTACCCTAAGAACATCAACACTAATTCTCAAAACATGCCAACAGTGCCATAAAACAAAGAAAAAAAAAAAGAAAAAAAATGCATTGTAAAATATGTGATATAAACAGACATCGTCAAATATGAAAATGTATTTCGAGGGGCAAGAAAAACATAGAATGAATTTATCAAAAAAGATAAAATCACTGTTTTCTATATATATTTTTATATATATATTATGAGAATGTTCAACAGAATGGCACACTTGCAAGTTTTTCTGACCTTATAAGTACTACGAATTATGGGAATTTAGGTGTTATTTTACATCAGTGGTTAGGTCTCCAAATAAAAAAATAAAAAAACATTTCAAACAGGAATGAGACCAGCAGAGAAAGTATCGAACCGTTGAATTTCTCCATCTCTTATTACATGCTTCAGAGCTGCAGCAAAAACCCACCAACCTCCTTTGAAATAAAGCCCTGGGAGACGGATGCTCAATCAAGTGTGTGTCCAAGGAAAGACAAGGTGACTAATACTGAGATGGGAACGGAGTCCTTTTGTGGAAGAGGAGACTTATCTGTGCAGCCAAGGGCTGAGATTGGCACTGCTATTGTCAGTGGGGATTTAACTCAACTGGCTAAAACTGCTTTTATCCCAGCCCACTAAAATTCTTCTTTAGGGTTAAGAACACGACGGCTGAGAAGGTCTCAAATGTGGGTCTTATGTAAGCCGAAAGTTCAAAACTCACAGAGGGAGTGTGATCACTCCGCTATCATTACACACCCCAGTAGTTTTGCTTCCAGTCCCAGATGTTACACCCAACAAGTGTTTATTGTACAACAAAAAAAAACACAAAAAACGAAACAATTTGAAGAACCAGGAGCACTGGAATTTATGACATATGTAAGTGCATTTATAATTGTCTTAATATATGTGACCCTGGATCACAAAACCATTCACAAGTCGCACGGGTATATTTGTGGCAATAGCCAACAATACATTCTATGGGTCAAAATTATAGATTTTTCTTTTATGCCAAAAATCATTAGGATATTAAGTAAAGATCATGTTCCATGAAGATATTTTGTAAATTTCCTACCATAAATACATAAAAAAATTATTTTTGTGAGTAAATGCAGCACAATCACGAACATAAATGGACAACTTTAAAGGTGATTTTCTCAATGTTTTGATTTTTTTGCACCCTCAGATTCCAGATTTTGAAATAGTTGTATCTCTGCCAAATATTGTCCTATCATAACAAACCATACCTCAATGGAAAGCTTATTTATTCAGCTTTCAGATTATGTATAAATCTCAGTTTCAGAAAATTGACTCTTGTGACTGGTGGTTTTGTGGTCCAGGGTCACATACACAACATAAATATCCAACCCAGGCTCATTCCAACATTTCTGCATTTTCTAAAGGAATCATGCCTTTTAAGCTTGCCTTTTTGGCAATTTTCACTGACATAATCTAGTCATTTGTCAGCAAGGTACAAGGACGAAGAAGATGATAAGGCATAAAGTTCCAAAGCAGAGTTTAAAGACAATCTAACAGGTAGTACAGACAAGTGCTAGCGTAAATGTGACTGGTGTGACTAAATACATGGTGGTGACGAACTAAATGATGAACAGCTGTGATGAATGCATGTCCATGGTTACTGATGAGAGTGGTGGGAAAATACAAACAAAGGAAAACATGTGATGAATGAAAATAAACTGAAAGTCCATGAAATGAAACTAAAGGTGAATGAGTCCGGACATTTCGATATGAATCCACGCATTTGGGAATCTCGTGTGAGGACGAAAGATCTTGCCACGCAAATTTTGCAACATAATTTTGCTGCATTGACCAACAGAGAAAGCTGCTTGGTTTGAAAGCGAATTCTGTGTGAGTTGTGTTTCATACGTCTTGACAACAGACAAATGGTCCATGAAATGTCACTAATATGACCAAACCTTCAAACCAAGCAGCTTTCTGTTGGTCACCGTGGCAGATTTGTGAGACCAACTCAATCCGTAGGGACATTTTTGTGGGGAAATATTTCACCTTCATCCAAAACTCCTGATTCCTATAGAAATTACTGCATTTCAATCATGAAAAAACTCTGAGCAACAGTTAATGTGATCACACCTTAAGACCAGCAAGGACTGAGTCGATGGGTGAAGTGTGTTTTCAATCCAGTGATGATGTTCTTGCCACAAGGGGTTTTACTTAATGTCACTTTTGAATTTGATCTACAGTCTCTTTCTGTACCTACTTAATGGCTTACAATAAGAACAATCTCAAAACATTACAACATCGATCAGTTATTATCCAAAACAACTGGCCTACAAGATTTATAAATGCGTCATTTGCTTTTCTGTACTCATGATTAAAAATAGCAGGTTTCAGATGTGAAAGATAGTATCTGCCAACATCTTCATTGCACACACAGGTGGGCATAAAGCCCAGCAGGCACCTGGCCAACTGAGGGCAAACCCAGTGTTATCTAAGCAAGCCCATTTTCTCGAATATATATATATATATTTCTTATCTTAGTGATAAAGTGGAGATATGCCCATTCTCAAGACTACTTTTCAGTGAGGAGAACATTTTCAGACTGAAATTGATGTTTCTTGGCTTTGCAGAGTGAGGTAATTATAAAAATAAAAAATAAAATAAAAACGTGTGTACAGTTTTGGTCAATTTGGTGCTTTTGAAGGACCATTCACTTTCATTATAGAGAAAAGATTGGCCACCCTTTGTGTTCCACAGAATAAACACAAGGTGATAGATTATTTTTTAACGTCCTACACACACACTCTAAAAAAAGGTTTTAATATTGCCTCAAGTTTTAAAAACAGACGGAATTGTTGAAATCTGGCATGGTCATTAAACAAAACTCAACCTGGTGTTAAATTACATCCAAATTCTGGCAAGCAGTTTTTCAACTTCTGTGATCAGACCATTACAATTAAATAGTAAAATCTGGGATGCTTTCCTTAGTCCTACAGAGTATTTCATGTGATACAGTTTAAAAATATGCCCCATTCTAAGTACATTTTGGCTGATTATAATTGCATTAATCTATATTAAATATAATAGAATTACTTAAACATCAAAGTACTGCTGATCTCCATGGCAACCAAATGGAACAGGGGAGATTGTGATTCTGAAAGTCAGCCGTGGTGAACATCACACTGTAAGAAGTAGAAGCTAAAATATGAATGAAGGAACGAGATATGAACAGCAGTTCAGAGAGATTACCGCACACGGCTACGCTTTTGGCATCAAAATATCTGTTAACTAGACTCCATGCGAAGCCCATACCGAGTCTGGGTGATGGATTTAATGTATATTAGGGCTGCCAATTGTTTCAATATTCTAATCAAATTAATGAAAATGTTTAAATCATATAACAATTAATACAAAGAAAAGAAATTACACCAATGAATGTATTAAATTTAAAACATTAAATTACATAAAATAATATAAATTTGCTCAGAAAAAAAAAACATTTTCTCATGTTTTGCATTCATTTTATACAAATCTTTATAATTAACTTTAATTTTAACTTTAATTCATTTAATTTAATTAATTTTGATGTTAACAGTATACAATAAAGTGATAAATCTAAATTAAGTTCAATTAAAAGATGACATGTATCAGGTTTAGGTTCAGTTTCTTTGTGTTTTAGTTTGGTTTGCCCTGTCTGTGTAACGCTCAAATCCACAGAAGAGGAATATGATCATAAAATAATAACTCAGCATGGCAAGCCAACATGCGAGACAGCGTGCTATACACGAACAATAACTGACCATGAACAAAGAAAACGGAACTTAAGTACAGATACAAACAAGGTAATTAATCACACAAACTCATAATGATGGTGACAATGGTAACAAAGGAGGAGCGGGAAAATGAACAAAGGAAACGAATGAAATACAACTAAAAGTCCTCGAACTAAAACAAACTGAACATAATTGTGAAAGTACACCCCCCTCTGGCAAGGCGTGACCGTAACAAAAAGATGGCAGAGGGAGGGATGGAGGGGGTTTAGGAGGTGGACGAGGAGCTGGCGAAGGGGTGGTGACAGAGGAGTAATGTGAGGATGACGACGATCAACTGACGGCGATGATAGGAACAGGTCGATGGCACAGATCCAGAGCGCCCCAGTGCCGACAGACCACGGCGGAGTAGAGGGAGGGAGGAGTCAAGATGATGTAGAGGCTGATGACAACTGGGGGACGACCGACGGAGACGAAGGAGGGATGGAGCGAAGAGGACGGCTCGTCAGTACGTGACGGAAGTATAGTGACGACTGACCAAGGGGGAGCTAGCAGGGCAAGGGAACCCGTTGGAGCCGCAAGGCCGAGAGTCTCCGGTGGAGCCGAAGGTGGGAGGAGCCAAGGCGTAGCCGACAGGTCGACAGGCCAAGATGGAGCGACGACAACATAGGCTGGAGGCGGAGCCGCAGGATCCTCTCGCATGGGCGCTGCAGGTGGATGCACAAACTTCGGCTCGACGTCACGGCAGGGAATCCCCGGAGGTGTCGCAGGGCTGTAGACTTCCGGCAGCAGAGGGGCTGGAGGACTGGCTGAGCTTTGCGGTGCCACAAAACCTGACAGAACAACGGTAAGCATAACACAATCTGTGCAGATCGATGAAATGAAGAAATCAAAGTTCATACAGTCATTAGTACTGGCCAGAAACAGCGATGATGAAGGTACCGGGTGGGATAGGGTGGGAGTCAACACTTCCTTATTGAAGTCCATCAGACAGGCCTCACTTTCCGTACTCACTACTACCTTGTCCACTGATGTTGTGGGCTCACACCCCTGGTCAGACTCACGATAGAGCTCCACTTCCAGGGCGTGGGTCAGCTCTGTCCTCTTCTCCTCGGGACACATGAATTCTCTGTGGCTGATGGTGGTGATTCGGGCTCTGGGTCTGGCTGTTCTCTGGACCGGAGCAAGACACTCTCCAGACACCTAATGACGGCATCCCTCCAGTTCAGTTCAATGGTGTCTGGGATAGTTTGCCCCGATCCAGAATGGTTGGTCTGTAGCGCTCAAATCCACAGTGATGATGATCATAAATTATCATAAAATAACATAAGATTTATGACAAACTCAGAATGTCATGTCAACATGCAAGACAGCGTGCTATACACGAACAACAACCGACAATAAACAGAGAATAAAACGAAATGGACCCAACAGACCCAAAAAACACATGGATTTGCCAGCAGTCAAGCTGCCGTGGCTTACACATTCCTGGATTGCTCCCTATTTGTTTTTACAGACTAGTCTGAATGAGCAAACTAAGGCTAGTCTGAATGAGCGAACTAAGGCTAGTCTGAATGAGCGTACTAAGACTAGTCTGAATGAGCGTACTAAGGCTAGTCTGAATGAGCGAACTAAGGCTAGTCTGAATGAGCGAACTAAGGCTAGTCTGAATGAGCGAACTAAGGGACTAGACTCGCACAGTAGGTAGTAGGTGCTGGTCCAGTGTGGATCCTCTTTTACCATCTACATCGAGGAACTGGACAACACCAGCCCCACTTCAAACCCAGAGGCCAGCCAGACTTCAGTCATGCCCACCATGGATAAAGAGCCTCAGCCCACCGCAGACTGGGACATTGAGCCCGCTACAAAGAAAGTGCTGGAGTTGAATACCGAGGCCCTCTCCGTCCCAGAGTCTGAGCTCCTGCCTGCCCGCCCATCTGTATTTACTAGTTAGTTTCCTTAGTTGCTGATTATGTTACGCACATGTTTCCCATAATTCCCAGTCCTGAGTTTGGTTCTGTTCTTCATCCAGAATTGTTTTGTCTTAGTTTTTACAAGCTGTTACGCCGCCTTTGGTTACTCTTGTGATTTCATGTTTTGTTTCATTTGATTAAAAGACTGCTGTGAATCCCTTCTGCTCATCCTTGACTGAATGTGAGAATGAATCCATGATTAATTCCATTAATTTTTTCTGTAATTATTTATAAAGAAAATATTCAAATAAATTACTATTACATTTTTTTTTAAAATAAATTAAATTAAATTATACGAATGAAAAAAATATTATAAATAAAATGAATTACTAAAACAATGAATTGATTTTAATTAAAATAATTTAATTATATTATATAATAAATGTCAATAACATAAAATTCAGTTTAATTAATTTAAATGTCAATCAAATAAAATTCATAAAATACTTTAAAACTGAAGATGACACAAAGGTTGAAGGCATAATATTGTATAATTCTTTATAATTAAGCAATTCAGTTATTTAGTCATTTAAAAATATTATTTAATATAAAAAAGTATTATTTCATTCTTATTTAATACAACTGTTTAATAAAAATAATAAATAAATTAACTGAATTACCATGTTAAATGTTAAATTTAATTTGATCAATCAATAAATTCCTCTTGAAACAAACTTTGTTGTATTATTTTAATTTAATACTGTGAAGCTGCTTTGATACAATCTGTATTGTGAAAAGCGCTATACAAATAAACTTGACTTGACTTGACTTGACTTAAATTGATAGCTCCTAAAGATTACCAAAAACTGGGTTTTAAAACATTAAGAGTGCGTGAACATCACCTGTATCAATAAAAATGAACTTGTTAGCATCTCGATTTGCTCTCCCTGACAGCAATGATATTAAATCACTGTCAATTGAAAGTCACCTATCTGAATATAAACTCTTCAAAATTCCTCCAAATTACCTGAGCTACACTATACATATTCATTTTACACCCAACATTTGTCTTATTTCTGTCTATTTTGCCACCTTCTAAGAAATCTCAGAGGCCACACTGATAATCAGGTCTCCTGAGGAATGACAACATCTGAGCAAGACTAAACCACCACCTGCATGAGTTTCCTTTTGCATGCTGCATTCTTCACTCTAAAGAGAGCAGGCTTTCATTGCTCAGGCCTGAGGATGAGATTCAGCCATGCGTCAGGGATAAATAAGTGGTCTGAGAGAGAAATCCGCTCGCGTTTGCTCTAAGTGGATCTAATGAGGCGTGTGCTGAGAAATGTACTGGCACTGCACTGGCTCAATGACGCAGTGGTTGAAAAAAAAGAAAAGGAAACCGAGACAATAACAAGGATGAAAACCTCTGTTTTTCACCTTTGTTCTACAATAATGAAGTAGGCAATTATGAACAAACTCTGCAATGCTGCTAATTCAAATTCAATCGCTTCAACAGGAAAGTATAATGTAATACGAAAAAACATTTATAGTAAAGTAATGCACTTCTCAAATGAATAGCACTGGGGATTCTCGAATCATGTTTATTCTTTCTATAGTCAGTCTGTAAAGGCATGTCATATGCTTTGAACTTAACATGAAACAAAAACTGATCCTATTTACGATCTTACAGCACGCTATACTGCCACTCTTTAATCAAAATCTGATAACATGAAACTAGCGTAGCAAACACAGAGATGCAGAGGAAGTGTGTTTTCGACTGTTTTTATTTTCAAAACCCAGCTCCCAAATAGCCAGTATGCGGATCTGATGGCATGAATTTTTGCACATTGAAGGAAGAGGAAAATCTGAGAGATGGCGGCTTTATGAGGCATTTAATTTCTAAACAGCATAAAAGTATTAAAACTTTATAAAAGTAGGGTAACACTTTATTTTACATTGTCCTTGTTACATGCGTTACATGTACTTACCATAGTAGTAAATTATGCATAATTACATGCAATTAAGCCTAAATCAAGCCCTAATCCTACCTTAACCCTATAGTAAGTACATGTTGTTAATTATTTTTACCCAGAACTTAAATATATAATTACACTGTAACAATGACACCTTAAAATAAAGTGTAACCAAAAGTAGTAACATTTTGAGAATGAATATCTATATATTCTTACAAGTACGATGGACAAAAACGGGAATAATTGGTTCACTGGAAAGAGTCATTCACGACCGAACCGCCAATATTTTCCAGCGGCTGATGTGCTTGTTAGTCTGCAACACTGATCAGCCAACTGATCAATCTCTGCATTAGAATGACGCATTGATGCATTCACCTTTGTGCATTAGATATATATATAGGCTTAAAATTCCAAACATATTGTGCAGGGCCACCAAAACAAAGTTTTGTTTGGTTTGAAGTCGAGGCACAAACTGACTCTTACTTAGAAATAATAATAACGGATTTCCTCTGGAGTTCTTCACAAGCTGCCCAGAGGCAAAACTCATGGTGAGCAGTGCCTGAGCTTTCTGTGCAAAGCTGTGGTTATTAAAGTAAATAACAAGCCATTTCTCAAAACCCGGCAGATTATTTGTGTCTGAAAGTTTGCAGAAGAATAGACTGAAACTTTGGAAGTAGTAATAGTAGCATATTCTCTGAACTCACTGAACATGACTGAGTTAATATAAAAGACTGAACCGAGGATTTTTTCTGGGACTGCAGTGATTTTATCTTTAAACTGGATCCATCGACCATAAAAAGGCCATAAGCACCCTTATGTCAGCGCAGGGTGATAACTGGGCCTCATTTTCTGCTGAGCGCTCACAGCGAGGCCCGTTCCTCTCAAGGTTTCATTTTAAAGGGCATGGAGGCCTGGACAATGCAGGGTCTGCAGGAGCCAACATTGACAGCTGGGGTCTCCAAGGTGCTGCCACCTTTTGCAAGGTCAAGCGAGTCTGGCCAGCAATCGTGAGTGCCAGAGATGGAGAGATGCGAGCCAACAATCTGCAGTCTGGCAGCCCTGAGAACGGTACATATCGAATTGTGATACGGGTCAATGGCATTTAAGAGTGTCCACGATAAAGAAAATATAGTTTAAAATGCATGTGGCGAGTTTTTAGACATTCATTGTCATTGACCCATTCATCAAAGAAACCTGAAAGAAACCATTAAAGAAATGAAACCTGCATCTTCCTTCGACACTATATCACAAGATATATATAAAGTGCGCCTTCATGGCAGTAGATCTGGGTATTTGAACATCACAAAGTGTCTTTTAGACTACAAGCCTGTATGGATCCTGTGGGGACAGGGGTCCCGAGAACAGAGACGAGGCCCTTGGCAATCATTGGGAAAAATAAAACAGCGGCAACACCTCTGTGCAGCCACAACCGCTCCAGGCAACAAATGACTGGTGGAAGAGAAACTCACAGGACATGAATTACAAGAGTAATAAATCAAAGTAACAAACAAATAAGAAAATACTTTCAATTTCACTTCCATTTGCAATAAATTTGCTTTCAACAAATCAACCAATTCCTGAAGGCAGAAAAAAAAACGAACACTGGTTTTAAGTTAGTTCACCCCAAAATGAGAATAATGTCAGAATTTACTGACCCACAGTTAATCCCAAACCTGTCCTATTAATTTTCCATGGAACACAAAAGGAGACATTTAGCAGAATGTTCACGCTGCTCTTTTCACTGAAATGGACGTGAATGAGAACTGAGTCTGGCGAGCTCTAAAAATGATGACAAGCACCATAAAAGTATGATAAAAGTAGTCTACATAAGTTGTGATGTTAAGTTTTTCAAGATTCCAAGTCTTCTGAAACCATACGATAGCTTACTGTGAAAAAAAGACCATCATTTAAGTCATTATTTACAGAAAAGCTCTTAAATCTTCAAGTTTGTGCACACTCAAACCTGTGGCTTGAAAACGTGTTGCCCCAGCCTTGATGTCTATGACAATAAGTCACGACATGCAGGAACCAATGAAATTTGCAATCCAGGCTCATTGGGAAAACGTGCAGGTGACGACATTTCTGCAAAAATATATTTTGTTGCTTCTTTTACATTTTGCACCACTTTCAAAGTGCCTAAAGTTGCATGACATTTTTTAAACAGATGAACGTGAATCTGGCATTGTTTTATTACGTTGATTGCTGTACGTGTTGTAGCAGTTCGGAAATTAAAGCTTATTGCTTTATTGTGTTTAAAAATGTTACATACATTAAGCCCATACCCTAAACCTAACTGATAGAAACGTGAGATAAAATTCTACGAGCTCTTTTATCGTAACTTTACAGTGTTTCCTTGGACTTGTACCTGAGCTGCATTGCAAATGCAATACTGTACCAGGTGAACTATCGAGCAAGTTTACTATGTCAGAAAAGCCATATATGAAGCTGGTTTTGTGATGCAAACATCAAAAATGTGTTAGTTTACAAATCATGCACTATGGTAAAAGTGTGTTACAAAGTATTGTGCAAAGAACAGCACATAAATAAGTCTTTAGTAATTGACAATCTGCCCCTGTATTCTTAATTTGTATTTAAAAGAATAAAAGAATAAATAAAATAAAACAGAAGTTGGTGTATTACTGCCACTAGTGATTATTTCAGTTGGAAACTGCAGGGAATAAGAATGTTTTTGCAAAAAATAGGCAGAGGCATGTTTTTCCAATGAGCCTTTGTTGGAAATTTGACGTTCATTGACGCCAAGCATAGCCTGACGTGAATGTGAGCAAGTGCGCATTAGATTTAAAAGCTACAGTAGAGGGAAACTCCCACAACCTATATCTCTGAAAATTTAAATGGATCTTCATCGAGTTAAAAGTGATTCTTCCAGTTGCTCACTAACAGCATTGAAGCAATGCACTGCACACTCCTTTAAACCAAGGCATCAAGAATTCTATCAATCAGCCTACAATGAGAATTTATAGGCACATAAAGTTTAAAATGACCTTTTTTGTGATGGATAAAATGGACTCATAGGGAATTCTCTGTGTCTTTGAGGTGAATGAGGATAAGTTTCAACAATTGACAATCTGGACATTTTTAGTTCAAATCGTTGTTGAATCCTTTGCTGATCACATGTTCTATTGTGTCAAGTAATATCCATCTTCATAGAGGGAAATGGTGAGACCACACTTAGTGGGCAAGATTTACCAACAGCTTGAGTCAGCACAAACCCTCTTTTGCCGTTGAACACGCAAGACACGCAGTGAAAAATTAGCGCTGAAAAGGTGTGGACAGTTATTTTTGAGACTGACTTTATTGCATATGCATTTGTAGGAATTTTCCTTTTAGATGCAAAATTTATAAGAGGAGAGTATTAAAATGAATCATGCAAGGTGATTTACTAAGGTTTGCACTCATCAATTTACTGGTATTTGCACCATTATCATGTCTTAAGGTGCACAGTGTAAACTTTTAGCGGAATCTAGTGGTGAGGTTGCAAATTGCAACCAGTAGAAGTTATGGTGGCCGACAGGAAAAGATGTCATCGTCTGACACAGCAGTCTGAGAGTAGCCAGTTAAGCAATGGTTTCTTTACAAAGATAAATGAGGAAATTAGGTTAACTTAATTATTTAGTAAAACGATATGTTATTGCAAATATTATTGTTACTCATCATTGTGTCAGTGTTTTATTCGCTAACTTTAGCTAGCTTCTTTGCACAAAGAACAACTTCGTAATGAAACACGTTTTTCCGTTTAAGGCCACTGTAGATACATGTCGGCACATTTCAATGTAAGGGGACCTGCAGCGTATGTAGACAGAAATGGCTCATTCTAAGGTAATACAAACATAATGGTACATTAAGTAAGGCCTTTATACACCACTGAAAACATAGTTATGTATATGATATTGCATTTCTGTCAACAGATCCTCCTAAATATTACACAATGCACCTTTAAACCAGACACAATTTTGCATTGCTTTGCATTGCAATTTGCATAGACTGTGTTGGTCATTATGGAAATCATCCAGCTATGTCTGGGCTCTTTAATTTACTCGTTGTCAGTAGATCACAAGCAGAAGTTTCCACTCCATCGCCGCTTTTCAGGCTAATTTGCCCTGTTTAGAAAAGTCAACCAGGTCGGAGAAGGCTGTGCAGGTGGCAAGGGCGGAGACGACGGAGGGAGGAGCCATGGAGGTGGCAGGGCTGACGACTCCAGGGGGCCGACTGACGGGGGTGTAGCAGGTGGGAGAGGAGACCAGGGTGGAGCCGGAGAGCTGATGAGTCCAGGCAACGCCGAGGATCCGGCGGGACATGGTGGGGCCGCCGGATCTGGCAACTGAGGTGCAGGCAGGGACACAGAGGGGCACAGTGGAGACAGAGGGAGTGAGGACCAAGTAGGAACTGAAGGGAGTGAGGAGTCCAATGGAGCCGGGGGGGACGAAGGGACAAGGCATAGCCAGAGAAGTGCAGTCCAGAGGTGAGGGGAGGCCGACGAATGACCAAGGTGGATCCGGGGGGACAAGGGAGCCTGGCAGAACTGATGACCTGATGGGCCACGGTGGAGCTGAGGGAGGTAGGAGCCGAGGGGACGTCAATGGACCGTCGGGCTGAGGCGGAGTCCTGGTCGCGGAGGTCGGAGACGGAGACCGGGGATCCACGGACCAGGCTGGAGCTGTAGGCCGGCAGACCCACGGCGACTCCAACCCCACGAAAGGTGGTTAGAGGAGCTGATGGGCTGACGGGCATAGGTGGAAGAAGGGTTGAGAGGTGGTAGATGGGAGGAGGTGGGAGAGGGAGGCTGGGTGGGAATTCAGAGACAGACTCACGGACAGAAGACTCGGGTTCGGCATTCTTGGCTGAGGGCTCAGGTGGCGAGGTGGCGGCCATCTTGGCTGAGGGCTCAAGCGGTGAGGCGGCGGCCAACTTGGCTGAAGACGAGGGCTCAGGCATGGCGGGCATGACGTGAAGAACAGGCTGGTCAGGCAGTGTTCTGGATCAGGGCGTGACGCTCTCCAGACACCTATTGACGGTCTCTTTCCAGTCCAGTCCTGTGGTGTCTGGGAGGTCAAAATGGTGGTGGAAAGTTGGCCCGATCCAGAAAAGAACCCTTAGCATCACACATCTGATACAATTTCTTGTGAAGCCCCGTATCGGGGTGTGTATTGGTTTACTAGAGTCACGTGATCGACGACAAATGAAGCCTCACTTTCTGTCCAATCACGTGCGTGTTTTGTTTTGGGTGTCAGAAGGCTCGAACCCAAGATCTTATTTAACGAGTCATTGTTGGCTCAGTCTGGTTGATGGGTTTGTGAGGAGAGAAAATTAATTTATTTAATGAACAAATAAAACACAAACATGTAAGGCTTTTATGTGTGTACATAACATTGAAACTATGGAGTGTGTTGTGGTTGCTTCATCTGCCAGAGCTTCTAACACAGGCTTCTGGCTGCTTTATTTTAAATAAGCACCAGATGGCGCTGTTCTCGACACTCTCAAAGCTTTGAATCTTTTCCCGGAACAGTCAGGGGAAAGCCTCAGTGATTCATGAGGCTTCATTTCCCCATCCCTACTCCTGAGCCAGGACGATTATTCTTGCCCTATCGTCCATTTTGGGCAGTCCGTTCTCCTGTCAGGGTGCGGTGCAAGCAGAAGAAGATGAGGAGTCAAAAGTTCCAATGCAAAACGTTTACTTACAATAATAAAACTTAAACTGGTACAGAAACAGGTGGAAGGTTCTCACACACACAAAATACAACGGAGAACTGACCAAGACTGACTGAACTGAAGGAACTTAAATACTAGCACAGATGAACACTGATTAACAGAACACAGGTGATGTAGAAGATGATGATGATGATGATTAACTAAACCCATGTAAAGATGAACTGATAATGACACGTGACATGAAGACAGGCAGACAAGTCCAATGAAAACAAACTAAACAGGACACAACTGTGACAATAGTTCACCCACAAAATAAAATGTTGTTATTATTTTCTCACCGTCATGCTGTTCCAAACCTGTATGTTTCTTATTTGTATTATTTTTGCTCATACAACTGAACTTTAAATCCTATTGACTTGCAATAGTGACAAAAAAAAATTGAAAAATTGAAAAAATATAAAGTGAGTAAATGATGTGAAACAGTGAAACTGAATTTTCATTTTTCTGTGAACTCTCCCTTTAAGTGACTTTCAGGTCACTGTATGGCTCCACACTTGAAGGAAGGCAGGAAATGACTCGTGAAAGCTGTCACATTAGCACTGAACTCCAGTGCTGAATCTTTCTGATCACTGGAACAAAATACTCCTTTGGCCCTATCCCGGAACTACCTGACAGTGATGTATAATGACCGTCAAAAACCCAGCGCTTCACTGGCTTCCTACAGGGAATGGAGAAGGCAGCCAACCACAGACACATTGCAAACAAAACAGATCTGAGCCCAGCAGAGAGCCTTGGAAGGGCTGTGAGCAATGAACTCCAGCTAATGTGAATCCACACAAATGCCTGTTCTAACAAAAGGTGTGATGACGAACAAATAGTTTCCCTTTCAATTGCAAACATGGATAATTGGGCATGAAACAGGATGAATATAATGTTGCTTCGCATTTGCATTGGCAGATCTCAGCTGTTTAGTTTGGTGGAATTCTTTGGAGAGACAAATAACATTATATTGCAGCAGATGGCTTCAAACCAAATAATAAAAGAAAATCAATGGACAGTAAAATTATGTCTTAGATATAACCTTGTTTCAGTTTTGCCTCCATCTGTTGTAGTTAAAGATCAACATTTTCTTATGTTAAAAATATGTGCTAGTTGAGCAGTTGTCTTTGAGATGAGTTTAGTGCTGTAAGAGTCCTAAACCCCGAAAATGAGTTAGCATTTTTGAACTTCCAGCTTCAATCCCAAATTGAATAGATTTTTGAATGGATTTTTGGTTAAATGCCTAAAATAAGGTCTGTGGTTAACAAGCTCAGGATATTTTCATGTTCCCTTTCTGTCAGTCACTTTCAATGTTGTGTTGAAATACAGACACCTCTGACACATTCAGAAAAGGCGATTTGGCAGGTGAAATTTGCATGTCTGGCCACTCATTATAAAAGCAGGGTTCCCAAACCTTGGTTAACTTCAAATTCAAGGACCTTTCAAGGACTTTCCAGGTCCAATACCCTAAAATTCAAGGACTTAATCGTGGGGACACATTTCAAGTGAGAGCAAGGTTACATCGTGTTACCTTGTAAGACACATTGTTACAGTTTTCATGTGTCAAACACAACTATGCTTTTCTTTTCTTTTTTTTTTTTTTGCCATATGACAGAGACCTAATATTCTATTACCGGTAGTCATATTTCTGTTTTGCATAAAACTGAAGAATATTCAGTACATCCTATACTGTATTCTAAAATGATCTAATATTAACTTTTGCATGGATTTTATTGAAAAGAGCTTAGAGCAAATGTGTGTAACTAACGTAAATCGAGCAAGCTAGTATGCATAGGCCTCGAAGTGTTGGCGAAATAACACATTAGTGGACCAGAGGGAATAATAAGGAATTTTTTTCCAGAAAACTTCTTGCAACAAAATAAATGCAAGCACTTTCAAGGACCTGTATCTATGGCTGTTTATTTTCAAAAACTTATCAGGGCCTTGATTTTAATTTTTTCACATTCACAAACTTTCAAGGATTTCAAGGACCCGTGGGAACCCCGTAAAAGACACCCAGGTATGAAAGAGAGCCAGCGTGTTTCACTCATTCTGCTTTGTTCTACAGAGCCAAATGCAGCGTCTCTACGACAGAGAAGGAAGTCCATTCACATCTATTGACCATCCAGCACACGTCAGCGGTCTCTCTCCCCCTTCATCAGCACAGATAAGTGCAAAGAGTTCCCCGGGATCCTTCAATGGCAATCTCAAAAAAAGCAAATTCCTCTAAAATAGCATTACATTTTTTACAGTATTTCTAACATGCCCTTCCGTCCGTGTTCTTTTGGATGCGGTCGTTTCATGTCTCCCTTGAACGGCCATGAGCTTTGCTTTCAGTGTTTGGGCCACACTCACGCTGAGACATCGTATGTAATTGGTTCATGTCCTCCCACTGAGAAGAAGCCCATGAGCACGCTGCGCTCATGGCTCGTTCTTTCAGAGAGACACTTCACCTGCTTCCCGCCCTGGTCCTTCTATCTCCTGGTACAAGTCCTCGGCAATGTGCGCTGAGGGCGAGCAGGGACATGCGAGAGTCCCTGTGGGCCTCCCTGAGCAGAAGCTCTCCCATCGCATCTCCCTGCTCTCCTTCATTGCACATCGACAACGTGGGCCTCCATTTCCTCCACTCACACGTGTCTTCCAGTTGAGTTCCTGGATGAGTTTGGTGAGCTTAATTTCTCGTTCGGGGCTCGCGACGAGGGTGAGTTATCAATCGCAGCATCGGACGGCAGCCTAAAGCCTTCTGAGGCTGAAGACTCGGCTCAGTCTGAGGCGGACAGCTGTGAGCATTGGGCTCGAGTGGACTCCTCCACCCTGTCCTGAGCGCTCACGGCTGGCCGATTGGTTCTTGTGGTCGGAGCATTACACATTATACATGCCCTGCCTCAGATCCTTTCTTCTCGGAAGTGTATGAGGAGCTCTGTTGTGCAGTCCATTCCACCTCGCGGAATTTCTCAGAGAATCCTGTCCAGGCTGTGTAAGTTTACCTCGTTCTTGGTGGTCCACAAGGCCAAGGCGCTGAGAGATCTGTACGAGGGTGGTCCTGACCCAGAGAAGATGCACTAACTGCGCATGGCGACCTACTATGCCTGCCGGGCTACGAAGTTCACGCCACAGGCTCTGGTTAAATCCTTTGAGACCGCACCTCATCCCCTCTTGGGATATCTCGGTGGTCTTACAGGCCCTTCAGAGAGATCTATTCGAGCCTTTACAGTCAGCTGATCTCAGTGCTCTCTCTATGAAGATGGCCCTCCTGACTCCGCTCACCTCTGTCAAGAGGGTGGGAGACCTACCCTTTTTAAGGATCAAGCTTTAGAAGATCAGACCAGCTCTTTGTCTGCTTTGGAGGTCAGCAGAAGGATCCAAGCCAAGAGTGGCCCACTGGATTGTGGGAGCCATTCTCCTACCAGGCTCAGGGTTTACTGTGCCCCTTGGGAGTGAGGGCTCACTCGGCTTTAGCGAACGGTGCATCATTAGTAGACATTTCTGGGCTACACCAAACACCTTTGCAAGATTTGACAATCTCCATATGGAACCAGGGTCACCGTGATTTTGCCAAGTAAGACATGATCCTGGATCAGCATATTTTGTTGCCCCTAAACCTAACCCTACCCATCACTTTTCCCTAAAATCAGAGGGAAATGATAGGTGAATAACACTGATGTTGAAGCACCTCACCCTGGTTCTAAGCCTAAACTTGACATAAACTGTAAACGTGTCCCTCAAATCTGATTGGTTGATTGGAAAGTTGTTCCAGGATCAACAAAGATGTTGATCCAAGAAACTGTGGTACTTGGTGAAATCACGTTCACCATGGAACCAGTTTCGTTACGAGTTCTAGGTAACAGCAACTGAACTTAGACGACTGGTAGGGTGTAGTGCATGCACGTCAGCGCCTATCCCCTCTCTGAGGTGACAATGTGCACTTTTTAGGCCCAATTAAAGTGTCCCATGATTGGTGAACCTTGGACCACCTTTTCTCCATATGCAGTAGTTGAGTTTGGCCGAGGAACTCATTACCAGACTCATTACCTGTGGTTTTGCCCCTTTTCAGGTGAGCCCTCATATTTGGGTTAAGTGCTCCATATGTGTTGACTCCCTAATGGTGGTCCCATATGTGTATTATTTCACTGTTCAATTTCCCTGAGGGTGAGCACTGTGTTTCCCCCTAGCCTTCAAAAATATGTCTTCAATGCAGCAGTCTATAAGAATGCAAATAGACAGCATTATATAGACTTAGCTCAACCAATAGCATGATTTTGCAGGACCTTCGGTTTGCTGGAAGCAGTTTTCTGGGTAAACCTGTTTAAAAAAAATAAAAATAACAAGTTATTCGTAAAAGACAGGACATAATAATACTAATACTAATAATAATAACAGTTCTACTTCTATCACTGATAATAATAATCTGTTCAAAAGAAAAAAATAAAATTTGTGCCACTGTATTGACATAACACTTGACAAAAACAGTTTAATTTGTTTGGTTTCATGAATATTCATGACAGAATAAATATCTGACGATAAATGTATAAATTAATGAGATCTTCAGCATGGAGAGCTCTTAGTAAAAACTCAAGGATCAATTTCCATGTTGAATTGAATGAGAACACCTGTTGCTTCTTTTGCCAACAGCTGATTCTGGGAGGATTTTTGATTTTCTTGAGTTTCACTCCAAGAGTCCCTGAACATTATCAAGCCTGGGACAGATCTGTAATATTAATGCAGACAGTGAGTTAATATGAGGATGTGAAAACCTCTAGTGTTACACTTATACCATCATGTTACGCTAATTGACAGAGCCTGTGTATACACAGATCTTTTGTATGCAAATGTAATCATGTTTCTAATGAGATGAAGCTAATTATTATAGCTTGCAGATGTTGAGCAGCAGCTACAGAAAGAAAAACATGTGTACCTCATGTTTGTGGGTTCCACAAGTGTTGACATAGATGAACAACAAAACCCTCATCAAAATGTCTTCCTTTTGTTTTCCTCCAAAGTAAAGCTGTGAATTATGACAGAAATATGACTATAATAGTAAAATCGAAAATAAAAAATATAATGTAATTAATTAATAATTCAGTATTATATTACAGTAATATGATATTGTGACATTATAAAGTTGAAGAAATTCCAAAAAGCAGCAAAATGAAAAAATGACACTTCATCTCACCCTAATTACTTTTAATCTCCAAAAATCTCAAGTATGCTGAAAAATAACCACTTCGGATGCTTTCTTTTCATTTTCAAGAGCAAATATCACAACTGTTACTAACTGAGGACAAAAGTGTAAGATATTTTTACACTAATTAAACTAAGATATAATTTTATTAAGCAGGGGGGAAAAAAAACTCCAAAGCAAGTGGAGTGGATAAAAGAAAGTTAGCAACAATTGCAGGCAAAGCAGCTGCTCCGTTTAACAGCTTTTTTAGATGATTTAGTAGCTAGGCCAAGTTCACTTAATTAAGGGGCTTATCTTCCTTACAGAGGCCGTCATGTGTTGCCGTACCTAATTAGTTTTGCAGCATAGGTGGCTGTTTCTTGACACTGACACAGGAAGCTCACCAGCACATAAAATGCACGTTTAGAATGACAGTACAGCCGTGCGAAGGACGCTAGTTAACAGCGCAACTAGTCCCTCTACAAAGTAATGCCTTAATGATATTCTATCAATTGACATTTGACTTTGCAGACTTTTCTGCAGTTAATGAATTAATGGGACTGTTTTGTAATTAATGAACAGTTATTTATAGTGTGTGTGTGTGTGTGTGTGTGTGTGTGTGTGTGTGTGTGTGTGTGAGTGTGTGTGTGTGTGTGTGTGTGTGGGTGTGGGTGTGTGTGTGTGGGTGTGTGCCTGTGGCAATTACAGCTCACTTGGTGCCATTGGCAAGATAAGCACTATACTGATTTTTTCACAAAATTATTTTAACTGCTTTTTAACTAAATCATTCCTAATTTACATGTAAGAACTGTAAAAAAAAAAAAAACTAACTTTTGACATTTTGATTATAATTATCCTTTTGTTTTCAAAGGTGAAAAAGGCAACTCTGTTGTTTTTTTACTCTAAATTTAAAATGTAAACTTATTTTGTAGCAGTTTAAACATTTCTGCATAAATGAATTGTGCAACGTAATTAAAGATACAAGTAATTAGTAGTAATAGTTGATATTATAAATAATAATAATTATAGTGTTGTTGTTATTATTGTTGCTGCTGTTGTTGTTGTTATTATTATTACTGATAAATTGAGTAAATAGTTAAAATTATGATATTATAATAATAATAATAAATATTTATAATTAAATATTTGTTTTAAATTATTACTGTAATAATTAATTGTTTTTATAATAGAGTAGTCATTTTTCCATTTATTAATAATTGTGAAACTTAATTAAAGATTCAGATAATTAATAGTATTAGTTTATATCATAAATAATCATAAATTATAAAATTGCTACTAAATACTCATCTATAATTATTAAATATTATTATTATTATCATTTTTACTGATTAATAGATTTAATAGTGAAAATTCTAATATGATAATTATAATGATAAAATATATATATTTTTAATATAATTAAATGTAAAAAAAAAAATACTTTAAAGTCAATTATAAAGCCCAGTTTGCTTGTTGATTTGTTTTTTGGGAGTGGCCATTTATTTCTGTTGGTTTCTGTGCATGTCAATATTTAAAACCATAAATCAGCTTATACTAAATATTTATTGACGAATGTCTTTCGCTCAACAAGTGGCCTTGAGCGAGACTAATTAGCACTCAGTTACTGACTGATCCCAGATACGGCTCTTGAATTCAAAGAGCGCTGAAATGCAGCGTTGCCTTCTCACCGTTACCCGGCACATTTCACATGAGCTTAAAAACATTTTAATGATGCCTGTCAAGGACGAGACTATAAGATCTTAGCAGAATATCCCACTGGTCAGACACATATGGAATTAACTTTTTTTAAGAAAGGGGCATTAAAATGCATTTAAATAACTAAATTAAGAAATAAATAAGTATTTAGTATCCCTGGTTAATTACTGTATCTGGTAGCACAAAACATTTGACACTATAATATATACAATAGTCAACATTTGAAGTGGATAAAAAAAAAAAAATTGATCCACTTCAAATGTTGACTACTTTGATTCAGATCAGCTAACCTGCAATTTCACAAATTTAATCGTAAGCCTTATTTTCACAGAACATATCTTGAATGCAATCACCACATTTTGTTTGTTTTTTTAAAGCATAAACCTCTTTTTGTTCGATTAATGCTTAACACAATTTCCCTAATGAGAAAGAAAAACCAAATTAGTATGTATTCTCTGAAAACAAGTCTCAATAGCAAGAAAATATCTCCTGTTAAGGATGTTTGGATATTTTTTACAGGAAAACAGACACAAATACTGATTAAGAAAAGGATATTTTGAGATGACATCCTCTTCTTCCTGATTCATTTGGGTCCTTTATAAATGGGCAATCAAAGGTTGCTAGGAGACTGCTTGAGTAATGAACTGTTGTCTGGGCCGAAGGCAACTCGAGTGTTAGATTAAATTAATCCTATTAGTGCTACTGAGTGATATAATGATCATCTTCCCAGGTACAGTCTCCCCCTTCATTTCCCTCTCACACACACACGTATTATATTAATGTGTCTGCTGATCGACAGCAAGATTGTCAGTCAATGCAATTACAATGACTCTTCCAGGTGGTAATTGGCAATAAATTGATGTTCTGTTTTTTAGTGACAATTAACGTCAACTAACTAAAAGGTATTGATTTATGAACTGACCGACACTTAATAAAACAGTTTATTATTGTCAGTCAACCTCATGTTTGTGGCACCCGGAGGGAATAGGTTGCTATTTCAGAGCAAAGGCAATTTCATTTGTTTCTGTTTCTGTTTACTTTAATATAAACTTTGTCTCAGGTATTCCTCTTAAAATTTCTTTAGAGTATTAAAAACAGATGAGAGAATTGTGGAGTTCTCAGTAACAGTATGTTTTATTTACAGCAAGTACCAATCTTTTTTTTATTTTATTTTTTATTCTTTTGGAGAAATAAAAACAGACGCTAGTAAAACAACTTATAATTAGCAAAAAAAGTTGTATAAATAAATAAATATTTTTTTTTTAAAAATAATTATTTATTTATTTATTTATTTATTTATTGATTGATTGATTGATTGATTGATTGATTGATTGCATAATTAAGCTTTCAGTTATGTCTCATTTACCTGTAAACTTTGCCTCAGATAATTCTCGTAAAATTCCTTTGGAAAAAACAAACAAACAAAGATGACATGATTCTCCATTAACAGTAAGTTTATAGAATTATAAAAGTAATTTTGAGTTCTCAGTTATCATTTAAGTACCAATTTCGTCTCAAACATCTCTATTTAAACTCCTTTGGATAAATAAAAAGCGACAGTAAAAGTATGGATAATTTTGATAGCATTGCTCAGATAATGGAGGTCTCGGTTATGTCTCAATTAAGTATCAACTTGTCTCAGACGTTTCATTTAAAATTCATTTGAAGGAATAAAACACACAAATGACTCAATTGTTACTATAATAGCTCATAATGCCGCTGTCGGTTATGTCTCATTTACATATCAACTTGGTCTCGGGTGTTTTTCTACAAATCTTTAAAAGTAATAAGAACAGACATAAGATAATCCTTTGCTGAAAAGTAAGAGTACAGAGCTATACAACAATGTGGATATCACAGAATTTGATGAGAAACGTTTGAGCTCATATTGAAATGGCTTTTGATTGCAGATTTGGTAAATCTGAGCACTGACATTGTTGCGATCCCTTCAGAAACTCCAGAGATGTTTGAGATCCTGGGTCTTTTCCCTCAGTTGAAAGATCTGAGAACCAAGAGACCCTCGGTTTAATCTCATTGCTATGAGGAAGAAACAATTAAGATATTAAAAAGTCCTCATTTGTGATAGTTGGTTCCTACTGGTGGTGATATGTTCATTTTAGACTCAACTTATTACAGTATTTACCAAGCAACCATTTGATTTACTCAAAAAAAATGGACAAGGAAGGTTGTGCACTTTACATAATATATTTATATTTAGTTTACTTATAATAATTGTGTTTGTTGACTTGAAATGTTTATTTTTTCTAATAAGGTCCACGTAATTATGTCTCAACTTAACAGTACAAAATCCTAACGCGTTGTCTAAACACAAACCATTTATGTTAAGTAAAAGATTCGTACATCCAGAGGGTGGCAGTATAGTGCGACGCCAACAGCCATTTTGCCCTAACTCAATTTGATTGTGTTCAATCTGCTTAAATATATGTAAAATTTAAGTTTACTTAATCAGTTTGTGTTGGATTAACTGAAACTGGGTGGTGCTTGTTAGTTCCCAGCATGCTTTGCACATGGTTGAATTAAGAGAGAATAAATGTTCAAATTAAGTGTTATTTTATGTTTTTTGAGAAAATGAGAAAAGGGGGAGACTTGATATGTGTAATTGTGTTTAATGTTCAATTACATTGGAATTATTAGAACCATTTAAATTACAGTGGGTTACCATTGTGGAGAAGAGTGGAGCATTTTGTTAGTCTGTGGACTGATTCAAGTGCATTAAACTGCTTTGGCTGAAGGAACATGTAAATATTACATTATGTATATATTATGTAAATTTAATTATGTGTTACTAAAATAAATGAAATCTTAATAGATGAATGAATATAATAAATATGAATACCTGAATCATGTCAGGGAGCCTTTACAAATTCACTTTGAGACTACTTAAATGGTTCGCTTAAAATGACTTAATTCCATGGTGTTGAAGTTGAAGTTACATGAACAAATTATGTTTGTTTAACGTAACCCGGTTATGTGGAACCTGTTGACATTTCTTTGAGTGTAGCGTTATGTGTTGTTTTGGCCGGGCCAGCACTGAGCGGTGATTTAATTTTAGCGCTGTAGGTGTTTGTGCCGTGTTCTGCTTTGTCACATTGCTGTCCCATCACTGCACTTTCACGCATAATCTGACTGGCATTACAGTTCCACATGATAAATGGAGCACTTGCTAAGAAAGAAAATAGCTGATGGCAACATCCAGAGAACCAGTTAAAATGAAGAAATTTCGACTCCAGAGAATTCACTGCTCTTCATTTGCCTCACGCCACAGTACGCCGCTATAGAGAGGGATTTGTAATGCACTCTGGAATCGTGCTCCCTTTGAACTCCATGATTTTGCCATAAGGGCTGAAAATAACAAGGAACAGACAAGAGGACTACAAGTGGCGAAGCTACTAACTTAAATACGTTTTCAAAAAACAAATATGCTTACAAAATGTCTGCTCCGTGTGACACACAGACTTTCAGAAATATGCTCTGGTCAAGATGGAGACATTTAAAGGTACAATATGTAAGATTTTTGTAATAAAATATACAAAAAAATCACTTGCACAGTGTGACATATTTCCTGCAGTTGTGTACTCACATTATCCCAAAAGTTCCCAAAGATTTTTAATTTCAGGGAAATTCCAATTTTAAATAATGTCGCCTGTCAATGATGTAATATCCGCGTTATCCCTGGTTTCCGCTCGTACTGGCATAGTAACCATGGCGACAGACGTGGACAACTGCGTTACGTCTAGCGGCGCGCTCACACTGTTGCTGTTTCTTCAGACATTATGGACCATGGCAAGCAGAGTTTGGGACAAAAGGAGAACTAAAACGAGGATCAATATCAGCGTGGCGTTTTCAAGATGCCGAGAGTGACTAACTTGGATTGACAGAGACGCTGCTCTAGCATGTACTTTATTAGACAGGTGAGCAAATGTACATACAACTAATCAATGTTATATAGCTCAACATGATGAATATGATCAGTATGTTATTCTAATGTTGATCTAGCTGACTGCTAGTCTCATACAGACAAACTAACACATAGAATAACATTATAACTTTTAACACACTCAAATGCAGTTTAGTGTGATAGTGTAGACCAGGTGAAACAGCGCTGCATTACCTCACAAGATTCATTCGTCTAATAAACTGACCTGTGTGAGTATTAATACAGCACTTGCGGGTAACTTAGATTGGTAGAATGAAATGTCCTTATTCCTTTATATCCGCGGGACTCGCGTGTGGCGCTGATATCTGTCTCTCATTAGCAATCGCTCCCTGCTTCACACCACAGTCATGTTAAAAAAAATATGTTTTCACTCATCCATAAACATTATTAGATCCTTCGGCATGACGACAAGTTCCATAATTCCGCTTATGTGTCATCAACCTACGCCTTTGTTATTGTAAGAGGTTAGCAACCCCTAGCGGCGGAAAAAATGACATATTGTGGCTTTAATCCTCTGGTGCTCTTCACGTGTCGGTCAAAAATGACCGAAATGATTATTATTTGTATTTCAATGAAATGAATGTATTATAGTTTGATAATGATTTTTTATTTAATATTTTATGGGGATTTTATGGTACTAAATTATATTTACGCTTTATTTAAAATCCATTTATTCACCTGAAAATTTCATTTCTGACTTAAACTGTCGTAAATCTTGAATGCTTTAGAGCACAGACTTAAAGGGATACTTCAGGATTTAGCATTAAGCTTTGTATTAGTAGAAAACCTGTAGTATTTTCGAATTACCATGCTTTCCACCCTCATATCCCCCTGAGACATGGGCGTAGGTTTAGGGGGGGACGCTAGGTACTAGTCCCAATCAATATTTTGAGATGACAAATTTGTCCCCACCAATATTTAGCAAGCTCCTTTGAACTGCTATTTGGATCTTTGCGCTGCTATTTGGATCGATGCCAACGGCCAAAACAACGACAGTACAAGAAACGCCGTAATTTGATTGGCGGCGGTGTATCTGACAGGCTACACGCGCGGGCCGGGACTACTTTTGTGCTTGCACTGGCAGCGAGCGGGTGGTGTGTGTGTGCGCGCGCGCGTCGACGACGCCGACGGTAAGTTACCAGGGCTGTCTCTCTGCCACATACAAAGGCCAGAGTAAAACATTTTAATATTCCGTTTTTTGCCACTTTTTGTACTTTGTAGATAGATCAGCTATGCCACCCAAGAAGAAGAAAGGGAACATACGAAGCTTTTTCATAAAGCAGAGTGTAAGTAGGCAAAATAACTAGCCACACAAATAAACTAGCAGTAGTAGTGACTGACCAGGCTTTCAAATGCAGATTCTACTGTGGAAAATAGTATTGATTGGTGATAGTATGTGTTACCATGTTGTTACAGTTAAACCTAGCAGCAGCAATCTTTCAACTAAGGTTAAGAGTATTGATTAGGCTGTGCAGCACTGATAGACTCATAGAAGTCACGCTATCATGATAGAATGCTACGTTAGCAAGTCACTGAATGTTAATTAGCTGACCTTAACTTAGAATCTTGCAGTCAACATAAACAGTGGATCTGAGACATTTTTCCTTTCTACATTCTATTTATGTAATGTATTTGTGAGTGAGTGTAGCCTAAGAATTTAATATTTAAGAATAAAATATATCAATAGAATTTGATATAGAATAGTAGATACAATTTTAGTATTAAAGCCACACTAAGTAGAAATTGTGTTTTTGTCAAACAGCGACCCCTAGAGTCGCTGTGGAATACTTGCACTGTCGTAAATTATATTATAACATTTTTACATGATTGCAGCTAAATCACAAGTAAATAGTCTATAGTCTAGGCCTACTGTATAATTTAATTTGTGTTGTTTTTATTGGAATGTAAACATTACAAAATGCCAGATAACATCAATTAAGTTAAATGTACGTCGCATTATTTCATAACATTGGCCGTTATGATGTCATTAGACATGATTATTGCAATTTATCATAATAGTTTGCAAATTGTGCTCGTTTACACTATTTACAACCTCTACGTTAGGCTTATTTATGATAATTATGTGAGATATTGAAAGCTGTTCTCATGATAATCGCTGGCAAACTAATTCGTGAGGCATAGCTATCTGATTTATCAAAACGATTCCATTTACACCTGGTCACATAAATGTATTTTTGCGAAACGGATTTAAATTCGATCTTCAATTCTCGCGCTATATGCAGATTTAATGGAGTGCACGTCACCGAGATATGAGCTGCATTTTATAGATCATCAGCTAAAATTTCAAAATCAAAGACCGCAATAAGAGAGAGCAGTAACAGCCCTGGTAAGATCATTTCGTTTCTTTACTTTTAATGATGAAGATTATGTGTTAAGCGTCTGCGACTTACTTTCACTTTGATTTGCGATAGTTTGCACGTTGGCTTGATGCAGTTGCTCATCTGCGGTGATGCATGTTCCAGCACGTCGTCATATCTGGATATAACATAATAGCCTGTACAACGCTGAACGCTCTCACACGTTTTTGTTTTTTTTTTTTTTTTTTTTTTTTTAGCATTTTTGGGAGGAGTACAATTTACATATATGGTTTCAACAACCATATGCATTTACACTTGTCCAGTTTCGTCTGGAATGCGTCTCAGATCTCCTCCTGAAGTGGTTTGAGGGATCGGATTCAAATGCGTTTCGGAAGGCATTTAAACCTGGACTTTTCATCCGATCTGAGAAAATGCATGAAGTGGCCAGGTGTAAACAGCCCCCATGACAAAAACATACGCACGAAAGCCGAAAACAAACGCTGGTTGGCCTCTCACGTCCAAATTTGACGAAGTGGTGGGGGAAGTGACGTATGCCGTAAAGCAGTCGAATTTTGTAGTTCTTTTTGTGCTCTTGTTACTACCCGAACCCCGAAGTTACATAGTGCCAGTAAAAGCGATACAGACCCTGTCAGGCTATGGCAGACGTGTCATTCAACCTATTGTAAGTCGATGTACCATCACAAGGATCTTGGAAATATATTATGAAGGTTGAAAAGTTACATAGTGTCGCTTTAATGGAATACTGTAATCATGGATAATAATAATAATAATAGATAATAATAATGGATTTGTTGTGTTGAATGCATACTATGATACGTGTGTATTTTATTCATTTGTTCATTATTTAATTACATATAGAAAACTCATTCCAGGGGGAGGGGGAGGGGGATGTCCCCACCAAAGCTGAGGCCAAACCTACGCCCTTGCCCTGAGACAAGAGATTTATGTATTTTTTGTCTGGAATTTTCTGGCCAGAGGCAAAAGACTACAGCCAGTAGATGGCGTTGTTCTGCATGTTTTCAGCCCACCCATAGAGGGTGGGATCTCACTCACAGAATGTACACAGTGTCAGCCGTCTTTCTTTGGAAGCTAAGCTAGCAGGCTCTTGTTCTGTGGAGAAAGCTGAGTAAGTAGGGGTTACCATCCTCCTTTTCCCGGACTTGTCCGGCGGGCGAGATCGTTCAAAATGTACGGGATTCAGCTTTTGCGTTCTGCGGTCGCCATTCATTGTTTACATGCACACCTTTTGTTTCAATCTAACTGAATTCATTCCGATTGGTGAGTCTGAATGTAGTGTTTACATGAACGCTAAACAAGTAATCGGTTGATGTGCGTTTTACCATTGCTAAGAAAATTCCCGCTCCTCCGTGAGAGATAGCCTATGAGACCGGTGCGTCTCAGTAATGACGCCACCGGCCTCGCGCCGTTCTCCCGCGCCCCTCAGCCTCGTCCTGCTCGCCACAGTAAACATAATGAATGGCGACTGTAGAACGCAAAAGCCGAATCCCAGACATTTTGGGCGATCTCTAAATCCCTGGCAAACTCATCACGTAGGCTAGCCTAATAGCCTTGTTGTTTTCAACTGCGCTCTCTTACCGGTAGGCGTGGCCTCCTAGGGCAGCGAAGCAAGTGCATACTGGGAGTTGTTGTCTTTCATCCACATAAGCCAAAAATAAATTTTCTGGCTTTTCTCAGTCTAGAAAGCTCCAAATTCAAAAATTTCTTCACATTTCTTCTACTTAAATGACCTATTTTAAATACACATTCATCTTCCCAGAGGTGAAGTATCCCTTTAAGTTTGATCTCTTTTCAAAGACGACACTTGGCCGATTATTGCTGAAAAATGTGCAAAAATACTATTTTAAATTTTTATATGAAATATATATTTTCAAAAACATGTTTTACTCTAAAACTGTGAGAAAATCAAAGCCATGAATCTAAACAAGTTGTGTTCAAAATTTGAGGTTGATATCTCAAAAAATTTGCTTTCAGTAAGATTTTGTTTTGCCGCAGTACCAAAAGTTTTCACTAGGTGAAATTCGTCTCCCATTCAATTCCAATGTGCTAATTTTTGACTGTGAGGAGTATAAGCATAGATATCATATATAAACGCTAGATGTCTCGTGCGCGCTGCTGGCCAATGAAGGTCGACGTCCGCACGTGGCGGCCATCTTACCACAGGGTGCTCGCTCACTCGTTTAATGGTGCATGTACTTTTAAATAACCATAACTTGCTCAATTTTCTACCGATTTTCAAACGGTTTGGTTTGTTATAAACGTCAGAGATGTAGTTATGACACTGCATACCTATGAATAATTATAACATACATGTTCAAGCATTCAGAATTATAGCCACGTTAATAACGTTTGTAAGAAACCAAACCGTTTGTAAATCCGTCAAGATTTCAGCGAGATAAGAGGATTTGTGTGCGTGCTGATCACTCACTTTACATTAAGCCTGCCTGTGACAAGATGGCCGAACGGTGATGCCGGAAGTGACTGCGCCATAAGACATCTAGCGTTTATATATGATATCTATGAGTATAAGTGTGACTATTTTCTTCAGGACCATTTAACCTGTTTGAATTATGTCCACAGTTTGTGTGTGTGTGTGTGTGTTCACATAGCAAGTGCCAAAACCTTTACCAAGTTTTTGTACCATTCCGATGAAGAAAAAAATTCAAAAACAAAAAACAAAAACAAATGTAATATTTTTTGGTCAAAAATTACTGAAGAGACCCAGAGGGCACTGTGTACCTAGTACATTTTTGTTCACAATCGATCTTATTGGTTTTGGACTTTATACTGACACCTGCTGGCCTGGATGTATGAAGTTTGCTTACTAAACTGTTACTAAAAATACTACTTCAAGTCTTTCTACTTCAAACTTTTACGTTTAATTCCCTGTTACTTGCCGTTTGTGAAATTTACTTGTCATTTCTGAGTAATTTTTTTTGTTTCTGAGTAAATTTTTTTGTTCTGAGTTAAAAAAAAAAGCCTATTTTTATAAAAAAAAATGTACCGGTTACACCATATTGTAAACTACATTAAGTTTAAAGTCATCATGAACTCAAAACTGACAATTCTTGTTTTTTTATGGAATATTGATGAGGTTTTTTTTTTTTTTTTTTTTTTTTTTTTTTTTTTTTGACGTGTTACATTTATAAGATCTCAACGTTTTTAAGATAAAGTTTTCTTTTTCCACAGTATTCTACATCTGGTGCAATTTATACAATAGATGTGGGTGAATTATTTCAAATCGAGGTTAAATATTCTCAGCACACAATTTTGGTATGACCTCCAATCCATACCGGAGACGCTTAAAAATTGACGAGTAAAATACCTCAGGCGAGAGGAGCTTTTGATGGACAGCCTCTTATGGAATTCATCTCCGTCGAGCAATGACTGCTGTACTTACAAAGTTGGTGCTCTCAGCCAGAGAGGGAAGTGAATCAACATTTTACTCTCCTTATCATTCACCAGGATAAACTGCAACTGACATTAATAGACCCAAGGAGGAATACGGGAATACTGTGGGCACCGGCAAAGTTTATCTGTACACAAGGCTTGCCACATGAATAATAGTGTACCATGGAGAATATCTGGAGATGTTTGCTCATATTGTTTGTTTGCAACTTGATTAAAATTGGATCATGACTGAAACCAGACCTTCATGCATTCACAATGGCAAAGTCTGTTGTTCAGTGAAAGAAACAGCAAAGACATGAGGATAGTGTGTAAACATGACTGAGGGGATGAGAGATTTGATTAAAATATCTATTTTAATTTAATACTTACTGTTTTTGTCATCAGCAAATTAATTTCCCTATCTTGAACCATGTTGGGAATAATAAAATAAAAAAACAGGGTCAATGATTTTATTTATTTAAACTCATTCATTTATTTAAAAATTCAATGAAAATTTAATTCATATTTACAATGCTGTAATGAATATGCCTCTTCTATCATGCTCATGTTTTTAGATATAAATGAGATACGGTATACATGAGATAACACATTATCGTTGAAACAACTATGAATATAAAAACCTATGTTTCTGACTCATCTTCTCTAAGGTTTCTGTTGTTCTCAGGATGTTTACTCATGTATTGGATCATGAATATTAATTACATTATGTGACAATCGCCAGCCATGTGGAATTACCGTTCATCGCTTGCACATTCGTTCAACAACTGCTTGACAGAGGCTTCCTCTTGAACTTATCGCTTTATGTATATAAATGGGAGTGAAATAAATACATATTTATTGAGTACGATTTGAACACATGATGATTTGAAGACAGGACTGTTGGTAAGGTAAGAGATTGTGTAGCTATTTTAACCCTTAACCTAAGTATTAATCTCCAGTTTGACTTGGGCTGCATGAATAGCTGCATAGCTTTTTGAGGATTGTTACTTTTCTAACAGACATGACTCACAATTTTTGTCTAGTAGATGATATGCACTAGCAATCACTCAGAAAATCCTCACAATCCCTTCAAAAAATAACTAAAACCAGTCAAAACTTCTCATCAACCACACAGCAACTTCCTATCAACCTCCTAGGATTATGGTATTCAGTTTTACATAGCAAACGCTATTCATAATTTCTTCACAACTGTAAAAATCTAGTTATTTTACAATTTTAATGACTTTAATTTTGGTTTGGTCAACATATTCTCAAATGCACAGATGATTCAAAACATTATCATCAAAGCACTTATCATTGATCATCTCCTAACAACGCCACATATCCATTATATATGGCCTTGTTAGGAGATGATAAATGATAATTGCATTGAGGTTACTTTCCCACCGGACTGAGTGGCAGAAGAGCTGCCGCATGACTGGATTTAACAGGGGAAACTGCAAAATGCAAGTAAAACAAATGATTATCAGTTTTAACTAAAGGTTGGACTCGATATAGTGTTCCTTACAACTTACCAAAGATCCAGTGATCCATGGATATTGACATGAAGCCAGGAATCGTGTTTCCTGACATTTATATGTCCCTAATTTTGACGCCCTAAATACATGAAGCAAATTTGCCTGTGAATGCTTTATATAAATACAATATAGGTAGGTCTAAATCTGGGTGATCACTTGTGTTATATATCATCATATCGTTCAGCCGTAAAACTATATATATATATATATATATTAATATGTAAAAACATCCAATTAGGCAGAATATAAGATGGATGGAGTTGTCAATACAATATATAACAATACAATATATATAGATATGATTTTACCCCTAAATTCAGCATATTGACTCAAAATGATAACTGTAAATCCACCTTTCGCTGGCTGTATCCAGTTGTTTCTATGAATTACAGCAATCCATTTGCTTCTGTTCTGTAGCTTTCGGCAGTCTGTAAAAAATATACCTCAGATTTCTTGTCAAATCTAGTTGTAGTCAATCGCAAACCTCTTTCCCATTTTAGATGTGTTTTGTATGTTTTTCGCGGCATTCACGCCGAACCCATGCCACACTGCACACATTCTTCAGGAATGGTTTGAGGAAAATGATTAAGAGTTCAAGGTGTTGCCCTGCCCCCAAATTCCCCAAATATCAATCCAATTGAGCATCTGTGGGATGTGCTGGACCAACAAGAGGTGCGTTTCCCGAACAACGACATAACTCGCTGCTTCACTACAATAGTACGATGCATCGTTGAAGAAATCAACTAGCTAGTCACGACTGTTTCCCGAAACCATATTGTCGTAAAGTGGTCGTTCAACCACGTTGGTTTATGACGTCACGCACGTGGTGGAGTAATAACTTCTTTTAATGAATATGTTTGAGATCGAATTAACGATGTTTTAATGTAGATGTTTTGCTGTAAATTACGGTCATGACATCTGAGGATTATTTCTAATTTTTCTCATTTATTTTGCTTTATTTCCAGATTCAATCATAGGCTCGTTCTTACATAGTAAAGCACGTTCACACATGCGCACTCTTCAAAAACGGTGCTTTAAATCTCTTGACAAACTAAAAGACGTAAATTACATTTGTATGTATTCTAAATAAAAGACACAGGTTGTCCTGAATGTCAGCTTGCTTATTTTGCTCAAGATAAGGATTTCTTAAAGGGGTCATATAATGCCATTTTTGTACAAGCTAATATGATTCTTTAGGGTCTAAATTTAAAGTTTGTAATATACTTTAATTAAAAATTCTCATTAGTATTGTAAGAAAACACTCATTTTACCTGGTCAAAAACAGCTCTGTTTTCAGCACACCGTTCAAGTGCATGTGTCTTTAAATGATAATGAGCTTTGAACTCAGCCACTGCGTCTTCAGCGGTTCGGATTTAGGAACATCAGAATGACTGCTGTGTTCGTTATTACACCCAAGAACAGAACACCACAATCGCTTAGACGCCATTCTGCTCATAGACAGTGCTCCAGTATCAACAATGACGCGCGGACTATGATGACAGACAGCTCGCTCACGAGCGAGGGCGGGTCTGTGTTGAAACGCTGCTGTCAATCAACAATCGTGGGAGGGGCGTCCGACCGTGTGACGTCACTAGGTCGAACGGCTTGATTTGAGACGGGGGAAAACATACAAGGAGATCTATCATTTTATGATGGTTGTGTACAGGCACTGCCAACACACATTTCAGTACAATCAACTTGTAAAAGTGCATTTACCATTATATGACCCCTTTAAGTCCACATGTCATGCAAACTAGAAACTCTGCTTCTAACCACAGCCTTAGAGCTGTCGTTCCAGCCACACAACTCTGCAATGCTGTTTGCAAATGTTCATTAGAACGATGGTTTAGGGAAACACCGACTCGTTGAACTATGCTGATAACGACGGAACTTGCGAACATAGTTGGCTAACGATGCTTTTGGGAAACGCACCCAAGTTCGATCCACGGCGGCTCCACCTCGCTCCTACAAGACATGAAGGATCTGCTGCTGACGTCCTGGTGCCAGGAACCAAAACTTACAAGCTCCAAAAGGGCATAAAGGTGGCGGAAAAGTAATCTATTAGTTTAATGCAAGCTGGATAAACATTCTGAACGTTCCGATCCAATCTGACTTCTGACCTGTAATGCTGCCTGAATCATAATCATACACTGTTCGTTCGTTGGCCAGAGGAGAACTGAGCCTGGGTTTCTCCCAAGGTTTTCTCTCCATTCTGTCTCCTGGTGGAGTTTTGGTTCCTTGCCACTTTCGCCTTTGGCTTTTGGCTTGCTTAGTTGGGGACACTTAATACTCAACAATATTATTGATCTGCCTGCATTGAGACCATTATATGAGAACTGAACTGAGCTGGACGATGACATCACTGTTTCTCCTGAGCAACTATATACATAAATTAAGTCAATTAATAACTTTTTTACAACAAATATGAACCATCACTGAACGTACATACTTTTCTGCTGTACAGCAGAAACAAACTTTGTTGCATTATTTTCCTGGTGTCACTGTAAAGCTGCTTTGACTCTTAAATCAAATCATTGATCAACTCATTCAAATATACTGACATAAAAAACAAAACAAAAACGAATTGGTTCTTGCATGTCACATGACTTGACATCATGACAAGCACCAGTGAGGTTCGATGTTATTATTAATGCACCAACGTATTTGATTTGGGCTCTGTATTGTTTGTTGTTGGTTTGTACTCTTGGTGTTATCATATTATTTTAATTTACTATCAAAATTATAAGTGCACTGGTTTGTAGCGCAAACAGTTTTACGTTTATTGCACTTTGTTATTCTTCTAGTTATTTACCTACGGAAGTCGAAAAATATTTTCCACCAAACCAAAATAGTTTTCGAAGCAAATTCATCCGATTGGCAAGTCGTCACTTGAAGTTGAGAGGCCATGCTGTAGAATACCTATACCTGATGTCTTTAAATCGAAGATCCAGCTGTGTGAGACACCAACTATCCATCAATCAGTGATTTCCTGGAGCTCCAGTCCTCCCCCAAATGACTCAAATGGCCTTTTCTCCGGGCCCTCTCCAGCGATGAAGACCGCACCTGCTAAAGCCTCATTAAAGACCATGAGCTTCATCATGGGTTGACAGAAAATCTCTACACATCTCCTTTCATTGCCCGAGTCCACCATCACTCCTTCTCCTCCTTCGCAATAACAGAAATGTCCATCTCCACTAACGAAGGCAACCGCAGATCAAGTTAAATAATTCTCACCAAAGCAAAACTGCTCCCATTTTCCCTCTCCTTACCATTCATCACATTCATTCTCAATTATTTCCCTTGCTTCTGTATTTTTAATAAGCCATTACTTGTGGATGTATTCTTAATTTTACTCAAATGGCACTTAGAAGAGGCTTTTAATTCCCATCATTTGAATCTGCTCACATATTAATAACAGTGATTTCAGTCATGTGCGCCCTGCTCCCCTTTTTTATTTTTCATTTCTGTTTTTTCACGTAATTACACAGCACTTTAATTCACCCCGTGGCCCTCATATCTTGAATACAAACCGGCACTTAAGACTGCTGCTGCTAAGTTCTCAAAAGAAATAAACAGGCTTGTTTCACCAATGCGTCCTCACTGACGGCACTACCATTACAGAAGAATGAACAGCCTTGTGTTAACTGTCATTTGACTATAGATACCCCCCATCTGATTCCTGAGATGGTTTACAAAGGAGACATAAAACTCAAAGAAAAATCGAATGGGAGAAGTGAGAATTGTAGATAAGTGTGTGATTTCAGCTAGTCACACACTGCTTTGTGGTTTTGTCCTAACCAGCCACGGCAAGCGAAATTGGGTTTGTTTTTAGCTCTCTATTTCTGCGACGTTGTTGCTGACAGATCAGGTACTTATTGTGTTTTGTATAATATTAAAAGCAGTGCTGTCAAATCGATTAATTGCATCTAACTAAAATTTACATATATGTGTATATATATGATATATACTGTATGTGTGTGTGTGTATACACTGTAAAAAATGATATGATCAATAAGCTATGACAACATATGTTTTACATAAATGAGTCATACTAGTTATACAAGATTCATTTATTTTTTAAGTAAGGTTAATGTAATTTAATTTGAAATGCAAGACATTCAAGTTGTCTTAAACATCCAAGTTGATTGCAATTAAAAATGTAAGGCATATACACGCATATATTATATATTTACCAACTTTTATGTTAGATGCGATTAATCATGATTAATCGATTGACACCACTAATAGATTAACTTGAGTAGTAATCGATTAACTTAACTTGAGTTCATACATAAGTGTGCATGACTTTAATTGCCATAATGAAAGTGACAATGGATAATTTACCTTAGATCTTGTAAAATAAAAAGGCAAGGAAACAAGGAAAAATTTGGGAAAACAAGGAAAAAACTGACAGGTTTTGAATAATGTTAAAATTGTGTTTTTTTATTCATTTATTAATGCACTTATCCATTTTGTTACAAGTGCGAGACATTCTGCATCCGAAATCGCATACTTCTCTACTATATAGTAGGCGAAAAACAATATGTGACAAAATAAGTATGTCAGATATCACAGTTCTCATAAAAGAGTAGGCAAAAAGTGCCCAGATGACCAACTACTTATGGTGAGATTCTGAAGTGCGCATTCAATGGACACTTTACTATCCCATGAGGCCATGGGAGAGGATTTGTGAACGGCAGTGAAGTGACGTAACTGATGCTGGCCGGTCACATTGAAAGCATTGTTTTTGGTGCCATCTGCCATTCAGCATTGTCATGATGTATTTTTCCTTTGGCTCCATGAGACTTATCACATGACATCTACAGCCGCTGTGATTGGCTCCATTGAGATGCATGAGAATGCTAATTTTTTTCAGATATTTCAGACCTCTTAAGATTCGTGGGGTTCGGGTTCAGAAGAATCAGATCCCATTTCTCATTAGATTTTCCTTGTAAGTTTGAAAACAAAAGCTTTGAAAGCCTTGAGAGAATAGACACGTTGACTAGCACCTGTGTTATGAGTCACAGCACTGTGACACATCTCTAACAAACCTGACTATCACCTCCAATTATTTCCCACAAGTTCATCAGACACTTTTACTTGGCAACAGCCCAGGATTCCATTGCTGATAAAAAGCCAGTTATAAAGCTGGTTCCCCTGATTACCAAACATGTTTGCCATTGGCTACTCTGCCTTTATTTGCTAATGATGTATTATTCATATTTTTAATGGCCTTGAAAAACAAATGTATTTTCTTAACTGCTAAGCTATTGCAATTTAAGTTCTTACTCAATGGCTTTTTTATTGAGTCTGTTCTCATTTATATTCAAATTTTATTGAAATGAATTACTGCTGTGAAAGACAATATTGTGAAACGATCTTGTTAATGAGAATACCGAAACTGTTGGTTTGTTGTTTACAAAAAAATACACTTTATTTACTTTGATATATGGTTAATTCAACATAGGCTCATTGGAAAAACCTGACGTTACCTACATTTTTGTCCAAAAAAGTACCTAAACATACAATTCACAGCAGGTTTCAAATGACAACGCTATCTCACGACTAATTTTACGAATTCGTACGAGGTGGCTAATTCGTACGATTTGTCTCAACCCCAGTGATGGGTAGGTTTAGGGGCGGGGTCAGGGGTAGATCATTCGTACGAATACGTTCGAATTGGGCAACTCGTAAAATATGTACGATTTTGCACAAATCTTACGAATTCGTACGAGTGAGGTCATATGAATACGTACGAATAAGCCACTTCGTAAAAATATGTACGAATTGTCGTGAGATCAGTTTGGAAATGAACAATAGAGGTGGTAAAACACAAACAACTCTTTAAAAAAAATTTTTTTTTACACAAATTATGATTACAGGAGCAGATAATCGATTAATAAAGACTTATTTTCATGCGGTTCCTTACACAATACTACAGTACGTCATGACCTCAAAACACTTTTCGCATATATATTTTGAAGTTTGCATCACATATCCAGCTCCATATGGCTTGTCTGACATTGTAAACTTGCTCGACTGGTACAGATTTGCGCTTGCGATGTGGAGCAATCAGGTAAAAGTCATGTGATTTCATTTGCGAACTGCTGCAATACTAGCCTGGTTAAAACCAGACCATTCTCAGTAGTAACTGAGTTATGGTCTGGCAAAGCTTCATTAATAACTCATTTCCAAAGGGGCGTCACCAACGGACGTCGCTCAAATGCCTCTGGGCGCAATTGGATAGACCTAAAACCAATCAGAGCGATCGGCATCGTGTAAAGCCCGCCTCAACGTTTCTGATTGGTGCCTCGATTTGGACGGATTAGAAATGGGCTTGAATGGGCTCTTTGCCAGACTACTTGCAGAGCAAATCTAAATTTGCCGGAAGTTTGTCTGGGTTTTCCCAGGCCACTGCAATACATTCAACAAATTTACGTAAATGTTGCCACATCCGTTTTTATCTGTTTCTGAGAAAAATAAATGAACTATTAGCACTACTTACTGGACAAGCAACGTGATATAATTTTGCATGAATGTTGCCACAGGCACGTTTTTTCCAACCGGCCAAGATTGAATTAAATTTGAGTAATCCATGTAATTATGCATGTAATGCATTGAAAAGTAGGCCAAATTTTATTAATGAAATGCAAACAATAAAATACTACCCGGATTTTAGCGATGCATTCACGTCATGATCTGTGCCTCGATAATAAGTTTGCCAAGAAGTTTACCATCATAAACTGTTAGGCTGCGTCTTTTTCCTTTTATGTTCTGCTTTTATTGCTTTGTCTCATTGACAAACCATTATAGCCCCCTCATACCATTATTTCCCATAATGCATTACTGCAGACCTTGCACAAACTGATCAGTGCTCCACCACAGGCTCTCTCTCTCTCTCTTCTCTCCCGCTGTCTTCTGCGCTATCCTCTACATTATCACCCTAGGAAGCGGGCTGGGCCGGCAGTCATCTCACTTCCTTTCCGTTGCTCCTTTCTCCTGTTCTTAGGCTTTGTGATATTCTAATTAAACCTGACGCACCTTCATGTTTATGCATGTGCACATCCTCCATTGACTTCCCACGTGCATCCGAGTAGGATTACATGCTAGCATGCCAAGTAGCATTTATATCTGTTTGTTTCTGTTGCTTTTCTTTCTCTCTCTCTCTCTCTCTCTCTCTCTCTCTCTCTCTCTCTCTCTCTCTCTCTCTATATATATATATATATATATATCTCTTCCCCACCCGCTCCTTTCTCATTCTCCTTTTCCAGACATGACAAAAGAAAACGCCTTCTGAAAGCATCTGTGCCCGCGAAAAAATCCCTGAAAAGAGGTGCAATGTGTTGCCAAGTCCTCCCCACGGATATCGAAGAGCACCTCCCCTTTGAGAGATTGTTCTCGGAAGATCATTTCACACAGAAACGGCTGCTGCCAAGTGGATGAGACGTGTTTATCGCTGGATGAAGGAAACCTTATATCACATTGAAGGGGTGCAGATTTTCACCCATCTTGAGAGCAATGGATGGACCATTATTGTAATATTAGTGATTATGAAAGACATCATAGCAGTAAATCTTTCAATTTAGTGGAGCCGGCGTATGCTAACAGACTATCAGTCAGAACGTTCACTGCATTAGGACGTAAGTGGATGGATTCAGTTGCAGTCAATGAACTATAAAATAGCAGTCCGACCTCAATCTCGGACACATTCAAGCACTTAAAACCAAATCAACCTGCGTTAACAAGCAAGTCTGGCCATCTTAAAGGGGACCTATTATGCAAAATTCACTTTTACATGGTGTTTGAACATAAATGTGTGTGGGCAGTGTGTGTTCAAAACCGCCCTATAATGGTAAAAATCCACCCACTCCTCTTTTTTAATCCCCATAAATCATAATCAATGTCGTTGATAAGCCGTTTGCAGATTCTACCTTTCGCAGAAACTTCACAGACACATTCTGGGGACACGTGAGACTTATATTACATCATGTAAAAAGGGGCATACTGTAATAGGACCTTATTAATTGCTTATTTGAATTGAAATATTAATTCATTATTTTCACAATTAATAAAATTCTATATTAAAAAAGTAAATGGAATTAATTCTGAGTGGGGCTGTCAAATAAATGTACTTGCATTAAAATTAAAAATAATTTAATTATTTAAACTTTTATAAACGGTTCAATTGTTTAAATTTAATATTCATGAATTATGCAATTATTATAGCAATTAATAAGATTATAATTGAATTTACTGTGAAAAGCCCCAATCAAAAACATTATTGCTTTACACAATAATATCCAAAGTAGTTTTGATGTCCTTCCAATCAACCATTGATGCAAGTTAAGGGTGGGGCTTCTTTTTTATCTGGCCAATAGTAGAAGGGGGCGGAGCTAAAGGTGCAGTGGGAGTGTCTGGGAATCCAAAGTGAAAAACCAGTTTCATTTGATGCCAAATGATATCTTTAATCGTGAAAAGAATTCTTGTTGTTTCATGTTTTTCCTGACAGTTAAAGCAAACAGAGAGCAGCAGTTCTGCAGCCCACATCTGTGCACTGTGCTTGAATGCCATCAAGTGGCAGCCGGGCCTTTTTCCCTCCGCCGTGACGTCATCCATCCTAAGCTTGTGTGCAAACGTTGCATCCTCGCCATAAGCCATTCTGTTTGCTAACAACCACACGCAAATCTGAAAAATTAGATAAACAAGACGCTTTCTCACGCTTCAGTCAGAAGGGGCTGGGGTAATTTTAGAACGATAATCTCTCTAAATATGATTAAAGATTAGACCGCAAAGAACCATATCAACTCTATGGAACGTGGATCTGAGAGCTTTTCCGTTTGGAGCAAAGAACAGAACGAATGCTTTCGATTGACTGCGAACAGGAAACTTTATAGAGCCAGAATGCTGAGGTGCTTCTCTACACCTTTTTCTTTCTTTTTTTTTACCGTACATCGCCCCGAGGATCCAATGGGAAATCCACAGCCAAATGCAACCTCTAGAGTAAATATAAAAACCAGCGGGAAGTAACAGATTGTCAAGGTGAATTAACATGAGTTTACACTATGTTTCCCGATGAATACAAAATGGCAGACCTGTGTAACGACTCTCTTTTCATTAACTAGACGGTCTTCTCCCTTTCATCAAGCTTCACGTCTGATAGATGTGTGTTTTGGGTCGTAACAATGAGCAGGGATAATCGGAAGGCTGTGCTTTTATTCACCTGCTGTGGTTGGAAGGCTGTGGAGTTTAATTCCACACGAGAATCACCTGCGGAAGATGGAAAGCGTAATTAAGTCGGTGGGATTGATTAGCGCCTCGTTCCGGCATTCCCTTTGTTTTCTCGCGCATTCCTCAAGAGCGGACTGATTTATTCTGGGAGTGGGGAACCGTTGGACTTGAAGTATGGGCGTAATTAACCGCTTACACCGTGCTTGACTTTCCCAACTGGCAAAATAACCGCCTTTCCTCCTGGTCTGAGGACCCGACGTCTTTCTCATCATGCTGTTCATGCAGCCAGCCATAAGAAGAGCGGAGGAGGCCTGGTGTTTGCATGGGATCTTATAGCTAGGCTTACAGCAGACTTTAAAGTCGACATGAAAGGGGAAGTTGTGATAGTCTTTTCTTTCCTAAAGTTATTTTGATTAAAGATTACAAAATTCCATAAGAATTGTCCATTTTGATGTCATGGTGACTTCAACCTGTTTGTCACCCCCAGACGTGGACTAGCATTTCCTTCAGTCTGAGGCTTATTCATTTGACTTTTGGTGTGAAAGAGCCTTTACATCTGCCAAAAACATAGCCAAGGTAGGAGAAGTAAACGCATTACTTTCCATAATGTACAGTATAGGCCAAAAGTTTGGAAACATTACTATTTTTAATGTTTTTGAAAGAAGTTTCTTCTGCTCATCAAGCCTGCATTTATTTGATCAAAAATACAGAAAAAAAAGAAATATTGTGATATATTATTACAATTTAAAATAATTGGTTTTCAATTTATTATACTTTAAATTATAATTATGACCGCCGCTAGCGTATTTTTTTTTCGTCACCTTACTGAATTTTTCGTCAACGATACCAGGGACACCGAAGCACCGGGGAACATGAAATTTGGTGGGCATGTAGCCCCACTAGACTTCTAAGGAAAAATTTCGTTTGGTCCCCGGGGGCCACTCCCCCCCCGTGCTGGGCCCCCCCAAACCCCCAAAAATGCCGTTTTTCCTAAATAACTACCTGAACCGTGGCACCGAGGATGAAGAAATTTTTATGGTATGTTGGTCTACTAGACTTTTACGGAAAAATTTCGTTTGGTCCCCGGGGGCCACTTCCCCCCCCGCGCTGGGGCCCCCTTAAATTTTTCGTCAACGATACCAGGGACACCGAAACACCGGGGAACATGAAATTTGGTGGGCATGTAGCCCCACTAGACTTCTAAGGAAAAATTTCGTTTGGTCCCCGGGGGCCACTCCCCCCCCGTGCTGGGCCCCCCCAAACCCAAAAAAATGCAGTTTTTCCTAAATAACTACCTGAACCGTGGCACCGAGGATGAAGAAATTTTTATGGTATGTTGGTCTACTAGACTTTTACGGAAAAATTTCGTTTGGTCCCCGGGGGCCACTCCCCCCCCCGCGCTGGGGCCCCCTTAAATTTTTCGTCAACGATACCAGGGACACCGAAACACCGGGGAACATGAAATTTGGTGGGCATGTAGCCCCACTAGACTTCTAAGGAAAAATTTCGTTTGGTCCCCGGGGGCCACTCCCCCCCCCCGCGCTGGGCCCCCCCAAACCCCAAAAAATGCAGTTTTTCCTAAATAACTACCTGAACCGTGGCACCGAGGATGAAGAAATTTTTATGGTATGTTGGTCTACTAGACTTTTACGGAAAAATTTCGTTTGGTCCGCGGGGGCCACTTCCCCCCACGCGCTGGGGCCCCCGTAAATTTTTCGTCAACGATACCAGGGACACCGAAACACCGGGGAACATGAAATTTGGTGGGCATGTAGCCCCACTAGACTTCTAAGGAAAAATTTCGTTTGGTCCCCGGGGGCCACTCCACCCCCGCGCTGGGCCCCCCCAAACCCACATTTAGTGACTGTACACTCATCGGCCTGTAGATGGTGCTGTTGAGCGAAGGGTTGCTGGTTTAGGATGATACTGTCACACACACACATGCAGGAATACAAACAAACGCAAGCATGCACACACACTGACATCCACACGCACAGACACACACCCATACACACACATACAAATCCACATGCACAGACACACACACACACAAACACACACGCGCACACATGTACGCACACATACATACACGCACAGACACACACACAGACACACACATACACAAATACACACACATACACATACACACACACACACACACACACACACACACAGACAGACATGCACATACTATTACTTTTTTTAGGTATATACATAAACACGCAATACAGCCAAATTACTCCACGTCATTTATTTTTGTGGAAAGCCAGTGCAGGCCTGAGCGGCGGTCATATTTTGTACCGCGATGCGGTACATCTAGTTTATTTCTGTGATGCAAAGCAGAATTTTCAGGATCATTACTCCAGTCTATCACATGATCTTTTAGAAATCATTCTAATATGAAGATTCATTATCAAAGTTGGAAACAGTTTTGCTGCTTAATATTTTTTCATAACCTTTGATACTTTTTTAGGATACTTTGATGAATAAAAAGTACAAAAAAAACAAACAAAAAAAAAGGAATTAAAAAATAGAACTCTTTTGTAACAACAATATACACTACTGGTCAGTCTTTTTCTTTTCTTTTTTTTTTCTTTTTTTTTGAAATAAATCAATACTTTTATTCAGCAAGGATGTGTTAAATTGATAAAAAGTGATAGTAAAGAAGCTTTATATTATTAGAAAATATTATTTTTTTTGTTGAATAAATGCAGTTCTTTTTAACCTTTTATTCATCAAATATATTAGGCAGCAGAACTGTTATGAACACTCATAATAAATCAGAATATTACAATGATTTCTAAAGGATCATGTGATAGACTGGAGTAATGATGCTGAAAATTCAGCTTTGCATCACAGAAATAAATGATAATTTAAAGTATAATAAATTGAAAACCAATTATTTTAAATTGTAATAATATATCACAATATTACTTTTGTTTTTCTATATTTTTGATCAAATAAATGCAAGCTTGATGAGCAGAAGAATCTTCTTTCAAAAACATAAAAAATAGTAATGTTTCCAAACTTTTGGCCTGTGCTGTAAATGTAAATGTTCTATAAAAAGACACAATTAGTTACTTTTTTTTAGGTTGTTTTCCCAGACATTGAAGAAGGCACTTGATAGTTTGTTGTCATCAAGTCAGAATGGCTGAATGATAATTTTTATTTATTTATCTTGGTGAGAACAACTAACAACTAAAAGTTTCTTAATCTGGGTTTGGAAATCAAAATGCAAAAGTTGTTATCCACAATCCTTTGGCTACAAAAATACATTTGGCGAGTGGCTGAAAATGACAAAATGTAGAAATATGCATGTCACAAGAAAGCCTTTTGTAGCATTCGAAGCAGAAAGCTGGAACTGCTTCAGAGGGTTTTGGACACAGAAGACATGGACTCGAAGAAATGTATTTTCAAGACTCTCTAATACCCAATATGGTTTCCTTGATGTGTAGAACTATATAGTCAGCGCAGTCATGCAGAAATATGAAACAAAACCAGATTAAACCAGCCAACCTTTGAATTTTTGAAAGCCAAGCACTTGGCCTCTCTTAAATGGAGTTTCAGACTGCTTTGATAATACTACGTTTCAGAAACTGTTAGAAATGGGAAAGATGGATGATTCTGAGAAAGTCCTTGGATCTAAATGCTTCAAGGATTCTCCCCATTTTTACATTTTGAAATGAAAATAAACGCTTACCTTTTTGCATACATTACCATGCATTTTTTGGGGGGGTTATGAATGGGGAAAAAATCCCATGCATATTCGGCTAGGTAGACTTTTTTTTGTTCCTTACACCCTTGCTGTTAATCAGCAAAACCATAGAAAAGCATGAATATGTATTTATGGTAATTAATGCATTCCTGAATCAAACTCAAATAGCACAGCACTGAGAGTGTAGTGCTCCATTAATTTGCATTATTCAAATGCATGCACAACATTTACATTGTTGTAATTTTCCAAGAAAACAGAAGTCGGGTCATATATTCCAGGACGACAAATACAGTAAACAAAATTAGCCTATTTAGTACTCGCTGTTGATTGTCACATGACCTGTCAGTTAAGTTAAATGCTGACAGTAGAAAAATCCTTTTGTATCAGTGCTGTCTTACAATTCCCTGTTTCTCTTTCAGTGCATTTGTTCTGAGTAAACCCATTACTCTCTAAACCCATTGTAGCCGTTTCAAAAATGTCCTGCCTAAAGTTTTGCAACTTTCGCTGCACTTTTATTCACTTTCTGGCTAACAGTCAATGGAATTAATTACGTACTTTTAGGAGTCAGTGACAAATACGAGTGTCAACAATAAAGAAATGGAAAAATCTACTCTAAAAACGTGTCAAGTTCAATCATGACGAACTCGCGGAACAGTTTAAGCTAGTTAATGAATATGGCAGCGTTAATGTATTTGGTCTTGGAAGACTAGATCTGCTACGCTGATGCTTCTGCTGTTGATAATTGCTGCTGCAGAGCAAGTATGGACTTAATACTGCTAATAGATACGTGCTGTGAGCAGGTCTATAGGCAGGTGGAGCTGGGGAGGTGGAGGGGCTCAGAGGAATGTTGCTGCAGGACCAGCTTACATCAAACAACGAACCAGACAATTGCAATGTTGAATAAGCAATCTCATTGGCTGCAGGATCAGCAGAGGCCAATCAGCTTGTGCCAAGCAGTAATGGTGTGATTGTTTGAAGAATGCATTTAAAGGACCATCAGCCTGCGCCCTCTAGAGTTTCATGACTGAACTAGATATTTTTTTAGAAATGTAGTCTTAAAGGTGCTGTAAGCGATGCCGGGAGTCGTAACTTCTTGTTGACATTCGAATTGTTGTCAAACAAAACGGAGGCTAGCTAGACCCTCCCTCCTCCTCATCCCGTCTCCTCCCTCCTCCCCTCCCTTCCAATATTATCCGTAGTAGTCACTACAAACAAAGTTAAGTTTTACTGATACTTCATTCAATGTGTAATGTCGCTAAGTTAGATAAAGGGTTTTATATAATGCAGAACAGAATGCAGAAAAAGAGAAACATTATTTTAAAATCGTTTCGCCACCTGAAGCTATAACTATAGCTCCCATACAAGGACGCAATAATAGCAAGATAACGTTAGCTTCGCGTTTCCCAGTGAGAATAAACAACGGCGGCGTAAACAAATTTTGTCAAAGTTGTCAACAGCCTATAAATGAACATTCAAATTCATAACAAACAGTGGATGAAAACAATCATTCACACAAATTGTTGCCCTGTGAATTTGCTTGATCATTTACAATAGAGATTGATCGCTAGCTGCTAGAAACATAACGTTATATGTTGTATTCACCAAAGCTAACGCTGACTGCATAGTTCTAGCTAATTACATCCTTGTGTTGGTTTGGCGAACATGAACGTCAGTTTAGAAAGAAATATGGATTTACCTGTTCTGCAAAAACAGAGCAACTGAATGTGGATCGGAAGCCCTTCTGCCGGCGGAGTTCTCGCCACCTTTAAAAGGTTTTTCCAATGTAAATTCGGTATTTCGCGCGTTCCTTATCCTCGTCCCTTATCCTTGTCCCTCTTCTTTGCAATTTGTTCATCGGACACCTCTTTGGTCGTGTTTCGGCCATAATTCAAACTTCCCTCTTCATGCTTCTCTCTCCTCCACACCCACTTCATGTGTACGCGCACTAACCCCCCAAACCCCACCCTCAAATACTTCTTGTCGGTGATTGGCTGGAGCACTGTTTGTTGTGTTTCGTGGTGCGGGTGAGCCCAGTTTGTTTTTGTTGCCGTTTGTGGAGCCTGTGGTGTCTACAGAGACCGCGTTTTTTTACAGTGTGTTCAGGGGACAGGCAGCTAGCGGATAGTGAGGAGATGTTTGCTGTATGTGACAAAAAATGTTTTGGCCTAAACAACGCGTGGCATCGCTTACAGCACCTTTAAGTTGGTTTCATATGGTTTTAAAAAAATAAAATAAAAAAAAGTTTCAATTTAATCACTGTAAATATGTCATGTGGTGACAGGAAACATCAAGTAAAATGTAACAATATAATTTTTTTTACATTTTGTAAACATGCGGAGGAAAAAGTTTTAATGGAAGCATGCAACTCTGGGTTTTTTTTCTCACAATTGCTAGTTTATATCTTTTTTTTTTTTTTTTCATGGTGGAAACAAGATTCCATACATCTTACAAATCATTATGTAAAAATTAATAAAATAAATTTATTTTCAATATAAAAAGTATTTTTTTATAAATTTCATGAATTATTAATTCAGTATTGATAATTTTCAATCTTTTATTGGCCTTGAAAAAAAAACAGTCATGAGTGTCCTCTATGATATAATTGTCTGTTTTATTTGGTACTACCACATGACTTACATGACAAACATTTAACAAGAAGTGAAACAGTTTTGTTAATATATTTTATTACAATATTCTTTCTCAAAATATTATGCTAAGCTACTTGTTTTCTTTTCAAGAATGTATTTATTTATTATTAAAAAATCTTTATTATCATGATTTTTTTTTTAGTTTATGCCTCAAAATATTACCCTAAATTTTAATTCAGAAATTAAAAACATGATCATCTTAAAAGTTTAGAGCATTGTATACAGGTATGAAATGCATTTGTGAAATATTCTAAATAAATGTGAAAAATAAAAAAGACGTGTGCTATGTCACTTACACACATACTCTCGCCTTTTGACGTTTGGGCGGAAGGTATTGAAAGAAAAGGTATAAAAGAAGCCATGTGACACATCTGATAAATTGCACTAATAAAAAGGGTTATTGCCCAGGCTGTTTCTACCTCCCCAAGCAGTGTTTTTCATCTCCCAACCTCTAAATAACACACAGCACACATTCCACGACACAGCACGTCTATTACTTGCAAATGTATCATGACCCAGTTTGATCAACGGTTAAATGTAGCCCTTTATGGCATACATATTTCATAGGGCTCTTTATTAGCAATATGGTGCAAAACTGGTTCCATTTCTCCTGTAATTCTTGCGAATAAGGTCTCAGCCACAGGTGGAAGGGTCATCGTTTCCTGATTCGTACCTCCTTCATATCTTTGATGCAACAGAAACGGCTAAAGCTTCGGTGAGCATGATTGATGGAGGTTCATTTGTTGTCAGGATTGCTATGAAGGGCCAGCATTAGACTGATGCTGAAAACCCAGCTGACAGATGAGGCCATGACTGTTGTGACCTTCCCGGACGTTGATATTTCATGCCGAAATCAGCACTGTCTCCATCGCCGCCTCCTCGCAATCCCATTCTGCGGCGCATTCCAATTTGAGGGCTGAATCTGAGGGGGAGTGACGTGGCAAAGTGTGACAGTAGGCAATTACAGGACTGAGTTTACGCAGGTGAGATTGGACCATGTACAGCTTCAGATCTATGACTGACAAAAACAATGAAAGTTGAGTTGAAAGACAGGATGACCTTTTGCCTCGAAAGGTCATCCTGTCTTTCAAATCAACTTCGGCATGGAAAATATCACTATACACCGAGCCTTTAATGTTGAAGAAGCTTGTTGTTTTTCCATAAAAAAAAGAAAAAAAAAGTAAAGTTTAGTTTGAGTACAGATCTCACATTTAGCAAGACAAAGAGCTAACTAGCTAATAATGCTAATGGGGGCCAAATGCTAATGCGAGCCGCCGCTACTCTAAGGGGGCCGTTTACGCGGCATCGTTTTCAAATAAAAACGGAAAACTTTTTGTACGTTTTGGCCGTTCATTTACATAACAATGGCGTTTTGGGAGCCTGAAAACAGGTTTCAAAGTGCAAGTTTTTGAAAAGGAAATGCTAATTTGTGAAAATAGTGACGTCATGCGCATGTGTATTATGTGTTCAGTCTATAGACGGGAAGTGTTTCTTTACAAAGTGGCATCGCCATCTACTGGCCTGGTATGAATAATACTGTGTTTTTAGTCGTTTTGTGTGTGAATTCGTGTGAACGGGGATTGTTTTGACAACATTGTCAGCTGTACATGGAAAATGCAAAGGAAAAACTTTTCCGTTTTTAGTACATCGCTGTCGTGCAAACGTCCCCTGAGACAACACCCAAATGATGTTATGTCGTCTGCTACAAATAGTATAGAGATATTTTCCATGCCGAAGTTGATTTGAAAGACAGGATGACCTTTCGAGGCAAAATCTCCTTGATCTAAGTTCAGCATTTGATACTATCTTTATTTATTATTTACTTTATTATTTCCCATCTCTCTGATACCGGAACCAGTGGTTCGCCTCTTTGCGGATTAATTTCTTATCTCACTGATAGAAAGTACCACCATGTAAGGGTTTAAGTCCACCACAATTACACTGACACAGGGTGTTCCACAGGGCTCAGTTCTTGGTCCATTACTTTTTTATCATCTACCGTAAAACTTCAAATAATAGCAGAGTCCCAAATAGACGCCTCTCTCTTTTACACGCCTGGTGTGGCTACAGGTTTGGATAAATAAAAGCCGGTCTCAAATAGAGGCCTGGTCTGTTTTTTAGTTTCGGGTTGTATTTAATCTTCTAAAACCCGTCAGATCGTCTGTTTAAGCCAGTTCTATGGAGCAGATTGTGCACGCAAGAGAGCCCTGCGCATCTGGGCGGGAGCTGTTAGCAGGCAGAGTTAGCGGAGGCCGGAGAGGGAAGTGGAGGAGAGCGACAAGGGCGGAATTTGCCAATGAACTTGTAGTTGAGGATCGCGGTGATGATGATATTGATGAATATGGTCCTTTTGTATCACATGATTGCAGTTGTTTTACAGGGACAACTTCATTCTTTCTTGTTGATGTGTTTCTGCCAACTAGTTCATAGGCTCGATGGATATTACCGGTAACTTGTATTGTTCAGCCCATGGCTGTCACATCGTTTTGTTTTTTATGCTGCCAATAATCTAAAGGGGGTCGCACACGGACGAGAAGCGCAGCGCCGCGCCGCGTCTATGACAACTCGAGGTATCGCACACTGGACGCGCACTTTGTCAGTTTATGGCCAGCAATATTGTTATGTTTAAGGATGGAATTATGGAATTAAGATCATGTCTGTACTATGTTATGATTGTACTGTACAATTAAATACAATCGTTGCTTAGTCTGCAGTCTGAATTCACTTTACCTCAGAGCGTCCGTTAACTGAATGAATTGAGAATATCACCTGAAAATCTGATAACATCAGTAATTTTCATTCAAGCAGCTGATTTCTGTTAATGAATGTAAAACTGAATGTATATTGCAGCACAGGGTGAAGTCAGTACATACATTAACGACGTTTTGAGACAATGTACACTGTACACAATGTACAAAATGAATTTTAAAGACGTGGCGCTGCGTTTCTCGTCTGGTGTGCGACCCCCTTTAGACATACGGAAATATAGTAGGCTAATTCTTACACTAACTGATCTGTTAAACACAAACACAGATTTGGTAACCTCCTACTGTCATGCTCATTTCAACACTAAATTAAAGGCCTGTCTCATATAGACGCCTGTCTCAAATACAAGCCGGTGCAGTTCGGCGATTTGGGAATATAAAAGCCCGGGCTATTATTTGAAGTTTTACGGTGCATGCAGCCATTTGGTGATATCATACACAAGTATGGACTTCTTTTTCATTGTTATGCTGATGACGTCCAAATCTATTTTACCACATCCTCTGATATTTCATCTCTGCCTGACTCACTCTGCATGTATTAGAGAACACTGGATGTCCACCCTATCTTTCTTAAATTAAATAACAGCAAAACCAAAATAATGTTGATCGACTCCACCATACCTGTAAATCGAGTGGACATAGATGGGGTTCTTGTTAAACCCTCCTCCCCTTTATGTAATCTTGGTATTTTATTGGATTCCTCTCTTTCCTTTGCTTCTCATATTGCTTTTGTTGTTAAAAACTCGTTTTATCACCCGAGTAATATTGCACGTCTCCGCTCCTCCCTCAATCTGGCAGATGCAAAAACCCTCGTTCATGCACTAATAACTTCTCGTTTGGACTTCTGCAATGCCTTGTTAATTGACTCACCAAAAAACAAACAAAAAAACATTAAAAGGCTTCACTGGTCTTCATACATCTATACAAATAACATTTCTTATTATTTTTCTGTAAAATTAAGGTTGTAATCAAATTCAAAAGTTAGCATCCTTGCTAACCTCATCATTGTGAAAATCTGCAGACAGAAAAACAGCTGGCGGCAGTGAGGGATGGAGCTGCAGCGATGTATTTCTGGAACATAAAAGATGGCCATTTTTCATTTCCCCTCAAGCAATTAGTAGCCTGTTTCCTCTAACCTGTAGAAAGTTGCTGACCTGAAACACAAGTCTGATTAATCAGTACAGCTGCACACATACGTCATTAGGAAGAAAAGAATGTGTGAAACAAGACCAGATGAAATCAACCATCTGTTGATTATGTTTGACGCTTATAAATAAGTAGTTTCAGCTACACTGCGAGAATAAGGAATCTTCTGTTACCAGGCAACCTGGTCATTGAGCATTCTGTGGACAGACCAACATGAAAAACGTAACAGTAGCCTGCAGATGTGTTCCCGAATGCCGCCGGCCGGGTTTCCCATTGGTTCATCTGTAATGGTGAATCAAGTGTGCAGCTGCCGCCAGGTACAAAGCTCTCCCGGTTTGTTTATCCAAGAAAAGGGTCATTTTTCAGCCCTGCGGATATGATAAGGCCATAATTATAAGTCAAGATGTGGGTTGTCAGATTTTCCTCTTGTCCGAAAGATGAATAGCCTTCCAGACACTGCTATGCTAAGAACCCTTGTTTAATCCTCAGTCTACAGTCATGGTCCAATTAAAATGGTATTTACAGATTCCTATATCTAGGAATAGTCAAAACCATCCTAAACATCTGAAGAATTCTTATTTTCAAGCCAGACAAGTAAGAGAAATGTAAGAGGATGTTATTAAGGGAACAAACAAACAGAAATATCTATCTATCTATCTATCTATCTATCTATCTATCTATCTATCTATCTATCTATCTATCTATCTGTCTGTCTGTCAGACTATCTATCTATCTATCTATCTGTCTATCTGTCTGTCTGTCTGTCTGTCTGTCTGTCTGTCAGACTATCTATCTATCTATCTATCTGTCTGTCTGTCTGTCTGTCTGTCTGTCTGTCTGTCTATCTATCTATCTATCTATCTATCTATCTATCTGTCTGTCTGTCTGTCTGTCTGTCTGTCTGTCTATCTATCTATCTATCTATCTATCTGTCTGTCTGTCTGTCATCTGTCAGACTATCTATCTATCTGTCTGTCTGTCTGTCTGTCTGTCTGTCTGTCTGTCTGTCTGTCTGTCTGTCTGTCTATCTATCTATCTGTCTGTCTGTCTGTCTGTCTGTCTGTCTATCTATCTATCTATCTATCTATCTGTCTGTCTGTCTGTCATCTGTCAGACTATCTATCTATCTATCTATCTGTCTGTCTGTCTGTCTGTCTATCATCTGTCAGACTATCTATCTAGTGATCTATCTATCTATCTATCTATCTATCTATCTATCTATCTATCTATCTATCTGTCTGTCTGTCTGTCTGTCTATCTATCTATCTGTCTGTCTGTCTATATATCTGTCTGTCATCTGTCAGACTATCTATCTATCTATCTATCTATCTGTCTGTCTGTCTGTCTGTCTATCATCTGTCAGACTATCTATCTATCTATCTATCTATCTATCTGTCTGTCATCTGTCAGACTATCTATCTATCTATCTATCTATCTATCTATCTATCTGTCTGTCTGTCTGTCTGTCTGTCTGTCTGTCTGTCTGTATATCTGTCTGTCATCTGTCAGACTATCTATCTATCTATCTGTCTGTCTGTCTGTCTGTCTGTCAGACTATCTATCTGTCTGTCTGTCTGTCTGTCTGTCTATCATCTGTCAGACTATCTATCTATCTATCTATCTATCTATCTATCTGTCTGTCTGTATATCTGTCTGTCATCTGTCAGACTATCTATCTATCTATCTATCTATCTATCTATCTATCTATCTGTCTGTCTGTCTGTCTGTCTGTCAGACTATCTATCTATCTGTCTGTCTGTCTGTCATCTGTCAGACCATCTATCTATATATCTATCTGTCTGTCTGTCTGTCTGTCTGTCTGTCTGTCTATCTATCTATCTATCTATCTATCTATCTATCTATCTATCTATCTATCTATCTATCTATCCGTGTCTGTCTGTCTGTCTGTCTATCTATCTATCTATCTATCTACTGTATCTATCTATCCGTGTCTGTCTGTCTGTCAGACGATATGTGTCTGGCAGTTTGCATTTTGGTTTCCATGCTCTTCTGCTGATATTTAAGAATCACCTGATTTTTATGTATTGTTTGCTTTGTTGTTAGTGATAGGTCTCAGTTGCTCACTCACCAGCTTCAGTGCTTTCTGTACCTAAAGTGAGACTCCGAAGCTTTAATGTCATTTCTCACTGCCAGCATTTTAACCGAGATGTTCAGAGGATGATTGTGTTAAAGGTTCATTGACCTAATATATTACAATGCCGCTTATGATACAGTGCGCATTGGTTTGTTTATTATTATTATTTTAAAATTAAATCAGTCTGAATCTTCTGTAAGCCACTTAATATTGCCTTGTGTCAGAATACAAGTGTATTATATTTCCTCCGAATCATCATAGTTCCTCAGCCGCCTCTGTGATCAATGCAATGTTATCGTAACATGACATCTTACGAGTTGTGCTTCGTCAAAGTGCATCTCGCCTTCCTCTAAGTTTTTGTGGGGCCTAATCTTTGACAGCCAGAGCAAACAAAAAGCCAGTCGATCAAAATTTCCCAGCAATATTTTATCCCTCCCACCAGATTTAAACACAAGGGGTCATTTTTCACGAATGTCTGCCGCGCAATCTTAATTTCTCTCCTTGTTGCTCTTGTTTACCCTCTTGGCTGTATCCAGGGCTTTCCATACATCTCTCTAACAGATAATACCTGCCAAAATCCAATTTACTGGTTTTCTCCTTCAATGTCAAAGCTTGTAGGCAGATGGCTTTAGTCTTAAGATAATAATGATCACATCTCTCTCGCTGCCGGGCCGGATTATGATGTTCGGGAGACTCGAGAGCAAAGATGTTTTAATGACAGCTCTTGATGCTTCTCGAGAGGGAATAACTTCATGCTGATGGCACTTTAACGCTTAAGTAAATGTAATATGGATTCATCTTATATATAGCATACTGTATCCCAGCACCCTTTTCCAACTGTTTTTTCGAGTCTTGATTGTTTGCAAACTTTGAGGCGGTAATAATTCGTCCAGGCTCGTCGTGTGCGTGGGTTCTGTCTGCCGTGAACATGTTGTTTCTGTCTTGCTGGAGATCAGAGGAACTCAATGAAAGGTTGCTCCTCTCTCCTCGCTTGCCCCTGCTGTGTTTCAGACCATACGCTCAATAATTAAATAGCACTCTATTTGCGGTGCGAAAGCAAGCAGACAGTCAAACAGAAGAGAGTTGCAGATGTCTATAAGTGCACACCACCTCTTTATCAGCTCAGGCTTCATTAACTGTGGTCAATGTCATTACATAATGTGGCATTTTTGTGTGTGCAAAAGGATAGTCAATGAAAAAAAGTCTATCTATCTATCCATCTGTCTAATTATCTATCTGTCCGTCCATCCATCTGTCTATCCATCCATCCATCCATCCATCTGTCTATCCATCCATCCATCCACCCATCCATCTGTCTATCCATCCGTCCATCCATCCATCCATCCATCCATCCATCCATCCATCCATCCATCCATCCATCCATCCATCCATCCGTCTGTCTGTCTGTCGGTCAGTCTCTCTGTCTGTCTATCCGTTCTATTCTGAGAACATTTATTTCAAGACCCATATCCACACAAGAGACAGTCAAGGTTTTATTGATCTTTTCCTGACATGATCTCAACTAAAGCTAAAAACCTGGACTTCTAACGGCATATGTTGCAGCAGGGCCATGAAAGAGACTGGACAAAAGCCTGCAGGTGCATTTGTGTACAGGAAAACGTACACAACAAAACACTGGAATTACAGTACTGTGATCGGAGAACCACTGCACACTTTGAATGCGTCTCTTCTGAGAGGCGAAGCCAAGAGTTACATATCAACGTGAACGATTAATATTTCAGTAGCCATTAAAGACATCATTATTGGAAGCCACAAGACTCCAATTGCAGATTAAACTCACTGTACTTTTGCTAGTCATTTTAGAAAGTCTGAAATTTATGAAGGCATAATGATCCGGTAGGGTTTCATCCATCATAACTCAGCCTGCTCTAGGAAAAGTACTGAGATGTAACCAATGATTTAAGCTCCAAAATTGCATACTTTACAATAAAATAACACTATAATTCCATAATGTATTACTTTAATAAATTTCTTGTTAAAAATACTGAGAGTCAACTATCCTGTCAAGAGCATTCCTCTCATTCTTGACCAATATATCCTCCATCAGAAGAGAAAACCATATTAAATTTGGTGTTACACAAAACGGGTGATGAACATACAAATTACTTCAGGTACTCCAACCATCAAAGCGTCCCACCAAAGCGGCTTAAGCTAACAAAAGAGAACCAGTGTCTGACGTTAAAACAAAAGCCTTTGCAAATTAATATTTGTTCCCCATCATGTGGGAGAAAAACATGTTCTATTCATAAGACGGATGGTATTAAATCTACAAATACTTCAGACACAGCATGCCGAGGCCACCGGAGTGCCTAATCAATTGAGATGTTTGGTTTCAGGTACAGATTGTGACTGCGCATAATTTAACAAGCTTCTTGATTGCGAGTTGAGTCGGTGGTGGCATTTTGCTGTGTTTTTTGGTACCATTACTATCAATGCTGGAGGTCCTTTAGATCTTCATTATTTGGGCTGTAGTCATGCCCTTCTTGATTGAAGAGTTTGTGAATGGCTTCCGCTATTAGTGAGTAATGTCACTTGATACTAAAGGAGGCAGGGGTAAATAAAGTGTGAGAGACGTAGAGAGGTCTTTTTTACCTGCCCTTGATTGTCAAGTTCTACCATAAAATACAACATAAAATCTCAACTGCACTGCCCTTCTGTTTAGAAGATAAAAATAATCCTTACATAAGTAGATTTAAATTACAAGTTGTTCCAAATCCATAAAACATTCTGTCTGTGGAACAAAAGACTATAAAAGATTGTATACAGACCCATTATGAAAATAAGCATAATTTTTAAAGATAATAATTGGCTTTTATATGGTCGCAGTACTGAAAATATTATCAGGGAGAGAGGACCAGACATTTAACATAATATATATATATATACAGTATATATATATATATATATATATATATATATATATCATTATTAATAAATTACTATTAACAAATACATATTAATATTAATAAATACATTTACTTTAGAACTTTGACAGCCCTAAAAATATAATTTGTAAATATTCTCTAAAATTTCTAATGTTTAAAAAGTCTAAAGTATAAAAAGTCTCAGGGGCCGATTACACGACACTGTTTTCAATTAAAAAGACTAAACTTTTTATGCATTTTGGCTGTTAATTTACAGAACAACAGCGTTTTGGGAGCCTGGAAACACAAACTTTTGAAAACGGGTTTCAAAGTGCACGTTTTTGAAAGCAATACCGTTATTGCCTCTGTGTAAACTACAAAAACGTGAATTTGTGAAAACGGTGACGTCATACGCATGTGTATTACGTTTTCAGTCCATAGGCGCATAGTGTTTCTTTACAAAGTGACTTCGCCATCTACTGGCCTGGCATGAATAATACAGTGTTTTAGTCGTTTTCACAGATCCGAGAGAACGTTGTCGTTTGCACGCGAAAAACGTGAAGGAAAAAGTTTTCAGTTTTTAGTAGATCGTTAGACTGTTCTCTGTTCTGTGTCAGATGGGTTTGGCTAAACTGTGAGATTGGTGCTGTGATAAGTGATTTAAAATCAATCAAAATACATTTTTTAGTTACACAATTTGCCTTACTAGGGACAGAATGATGCCTGATTCGTGAAGTGATTGCTTTTGAGTCATTTGTTTTTTTTCAGTAAGACCAAGCTCGCAGAACTGAACTGAATCTAATGGTCTCAATCCAATCTCAATCACTAAATGGTTGCACCCCTGAATAACAATTTAAACGGATTTAATTTTCATTTTAAATTAGGGGTCTAAAAAAACAAATGACCTGGGGGTCCACTAATCGAGTGGTGTTGCCATTTGGGGGCCTTGAACAGGGGTTTGAACAGTAACAACAAATGCAAGTGTTTTACAACCATGTATTTTAACTATACACAGTTATTGGTGCAGTTACACAGTTCACCTCATTTCATCTTCATACCTGCTCTGCTTGTTTAGTGGAGTAATGATGAGATTATACTCACTGGAGGAAGCAGTACCATTAAGAGACCAGAAACATAATGAGCCGACTTAAACATGTAAGGAGTAAACACCATTTTCAACTAAAAGACGGAAAAATTTTATGAGTTTTGGCCGTTCAGTTACACGACAATGGCGTTTTGGGTGCTTGAAAACGCGGATGGGTTTCAAAGTGCACGTTTTTTAAAACGATACCGTTATTGTCTTCATGTAAACGTCAAAAACATGAATTTGAAAAGTATATTTATTTTTTTATTTTTTTATTTTTTTTAGTACATCATTGTCGTGTAAATACCCTGAAAAGCATAATATATTCACCCACGATAGTGCTTCACTTAAAAAATAAATAAAAAAAAACACTTGAGGGCCATATTAAAAACACTTGAGGGCCATAGTTCGAAACCAACATATTTGTCAAAAGTACTAATTCTTTAAAGGAAAAACCTTTTTTTTTAAAGTGGGAAAAAAAACTGAGTGCATCTTTAAAGAGGAGTTGATGGATGTAGTCCTCAAGTGGTAACCTTTGTCTTATTGCTTGTTTCCCATAAAATCACTTCCCATCACTTCCAGAAGAACTTTCTAAAGATTAAGGGCAAAGCCTTTCGATTCACTTATACATCAAACACAAGAATCAATGCTTGGTTCAAAGCACAAGATAGCATCTTTATCTTGCACACCAATCTGTTCGAGACTCTTGACCTTTACTTTATTCTTTTGTGGTTTCAAAGAAGAGCATGCATGCTTTTCAATACTCTTTTTATTGTGTATCCACTGTTATCTTTCTTAGTGGCGAAGAGTTTGAACACAGCAGTAAAAGAACCAAAACAACATGACTTTTGAAAAAGCACCCAGTCCACGAGATTGCTGCTGTTTATTGATTTACTTATCGCTGATCAGCCCCAATTTTACAAGTAATCAGATGATTTTTGCTTGGATGACGATAAAAAAAAGAAGATTTTTTTTTTTTTTGGAGGGACCAGAATATCATACACCTTGCCTTTTTTGATTTAAGCCAGTAAGAAACTACTCGGAACACCCTAACAACTACATGGTGATGTGCTGAAAACCAGCAACCACATAGCAAAGTCATAACAACCACATAGCAAAGTCATAACAACCATCTAGAACGCCATAGAAACCGCTTAGCAACGTGCTAAAAATTAGAACACCTTAGCAAACCATCTAGAACACCCTAGAAACCACTTAGCAACGTACTAAATATGAAAACACCTCAGCAACCACATAGCAAAGTCATTGCAACCATCTAGAACACCCTAGAAACCACTTAGCCATGTGCCAAATATGAAAACTCCTTAGCATCCACATAGCAAAGTCATAACAACCATCTAGAACACCATAGAAACCACTTAGCAACGTGCTAAAAATCTGAACACCTTAGCAAACCATCTAGAACACCCTAGAAACCACTTAGCAACGTACTAAATATGAAAACACCTCAACAACCACATAGCAAAGTCATAGCAACCATCTAGAACACCCAAGAAACCACTTGGCAACATGCTAAAAATGAGAACACCTCAGCAACCACATAGCAAGGTAATAGCAACCATCTAGAACACCCTAGAAACCACTTAGCAACATGCTAAAAATGAAAACACCTCAGCAACCACATAGCAAAGTCATAACAACCATCTAGAACACCCTAGAAACCACTTAGCAACATGCCAAATATGAAAACACCTCAGCAACCACATAGCAAAGTCATAACAACCAAATAGAACACGCTAGAAACCACTTAGCAACGTGATAAAAATGAGAACACCTCAGCAACCACATAGCAAAGTCATAACAACCATCTAGAACACCCAAGAAACCACTTAGCAACATGCCAAATATGAAAACACCTCAGCAACCACATAGCAAAGTCATAACAACCAAATAGAACACGCTAGAAACCACTTAGCAACATGCCAAATATGAAAACACCTCAGCAACCACATAGCAAAATCATAACAACCAAATAGAACACGCTAGAAACCACTTAGCAACGTGATAAAAATGAGAACACCTCAGCAACCACATAGCAAAGTCATAACAACCATCTAGAACACCCAAGAAACCACTTAGCAACATGCCAAATATGAAAACACCTCAGCAACCACATAGCAAAGTCATAACAACCAAATAGAACACGCTAGAAACCACTTAGCAACATGCTAAAAATGAGAACACCTCAACAACCACATAGCAAAGTCAGTGCAACCATCTAGAACACCCTAGAAACCACTTAGCCATGTGCCAAATATGAAAACTCCTTAGCAACCACATAGCAAAGTCATAACAACCATCTAGAACACCATAGAAACCACTTAGCAACGTGCTAAAAATCTGAACACCTTAGCAAACCATCTAGAACACCCTAGAAACCACTTAGCAACGTACTAAATATGAAAACACCTCAACAACCACATAGCAAAGTCATAGCAACCATCTAGAACACCCAAGAAACCACTTAGCAACATGCTAAAAATGAGAACACCTCAGCGACCACATAGCAAGGTAATAGCAACCATCTAGAACACCCTAGAAACCACTTAGCAACATGCCAAATATGAAAACACCTCAGCAACCACATAGCAAAGTCATAACAACCAAATAGAACACGCTAGAAACCACTTAGCAACATGCCAAATATGAAAACACCTCAGCAACCACATAGCAAAGTCATAACAACCAAATAGAACACGCTAGAAACCACTTAGCAACGTGATAAAAATGAGAACACCTCAGCAACCACATAGCAAAGTCATAACAACCATCTAGAACACCCAAGAAACCACTTAGCAACATGCCAAATATGAAAACACCTCAGCAACCACATAGCAAAGTCATAACAACCAAATAGAACACGCTAGAAACCACTTAGCAACATGCTAAAAATGAGAACACCTCAGCAACCACATAGCAAAGTCATAACAACCATCTAGAACATCCTAGAAACCACTTAGCAACGTGATAAAAATGAGAACACCTCAGCAACCACATAGCAAAGTCATAACAACCATCTAGAACACCCAAGAAACCACTTAGCAACATGCCAAATATGAAAACACCTCAGCAACCACATAGCAAAGTCATAACAACCAAATAGAACACGCTAGAAACCACTTAGCAACATGCTAAAAATGAGAACACATCAGCAACCACATAGCAAAGTCATAACAACCAAATAGAACACGCTAGAAACCACTTAGCAACGTGATAAAAATGAGAACACCTCAGCAACCACATAGCAAAGTCATAACAACCATCTAGAACACCATAGAAACCACTTAGCAACGTGATAAAAATGAGAACACCTCAGCAACCACATAGCAAAGTCATAACAACCAAATAGAACACGCTAGAAACCACTTAGCAACGTGATAAAAATGAGAACACCTCAACAACCACATAGCAAAGTCATAACAACCATCTAGAACACCCAAGAAACCACTTAGCAACATGCCAAATATGAAAACACCTCAGCAACCACATAGCAAAGTCATAACAACCATCTAGAACACGCTAGAAACCACTTAGCAACATGCTAAAAATGAGAACACCTCAGCAACCACATAGCAAAGTCATAGCAACCAAATAGAACACGCTAGAAACCACTTAGCAACATGCCAAATATGAAAACACCTCAGCAACCACATAGCAAAATCATAACAACCAAATAGAACACGCTAGAAACCACTTAGCAACGTGATAAAAATGAGAACACCTCAGCAACCACATAGCAAAGTCATAACAACCATCTAGAACACCCAAGAAACCACTTAGCAACATGCCAAATATGAAAACACCTCAGCAACCACATAGCAAAGTCATAACAACCAAATAGAACACGCTAGAAACCACTTAGCAACATGCTAAAAATGAGAACACCTCAACAACCACATAGCAAAGTCAGTGCAACCATCTAGAACACCCTAGAAACCACTTAGCCATGTGCCAAATATGAAAACTCCTTAGCAACCACATAGCAAAGTCATAACAACCATCTAGAACACCATAGAAACCACTTAGCAACGTGCTAAAAATCTGAACACCTTAGCAAACCATCTAGAACACCCTAGAAACCACTTAGCAACGTACTAAATATGAAAACACCTCAACAACCACATAGCAAAGTCATAGCAACCATCTAGAACACCCAAGAAACCACTTAGCAACATGCTAAAAATGAGAACACCTCAGCGACCACATAGCAAGGTAATAGCAACCATCTAGAACACCCTAGAAACCACTTAGCAACATGCCAAATATGAAAACACCTCAGCAACCACATAGCAAAGTCATAACAACCAAATAGAACACGCTAGAAACCACTTAGCAACATGCCAAATATGAAAACACCTCAGCAACCACATAGCAAAGTCATAACAACCAAATAGAACACGCTAGAAACCACTTAGCAACGTGATAAAAATGAGAACACCTCAGCAACCACATAGCAAAGTCATAACAACCATCTAGAACACCCAAGAAACCACTTAGCAACATGCCAAATATGAAAACACCTCAGCAACCACATAGCAAAGTCATAACAACCAAATAGAACACACTAGAAACCACTTAGCAACATGCTAAAAATGAGAACACCTCAGCAACCACATAGCAAAGTCATAACAACCAAATAGAACACGCTAGAAACCACTTAGCAACGTGATAAAAATGAGAACACCTCAGCAACCACATAGCAAAGTCATAACAACCATCTAGAACATCCTAGAAACCACTTAGCAACGTGATAAAAATGAGAACACCTCAGCAACCACATAGCAAAGTCATAACAACCATCTAGAACACCCAAGAAACCACTTAGCAACATGCCAAATATGAAAACACCTCAGCAACCACATAGCAAAGTCATAACAACCAAATAGAACACGCTAGAAACCACTTAGCAACATGCTAAAAATGAGAACACATCAGCAACCACATAGCAAAGTCATAACAACCAAATAGAACACGCTAGAAACCACTTAGCAACGTGATAAAAATGAGAACACCTCAGCAACCACATAGCAAAGTCATAACAACCATCTAGAACACGCTAGAAACCACTTAGCAACGTGATAAAAATGAGAACACCTCAGCAACCACATAGCAAAGTCATAACAACCAAATAGAACACGCTAGAAACCACTTAGCAACGTGATAAAAATGAGAACACCTCAACAACCACATAGCAAAGTCATAACAACCATCTAGAACACCCAAGAAACCACTTAGCAACATGCCAAATATGAAAACACCTCAGCAACCACATAGCAAAGTCATAACAACCATCTAGAACACGCTAGAAACCACTTAGCAACATGCTAAAAATGAGAACACCTCAGCAACCACATAGCAAAGTCATAACAACCATCTAGAACACCCAAGAAACCACTTAGCAACATGCCAAATATGAAAACACCTCAGCAACCACATAGCAAAGTCATAACAACCATCTAGAACACGCTAGAAACCACTTAGCAACGTGATAAAAATGAGAACACCTCAACAACCACATAGCAAAGTCATAACAACCATCTAGAACACCCAAGAAACCACTTAGCAACATGCCAAATATGAAAACACCTCAGCAACCACATAGCAAAGTCATAACAACCATCTAGAACACGCTAGAAACCACTTAGCAACATGCTAAAAATGAGAACACCTCAACAACCACATAGCAAAGTCATAACAACCATCTAGAACACGCTAGAAACCACTTAGCAACATGCTAAAAATGAGAACACCTCAGCAACCACATAGCAAAGTCATAGCAACCACCCAGATCACACTATCAATCAATAGCAAGACACTGAAAACCAATCAGAACACTTTAGCAACAGCTTTGTAAAGCCCTTTCAAACACAAAAACAGCCTAGAAACCACACAACAATGAACACTTTGCAATATACTGCAAATTCTGCTGTTTATTGATCATTAAGCTGTCAAGGCCCAAATCACCTCCTCATCAGCACAACACATACTGATGGTAACAGCTGATGGCAACAGCTTTAAATGAGAAAGAGACACTGATTAAGAGGAAGTCACTGGGTTGCTAAGTGAAGTATGGCCACAGCTAAATTGTTCTCACCATTAACAGAGAAATAAGAAAAGATCGTTCATGGTCTCCAGGGGGGGAAAAAAAGAGAGGTGAAGAAGGACATGAAGCAGGTGAATTGGTTTCTCAGCTGTAGGGAGGTGATTTCTCTGAAACGGAGACCTTTTATAACGGGTCAGTGCATAGATAAAGCCCAGGATCTCTTTATATAAAGAGCAGAAGTTTGAATGAATGGTTGTGCTCAACTTACAGATAACAAAAAGGTGTGTTTTGTCGCAGAGATATGGAATGATCATTCAGTATAAGTAAAAGTTTCCCTGGGAGATCAGAAAAAAACAGACCCACAAAGACAGGCAGATTCAGAAAAATGTCAACAACTACATTAAAAGATGTTTCACTTGTACAGAACCTTAAATCCAAAGCCTTAAAGGTAAAAAAAAAAAAAAAAAAGCTGCTTAGTATCAGTTTTGCAGTTTTTCCCATGTATAGATTCAGTTCTTTCTCTAAGTTATATCTTCAATTCTATGTCTTGAACAAAAGAGACACATTTTACGGTACAAATTAGCAATAAAGCAATAAAAGTACTAATCTTCTGTGCTGTAAATAAAAAAAATAAAAAATATGTGTTGACTGGATTTATCAGTTGCAGGCTATGTTTACATGACGTACTAAGATGTACTAAAGACGGAAACGTTTTTCCTTCGCGTTTTTCACGTACAGACGTCAATGTAGTCAAAACGATCTCGTTCAAATGTATCTGTGAAAACGACAAAAAACGCTGTATTAATCATGCCAGGCCAGTAGATGGTGATGCCACTTTGTTAAGAAACACTACGCGTCAAAAATATGAGATGGAAGGGAAAATTATATTTCAATGATTTTTGTGTTCCTCGCAAAGTTTTTTTTACAAGCCAACGCAAAGTTCCTCAGGGAAAGATATGCGATTGTCAAGAACTTATTCCTAAAATGAAGAAGAGTGATGGGTTAATTTAAGCTAAATCTGTAAACCTATTACTTTGTTGTAAATATATATTTTTTAAAAATCAAATAAATAAATGTAATTTGTTTCTTTGATGTTAATTTTATTCTACAAAACAACTAAAAATCACACAAACCAGGGTTTTAAACTATATTCAGAAATTTCTTGAGTTGTAGTAACAGAGTTGCAAAAATCGCAAGCTTTGTATAAAATAAATGCAAAATAAAAGCACTGATATAAACAACCACAAGTTTTCAGGATCAATAGAAACTTCCATGCAAACGTGCTTGGTTGGAAGCTAAATTCTGTAGGACATTTTGTCCTCAAGGAGCAGGATTGAACACCTAGTCCATTACCACAATAGTTCATTTCAGGCAGATCAATATTAATTTCATATTCCACTATTAAAAGTGGGTGCAGTTTTTATTTGTACCGGTAATTATTTCCTGTTCAGAAAATGTCCCTGCATTTTTTTTAATGGAAATTTCCTAATTACTAAGGCGTGTCGACACAAGCGAAAACTTGGCTTACTTTTTCCTCAACTTGGCTTGAAGTACATACTGTATTTACAGACTTATATGACTCAGGCTCTGCTTTGAACTCCCTAAAAATTGATAGGGTCTTTGATGAGGAAAGTCTATAATTCAGCAGACAGTAAACTCTGAAAGATTTAGTTTCAAAGCCACAAATTATTTATTGTCAGCTAATCTTGACCCAAATGCTGTATCTGAAAGATTTTTTTTCACAGGTACCCTGGGATATTTTCTTCTATCCCGCTTTCATCACACCCCCTGCCCTCTTTGTTTCTTGGCACCCAATGGTTGTCTAACTCTTGAGTGTTGCTAGATAAACCCACAGCCCAAGTTGAGATTTAGCTTCTTTCAAAGCACCTTTCAGATTCATCCCACTTAAAAGTGACACTATTGATCGACTTCTGTAAAGTCGGTCCCCCTTGGGGTGAATCATCCAGTGGGCGGCTCGGCGGTAGGCGCTAGAAGACAGAGGCAAGAATGTCTGGCTGACTTGACCTCTTTGGCTTCAGACCACACTACGCTTCTCCTCCTCCTCCACATTTGTTCTCCTGTAAGGAGGAGACATGGAAAAGCATGGGAAAAAAGACGCCTCATCTCGGTTTGGTCTCAGAACTCTCGCCCTTTTTGAAAGCCAATGGTTCACAGCGGGGCCTCTGGCCTTTCTTAAACGCGTAGATATAGAAGACCCAAACAAATATACCAGCTAAATGTCAAAGATTTCTCTGAGCGGAGGTGCTAAGGCACTGTCTCTTTCAGGGACTAGCAAATAAATTCCCCATGACAGAACACCGAAAGATTCTCAAACCAACACAAAAAGGAAATATACAGTGCTTATCTGTATTTTCTGGGATTTGTTGTGCAGAATCTTGCCTCTTAGGTACATCTACTGTTATGTAAATGTCGATAGTCTCCAGCCTCGGGCTTTGAGAAGCGTAGAGGTGGAAAGTCATGTTTACACAAGGTTTTTTAGATGCAAATTTAAAGAAAAGGATTTCAGCTTGCCGTACAGTGATTTCCTCACCTCTGTCTCGAAATAGATCCCATTTCAGACTGGCATTACAACCAACATTTGGATGTTATGTTTATGTGGGAACTACGAACTCCCTGAGCAGCCTTGACGGAGGCCAACAGTCAACACCCTCTGCTAGTAATTGAGTAATAACTCAAAGCAACAGAGCCGGTTGCAATTAAAGTAGCCGACCCCTTGCACCAAATTGACGGGCGAAGCCATCACTCCGATCGCTAGTCAGGGCTTTATGATTTGCTTGGGGATTTGAGCAATAATGGAAATGTTTACAGATTGTCATTGCAGCCCGTTTTGGCAGTATATTCCAACTGACATTCTCTCTTTCTTCCCTTTCTCTCCCTCATCCTTTCACCCGCCTCTGCAAATTGCCAGCTCCTCTTTCATTGAAAACCTGATCATGTAATTTCCCCTCCCCCCCACCTCCACCTCCTCTTTCGACGGCCATAATAGCACCCGTCTGCAGGCCGCAATCATTGCACTGTCTCCTGCTTGCAGCTCTCTGCTGGAGAATGAAACACTGGTGCACCTGGGGCCAGCTAAGCTATCTCGTTTTGGGAACTTTCATCTGCTTTATTTTTCTCTCTCGGTCTCAGACTCTTTTGTCCCTCTGAGCAAATTCACTAAACACATGAGTCAGAACAAATGCTTCCCAGCCAAAACTTGAAGTGTGATGCACAGTTGATTTATTTCATCCTTTTGGAGATGCCACATTATTCCTTGACCTGTCATCTCTGGTAACACGTTGAGGAAAGCAGATGATGATGCAATTCTCTGGTTTTCCATCCTGGCAGAACAGCTGAAGTGTTGGATTGGATTCATTTACTCCAGTGGTTCTCAACTAGTTGGTCACGATCCAAAAGGTGAAATTTCTTGACGACATCAAAGGATGTGCATCACATCAGAATTTTGGTGCAAATTTTCTCACTATTACTATCCACCTATAAGAAAGAAAAATATACAGACTTAGAGTTGTCAAGAAGTACTGACTTCAATACCAAGTCGGTACTGAAGTTTAAAAATGTGACAATACCAGCATTTCCCTCTAGCACTTTGAGCGCTGTTGAACGGATTTACACACCTTTGATTGGCCATTGTGTTCACGCACTCAACAAATATGTCTGTGATTGGCCATTGTGATCACGTGCTCAACGTATATGTCTGTGATTGGCTACAATGATCAACAATGACATCTTTGACGCTCTTCACCGAGCCCTTACTGTAACGGTCACCGGCTGGAGTGCCCTTGAGAGCCACCAGAGGGCACTCCACACCAGACTGTTATCACTCCCTCACAAACTAGATTTCCCATAACTCACTGCCCGGACTGATCATCACTGATTGCATTCACCTGTGTCTCATTACCCTGTTAGTCTCAGCCTATTTATACCATGTTCACTCATTCACTCACTGCGAAGTTTTGTATGTTGTTGCACTGCATTTGTGAGGGTTTTCCCTGGTTTTATGTCTCTTGGTTTTTTGGATTCTTTGCCTGTTCCGTGGATTGCTCTTTTGCCTCTGACCCCTGCCTGGTTTGTTTGTTTGTTTGTTTGTTTGTACGGCCTACCTGTGTTTTGACCCATTGCCTGTATATTGGATTACGTGTCTGGATTGCCCCTTAATTAAAGCTGCATTTGGATCTCAACCTTCGTGTCTCGGAGCAGTTTGTAACACTTACACAGATACACACGGGAGCATTTAAAAGCAGGCGTCTACCAGCGGATCCCTAATATATCCGCTGATAGACGCTGCTTTCAATCATTCCTGTGTGTACAGTATCTGTGTAAGCACTCTGTGAAAACAACATGTTTTTGAAGCCTTGATCATTGTAGCCAAAAACATACATGTTGAGCGCGTCCACACAATGGCCATTCAGTGGTGTTTAAGAATCCATTCAACAGCGCTTAAAATGCTAGAGTGAAATGCTGGTATGGGCAATTATTATTATTATTTGTTTTTTTTTTTTCAGTACCGACTTGGTACCAAAGTCTGTCATTTTGACAACTCTACACAGACTATATTGGATACTCGTTTCAGGATTGGTATTACTTTAGGATGCCACTTGTTCTGGGTTCTGAAGCAAATCCATTTAAATACCCCTCATTTACAAATATTAGCAATAGCACAAAGCGCAATGTGCACATACAATTCTGCAGTTCAGGATGCCAAAACTGGGTTGGGATTTTATTAACCACCCAGAAAAAGAATTGGGTAGAGGCCAAACGGTGACAAATGTTGTGGTTTCTCTCTTTTGTGAAAAATCACTTCTCAGAGATCTTTGATGGCAGAAATATTAGACTTTATTTTACAACAAAGCCGAGCATCCCCTGCAGAAGATGACTCCAGACCTTTGCTCGGCTCACACATATATACCATACATCCTTTTCCAAAAATGGTAACACACCCTATAGATATTTTTTGGGTAAAGGTCTTGTACCATGTGACATACTAAAATAGAATTTTACATTCCGGCCTTTCCTCAGGCTTCCAAAAGTCAAACCAAAGTCACACACAGAGGAAATAATAGTGTACAAATATATAGCTAAATTACTTATTTTCTAAATAATAAAATTTTCAACACAAACAAATTTGCCCCAAATGGTGATAATCAGTCCATTTAAGTCTCATTATCTTTTTTCATTATTTACATTTTCGAACAATATGGTCTTCGAGTCTTGGGAGTCGGCATTGAAAAAAGGTCATGTTTAATTACATTTCAAGACTTATCTCTCCTCTGGCCTCTGAACAATTACGGGGTGAATGAGAGAAGCTATCAATTGCCTGTGACAATAAGGTATTAAGCCGAAGTGGAGGGAGGGGGCCTCGCAGGACTACAAGCTGTCCCTAAACTGCCTGATGGTAATAACCTCTAATCTGGTGAGGCAAAGCCCTCTTGTTTCCCATGTACAATCCCGGCTAATTGCCCAATTAAACCAAATCAGGTTCATAACAAATCAACAGCATTAGCACCCAAATAAGCCTCTGCAAAGAAACAGGGTCTCTGAAATTGTCACTTGGGACACTAATCTAGTTGGTAAGTGCTAAATATATAGAGAAAGTATGAGTGTGTGGGGGCTACAACTTTACATCCCTACAGGATGGGATATTAAAGGTGATAAGTGGCAGTATTCATTTTTATGGCAACCGTTTAGGGAAACACTTCTCCCTGCTTCTCAATTCTTAAGGCAGCTTTACTGAAGGGGTCTAGAGAGTATATTGTATGTTCCACAAACAGGGTACAAATTACCACTCAAGAGTATTCAAAAGTGTTGTAGTTGAAACCAGCTCATCCGAGTCAGAGTCCAGGCCAATACCTGAGTAGGTTGATTTCGAGTCAAGACGGAGACTTGAAGAGTATCTGAATGATTCAGAGGGTGTAAATAAGCTTTCCTGGGGGTGAATGAAGCACAGAGAAGAACATATGCACAAGTCGGCACAGACCACAAAACCAAAGAGCAAATCAAAGACCAAACTCTGTCTCAAGGCACATTCCATGACAAGACCAAGACTCTAGTAGGAATCAGATTTCAGACCAAACTCTAGTTTTACAACACTGGTCCAAAAGTAAAACAATACAACAATGTTGTTATTTTGATATTGTCTGCTGAATTGATATCCAGTTAAATGTAGAATAAATTAAATGTAGTTACCCAGTTACCACATGATGTGTCCGCATAAAAATGAAATATTTTGAAAACATTTTGGCACCCAAGAAGTGACATTATTTGGACTAAGTAAATAAGTAAATCCATGTTTTATTGAAAATACTGTGTTGCGTATATCTTACATGTGTGATGCTAATCCACATCAACGTTATTTTAAGAAATATTATCTAATTATTTTGCTATTACTTTTTTGACCATGTTATTGTTACCAATTCAGTTTTTTTTATCTTGTTAATAAAAAAAAAAAAAGGCTTTTTGTATTGTATTCAGCCATATCCTAACGTATTAACAGGGCTGAGAAACAGCTCATATAACATGTAGTTTGACCACCTCGATCACAAGTGGGCAAGGCTAAATACAGGTGTAAACGGGATCTAAAACGTTTTGAGCTTGTCCACCTTCGATCACTTCCAGAGGTAGTTGAAAACGCATTCGACCGGATTGCTTTCGTAGTGGTTGAATTTGTTCAAACAGCCACAAAAGACCATCTACTCTTCACCTACTGACCTAACGCGTAAACATTATGGGGAAGCGCGCTAGCCAGACGGGATTTAAACTTTGTCGAATGAAGACCTGAGTTTGATTTGAAGGTGAAAAACGTACCAAGCACAATGTTCTCTCACCATTCCTGATTCCTAACACACACTCACAGCGTTCGGCATGATCTTGCGGCTATCAGAGCAGAAACTATAGCTACTGCTCTCTGTATGTTTTCCCTTCATCCCTGGGCACGTTCATATGTAAATTGCGTGAGCTTATTTCTTCCATTAGATCGAAAGACCTGAAAAAGACCATACATTTACCCGCCCATAGACTCTTACCTCGAAGAAACCAGGACAGAAGTGGTTTAAAGTGGACAAAAAAAGATGGATTAAAACACCAGATGTAAACGGGAATGTGTCTCCCTCGTCCACTTGAGATCCAATAGACCAAAACACATCTTAATACCAGGTGTAAACAGGGCCTTTGGTGGATGAACAAGATTAAGCACTTCCCATTCACCTACCATTTGTCTTGACCTCAGTGTTCAAGTCCTAATTTGTGACCTTTTCATGAAAAGAGGATTATCACTATTTGGCCTTGAAAAGTACATAGATAAAGAAACCTTTGTCTTCTAGAAAATACTAGTGTGTCTTCTTTTTATGCTCAGAAACCCATTTTTTTTCTTCTCTGTTTCTCACTATCTTGTTCCTCCCAAAGGCAACTAGTGCTCAATATAGCATATAATGTACAGGCGGTTTGATGTCATCCTCTTATCTGAAAAGGGCCCGGCTGAAGATGAAATCAGAAGCCTGAGGTAGCCGGGTGAGTGAGAAAGCTCTAAAAACAGCTCTGAGCTCTGACTGAAAGGTTTCGCTTCATTTCTGTGTGGATTCGGAAGGACGACAAGCAGAGATGAAGGAGACCCGTGCAGTGGAATAAGAAACCGAGAGGGGGGATTCACTCAAAATGAATTGTGCTCACTGATAATGTAATTTTGTGCTGTCTGCTTTGCTTTAGCACCTGATTCACCACAAGTATTATGCAAATCGGGTGTCTGCACAAATGCACCTATATAAAATTTGTACTTAATGCAATTTTGCATGGCGCAATACCACATCTTACAGACCAGTTCGGAATGCTAGTTCATGGAGAATCTCCAGAACTGGATTTTTTCATCTTGTCTTTCTATCTTTTAATCATCATTTGGTAAACTAATGCTATGGGCCCTATCATAAATCTGGCGCAATGCGGCGCCAGGCGTGACACAAGTGTTCTTTGCTAGTTTCAGACTGACGCAGTAATCATTTTCACGTCCTGCGCCACGTTTTTTAAATAGCAAATGCTGTTTAAAATGAGGTGTGTCCAGGCGGATTGTTGGTGTGTTGATATTTTGAGGCAACAGAAATAGACTGCGCTATTGACCAACTGAAACCTGGTCTAAAGTCAATGCCGCAGTATTTTTATTGTTATTTAAAGGGTGCATTAGTAATATGCGCCTATAGGCGGGTCCACAACACACGTACACTTTGCTTATTACACACACACACACACACACACAGGGACGCAAAGCAGCAGCACACAAACATGCCAAATATTAAAAACAAAAGGATTACAATGTAAAAGATTATTATTGTGTACATAAAGATATGGTGGAATCTGGCTTGTCCTGTAGATGGTCTGCTTGCACGCTTTGACCTCGCACACGAGCAGATCCGTTTCCTCGCTAGAGAAGCGTTCAGTTTTTCCACTTGCAAATTCCGTCATGTAAATAGCGAATCCGCCATGTCACGAGCGCAACTGGCTTTTAAAGGGAATGAGACTGATTGGTTTATTGCACATTACGCCCAAAACACACCCATTACTCATTAAGAGAATAGGGACAATCCTTTTAGACCATGCGCCGGGACCGCCGACCATTTATCCAGTCGTTAAACTAGCAAAAGTGGATTCTGGCGCACTAAGTGCAATTGTGCCGTGCGCTTTAGACCATGTGCTTAGATTGTTAAAATAGGGCCCTTAGATAATTAGAAAATGTAGTTTGTTTCCCGCAGGAGTTAAAAGTGCCACTTTGATTGCAGCAGAATAAGTTGTTGGACATAAAAAAAGTGTATAAATGAGACCCAGTGAACTAGTGTGAATTTGCCAGAGTCACAGTGGACATTAGGATAGGAAAGTCTTGGATAGAAAAGGTGGGCAGCCAGTCAGAAGGAAAAACACTCTGAGAGATGCAGTCTGGGTGGGCAGGACCAGTACAAGGTAAGAAAAATCAATAGCATGGCGTACATGTGTGGAATGGAGCTGAGGCTTATTAGAGCAGTTAGATAGGGATTATCTGAGACTGGATGCTCAACGCGTCATTGCTGAGGGAAAAAAAAAAGGGAAAAAAAAGTCTATTGATTACGCCTTACACAAAGCCTTAAACGAATTGATTTTGTCAGGAATTGTTTGTTTGATCCCACAGAAGAGATGCCACAGCACCTTGGCTCTACAAGCCAGAACATGTTTTCTAATAGTCACTGCTGTCGTTTTAAGCGTTCGCCCATGAATCATCTTTAACCCTCTTCACATCACTCTTTACATGACCTTCTTCGCACTTCTCTCGGTCTGAGTTCTGCACATTTCAGAAGCCAACCCACCAAGTAAGGACTTTCAAACCGAACACCATTAATGTCATGTGATATTGGTTACACTTTATTTCGATGGTCCACTTTATACATTCTACTAACTATAAGTAATATGCAACTTAATGTCAACTAACTCTCATTACAGTATTATTAGACATGTAGTTGACATGCAGAATAGTTAGTAGAATGTCCAAAGAACCATCGAAATAAAGTGTTACAGTGATATGTAGTTAATTTTGGTCAATTTTTTTCTGACTGGTTGGTTTGACTCTCTGGATACCTGAATGATAATGAGAGAGAGAGAGAGATCACAATCTACTGTTTAACAATCTATACTGTATATTGATTCTTAAAATCTCATCACGTGATGGTTCTTTTTAGTGAAGTTACCCTCAGAAGTTAACATGAATTAACATGCATTAACATGCTATTATCATTACTTCCATTGACGGAAATTATATACGAGTTTAATCCTTTGTTTTAGGACATTTCTTACAGAATTATTGATATTAAACAAAGTGTGTCTGGATTGCACCAACTTTTTTTTGTTTTGTTACACTGAACATGTGGTCCTGAGGGACTTTGTTACGGATTCGCTTGTTAAAAACATTACAATATAAAATAAAAGTGGCAATTTTCCATTCTGCGGGGATTGCTGTCAATTTGAGAGCACTCACAACCACTTTTCAAGGTGAAATTGAATGGAAGGTCTTCTCTCACAGAACCTTAACTATCCAAGGGGCCATTAGAAGGTGAAAGGAGGCACCGACAATACGCTACTCCTTCCGGATCTCAGGTGACTGCCACTTCTGCTCTCCATTCAGTGAACTGTGAAAAGCACTGGAGTGCATGCCGTCCACAGGAGACTGGGAACGAAATTGAGCTGCCTGTTGAGTTACATTTTCATTTGCCGGAGAAGTCCACGGAAGATCTTGATAGGACAGGTGATAGTTTGTTACTGCCAGAGTCTGAGCTCTTCAAGTAAGGTGAAGCGAAGTGTGAATGGAAGGCTTCAAAAAATAAATACATCACTGAGGCTTGTTTTAACACCCGTGATGGGTTTCAGAACTTGGAAATGTTGAAAAACTTTTTTGGGGGTTTGTTTTAAACTTAATTTTCCAGTAATCCTGACTCAATAAGTGCTGTTTTCTATGGGAGCTTGTTCATTTCCACCATGGGCTAAAAAACAAAAAAAAGGTTATGGAGAATTTTATTAAATGGAGAATGTAAATGAAGAGTTTACATCTGGAAATTCGGATATTATAATTTGTAATTGCGAGTTTATATCTCTCAATTGCAAGAAAAAAACGTCAGAATTGCGAGTTAGCATCTAGAATTGTAAGATTTAAAGTTTAAATCCCTTAATTCTGACTTTATTCCTAGCAATTCCGAGTTTATAACCGAGTTTTAGTTCCGAGTACTATGAACTTGGAATATAAACTCGGAATTGCGAGAAAAATAATTAGAATTATGAGATAAAAAGTCGCAATTATCTTTTTTTAGTGAGTTGTGAATTGTGAGTTTATATGCTGAGTTTATATTTTTTCTTGAAATTCCGAGTATAAACAATAATAAATATAAAATATAAAAAAAACTCACAATAAAAAAAAGATAATTGTGACTTTTTATATCACAATCTTTAATCACAACTTTTTATCTCATAATTCTGACTATTTTTCTCGCAATTCTGAGTTTATATCTCATAATTTAGAGAAAAAGTCATAATTGTGAGTTAAAAAGTTGCAATTCTCGCAATTCTGACTTTTTCTCTAAATTATGAGATATAAACTCAGAATTGCGAGAAAAATTGTCAGAATTATAAGATAAAAAGTACAAACTCACAATTCGGACTTTTTTTCTCTCGCAGTTTATATCTGAAAATTCAAATTTTGTAACTCACAATTGTGGATTGTATAACTCAATTCTGACTTTTTTCTCAGAATTGTGAGAAATAAACTTTTTCTTTTTAAAGTGAATTGTGAGATAAAAACAAATCACAATTAACTTTTATACGTATTTACCTTTTTCCTGTTCTAGAGTTAACCTAACTTTTCTACATGCAACAGTTGATCAGATGGTTTTATTTTTCTTTGTGACAAAATTACGTAAAGATCACAAAGAAAATGATGTGAAAATTACATTGTTGTCACGAGAATTCATTTTTTTGTATGCGACACCAAAAGAAAATTGAGACAAAAACAATGTGGCCTATTATGGCTTCCATACAAACTGACAACATTGTAGACATTTTAGAAAAATGTATTTTTGCCTAGATAGTCTCTTTTGAAAAAAACAAAAGAAATCTCACTTTGAACAATAATGGAGACAAACAACATCTGTCCCACATGAATCACAGTTTATAACGGCCTTGCTTGGCTAAGTGCTTTTTAAAATCATAGCATTTCACAGCATTCATCAGCTCAGAGTCAAATTTCACTGAACAGATAAAGGATTCACTTTGAAAACGCTGGTCCATTTCCAGTACAGCTGTTCTTGTGCTTTGTTCAGAATTATTATGTGTGTTCCGGAGGCTGCTCGGTCAGGAATGATTTTGTCAAGTGTAAATGTTTCTCCAGCAAACAGAACAGTGTCATTGAGTGTGATGTTGGTCAGAATGTCACTGAAGTCGATTCTTGTTGCCTTTATTACAGCACAGGAGTCATTTTCTGTGAGTGATGGGAAGCGCTCCCTTGGTTTTCTAAGAGGTGTTCTCAACATTCTTTTCAAATCTTAAACCTTTAAAGAGACTAAAAGCTACATAGTTTGTATATGTGAGAGAGTACAATAAGTGCTCTTGTATTCTTGTAAAATAATATAATTATGTATTCCGAGGTTACTTTGATAAATTTGCTTGGAATTGTTGAATAAAGCTCTGATTGTTCAATAGGAGGCCATTATTCCTACATCATGCAGGATGTCAACTCACATCCGCCATTCGACAGTTTTAAAGACAGACACTAATAGCAATGGTTATTGCTCACTATATTTCATTGCCACTGAAAGTTTCTCTTGAATAATAAATGAATCTATCCACCATGTCAAGGTAAATGCATTTTTTAGATGACAGACAGACAGACAGACAGATAGATAGATAGATAGATAGATAGATAGATAGATAGATAGATAGATAGATAGATAGATAGACAGGTAGATAGATAGATAGATAGACAGACAGACAGACAGACAGACAGACAGACAGACAGACAGACAGACAGACAGACAGACAGACAGACAGACAGATAGATAGATAGATAGATAGATAGATAGATAGATAGATAGATAGATAGATAGATAGATAGACAGACAGATAGATACCTGTAGATACCTGAAATATTTTTCAGCGTATAGAGCGGCGTGATGCCGATTATTTTATTTTATAGTGTATAGAGTGGCGTGATGCCAATTATTTGACAGCGTATAGAGCGGAGTGATGCCGATTATTTTATTATTTTATAGGGTATAGAGTGGCGTGATGCCAATTATTTTACAGCGTATAGAGCGGCGTGACGCCGATTATTTTCCGGTGTATATTGCGGTGTGAAGCCAATTGTCTCCAAGTGTATAGAGGGGATTGATTCAAATTGCTTTCCAGTGTATTGAGTGGCAGGATGTAAACCACCTTGAGTGTATACAGTAGATCAATTGCTTGGGTATAAATGCGTACCTCTCTTCTCTTTTTATGTATTGTGTATGTTTTTATATGTGTGGCGATGCAGTGGTTGTATTTGTGAGCCTAAAACAAATTTCCCATTGGGACAATAAAGTATACCATACCATACCATACCAGATAGATAGACAGACAGACAGACAGACAGACAGACAGACAGATAGATACCTGTAGATAGATAGATAGACAGACAGACAGACAGATAGATAGATACCTGTAGATAGATAGACAGACA